>JASVEL010011005.1:0-327412 GCA_032618575.1 Nicotiana noctiflora
CCTCGGTTCGGGATTAAATCGGTGACTTGGGACACCATTATTTTTCCAAGTGGCGACTCTGAATAATTAAATAAATTAATCCCGTTTCGATTGTCCTTTAATTGGAAAAACTCCCTCGCGCCCTCGCGGGTAAGCGTAAAAAAGAGGTGTGACAAGCTGCCGTTGAGCCAACCTTCGGGCTCGCGGACATGCCGCCATCAAAAGATGTTGAGGCGGCCCCTGAGCCAGCGGATGTGCCGCCATCGGGAGGTATCGAGGCGGCCCCCGAGCCAACTAACGTGCCACAACGGGAGCATGCTGGAGTGAGCATGCTGGAGACGGGTTGTAGCCGTCTAATAATGATTCCGACAGGTTATAACCTGCTGCTTGAGAGTGAGCAGGCCGCGACGGATTTGTCCCTATTGTGCGGGGCTGCCGAAGCGAAGTTGCTGAAGACGGTGAGCGACAGAGACTTGTCTCGTCGAGTTGTCGGTGCCGCTCTGTAGGTATGACTTGATATATTGTTCGGTTTGCTTTTCTTTTGTTTTGAGGTTTTAACTTGTCTTCTCTCTCATTTTTTGTAGACCCTTATTCTGGAGGTCGAGCGGAGCCGAAGGGATCGGAAGAAAATAACTACCCTTCGGAAGGCATCGAAGAAGTACAAGGAGGCCTGCGAGAAACACAAGGCACTCACATACTGTTTTTCCCAGGACCCAGATTTCCGCCTCCTCTGAGAGAGCGTACAGTCACTGGTGGAACAACTGCGCAAACAGATGACCCAAATTTAAAAGGCGGATGCTGACCTGTTGATTGCAGTGACTCAGAACGCTGAGATAGAGAGCCTTCTCCAACAGCGGGAGGGGGAACTGGATCTGGGCCGCGTAGCAATAATGGAGGCGGGTGAGCTACGCACCAAAGTTGACGCCTTGTCGGCCGAGCTTCAAGCAGTTTCAGCCAAAGCGACAATTGCTCAATCAAGTAGAGGCTGTTGGCCCAGTTGGAGACGTTCCACGCGAAGCCCAGAACATGCTGGTGTATGCAGAGGCGAGGCGGATAGTGTTCGAAGAGCTGCTGGCCGCTGGCAGAGCTACTGAGGCGGAAGTCGACGAGCAACACCGTCTGGTCAGGACAGCTCGTGAAGCCTGTGGCTACGACCCTGATTCCCGAGTTCAGACGGGCGGCTCCTTTACTGATGCGGACTAGCTGGGCACCAGATCCTAGATCGAGAGAATGTTCCGGGATGTGGGTGAGGACAACGCTGATGGGGCGGAAGGAGACGGCGGAGGCCCTAATAGTTGAATAAGGTTTATGTATACTTGTAACCTGTAGCCTCCCCCATTTGTAATTTTGTAATCATATTTCAATAAAGAAACTCTTTTTTTTTATATTGATTTCTCTAATCTTCCTCCTTTGCTTTTATTTCCGTACTGTCAGGGTCGACCTTAATAAATATTTGTATGGCGAAGGACCCTTTGCCTGAATCCATCTTTGAACTGGGGCGAACCCATACTTTGACTCGAAGGCACTTAACCTGAGTCCCAATTTGGGCGAGGTCGGGCTTATGCGTCTTGCGCGGCTGTCCTCTCGACCTTTCGTTTTGCCTTGGATAGGCCGTACCATTATCTTTTAGTTGTTAATTCCTTAGGCTTCCGTTTCTCCTGGAAGAGGCCGTAGCCTTCTCCTTTAGTTGTTTAGGCCTTAGCATTTTGTTTCGACTGGAGGAGGCCGTAGCCTTCTCCTTTAGATGTTTAGGCCTTAGCCATTTTTTTCATCTGGAGGAGGCCGTAACCTTCTCCTTTAGATTTTTAGGCCTTAGCCATTCGTTTCATCTGGAGGAGGCCGTAGCCTTCTCCTTTAGATGTTTAGGACTTAGCCTTTTGTTTCACCCGGAGGAGGCCGTAGCCTTCTCCTTTAGATGTTTAGGCCTTAGCCATTTGTTTTATCTGGAGGAGGCCGTAGCCTTCTCCTTTAGATGTTTAGGCCTTAGCCTTTTGTTTCACCTGGAGGAGGCCGTAGCCTTCTCCTTTAGATGTTTAGGCCTTAGCCTTTTGTTTCATCTGGAGGAGGCCGTAGACTTTTATGCATCATGGCCGTAGCCTTTCATTCATTGGAGATGGCCGTAGCCTTTCATTCATTGGATATGGCCGTAGCTTTTCATACATTATGGCCGTAGCCCTTCATTCATTGGACATGGCCGTAGCCTTTCATACATTATGGCCATAGCCTTTCATTCATTGGAGATGGCCGTAGCTTTTCATACATTGTGGTAATAGCCTTTCATTCATTGGAGATGGCCGTAGCCTTTCATACATTATGGCCGTAGCCTTTCATTCATTGGAGATGGCCGTAGCTTTTCATACATTATGGCCGTAGCCTTTCATACATTATGGCCGTAGACCTAGTCCCTATGATGTGCTATTCGTGCCGGATGGTACACTTGGCGCATCAGAATAATCTTGCAAGTGATTCCGGACATCTCCTTCGTCGCCTCATTAAAAACCTCTCCGGGAAAACCCAACTGGGATAAAACCCGGTAGAGGGAAAAAGAGTACGGCTTGGGGGTGTCTCTTAGAAGTGGAAACGCTTGAGGTGTGAGATATTCCAGTTATTTTGGAGTATCTTTCCATCCGTGCTCCAGCTTGAAGGAGCCCTTGTCTGCTGCTGCGATGATTTTGTAGGGTCCGTCCCAATTGGTGCCCAACTTCCCTTCGTTGGGATCCTTGGATGCCAGTGTTTTGGCTTTTAGCACGTAATCGCCTGTCTTGAGTGGATGAATTTTCATCCTTTTGTTGTAGTATCTCTCGACGTGCTGTTTCTGCGCCACTAGCCTGATGTGGGCCATTTCTCTTCTTTCTTCGGCCTCGTCCAAGTCTTGTAGTTGGCTTGTGTCGTTTTCATCTCCGCTTGTGTGTGAGTATCTGAGACTTGGTTCGCCGACTTCAACTGGTATGACGACGTCGGTTCCGTAGACTAATGAGTAGGGAGTTTCTCCTGTGGAGGATTTAGGGGCGGTTCTATGTGCCCATAATACTTCTGGTAGCAGCTCAGGCCACAATCTCTTAGCGTCTTCAGGTTAGTGGCCGCTGCGGCCAGTTTTGCCAACTCATCGGCTTCGGCGTTGTGTACCCTACGGACTTGTTCGAAGTGACACTCGTCGAATTGGGCCATCAGTTTACAGACCTCGGCTTGATATTTTTGTAATCTTTGCTCCTTGATCTGGTAGGCCCCGGCGACTTGATTTATCACAAGTTGTGAGTCGCAATGCAAGATCAGTCGGCGGGCCCCGTATCTGGCGGCTAATTTTAAACCAGCAATAACAGCTTCGTACTCTGCTTCGTTGTTAGTCATCTCGGCGCATCATATGGACTGGCGAATGACCTCTCCCATGGGGACCTCGAGAACGAGTCTCAGTCCCGATCCCGAGGTGTTCGCAGCCCCATCGGTGTGGAGTATCCAGGAATCCATCTCAGCCTTAGCGAGATGCCGGCACTGAAGTAAGCTATGAAGTTAGCGAGGACTTGCGATTTGATGATGGTTCTGGGGATATAGGTGATATCGTGCTCGTTGAGTTCTATAGCCCATTCGGCGAGACGGTCCGATAGTTCGGGCGTATGTAGGATGCTTCTTAGAGGGAAGGTGGTTACTACCCGGATGGGGTGGCATTGGAAGTAAGGTCTCAGCTTTTGGGAAGCCGTGACCAATGCCAATGCCAGCTTCTCGAGGTGTGGGTACCGAGTTTCGACGTTCACTAGAGTCTTACTAATGTAATAGATAGGTGATTGCATACCTTTTTGTTCGTGGACGAGCACTGCGCTGACCGCAACCTCGGAGACGGCCAGATATATTAGTAGGGGCTCGTTTGGTTCCGCCTTTGCCAACAGTGGAGGGGATGTCAGGTACGTTTTCAACTCTTGGAGGGCCTTAATGCATTCGTCACTCCAGTTGAACCCGTTGTCTTTCCTCAGCACACTGAAGAATTTGTGGCATCTGTCCGATGATCGGGAGATGAAGCGAGAGAGGGCGGCTATTCGGCCTGTTAACTTCTGAACCTGTTTCTTGCTGTTGAGTGCCTCGGGTATCGAGGCGATTGCCTTAATCTGGTCGGGGTTGACCTCTATTCCTCTCTGTGATACAAGGAAACCGAGGAATTTCCCGGATGCCACGCCAAAAGTGCATTTTTCGGGGTTCAGCTTCATCCCGTAATTGTTCAATATTTCGAAAGCCTCTTGCAAGTGATCGATATGATCCTCTTTTTTTGCTGATTTAACTAGCATGTCATCGATATAATCCCCCATGGTCTTCCCGAGTTGCTTATTGAACATCTTAGTGACCAACCTCCAGTAAGTGGCCCCCGCATTCTTCAGCCCGAAGGGCATCACCCTGTAGCAGTAGGTACCTTGGTGGGTGATGAAGGTGGTTTTTTCCTGATCCTCCTCGGCCATCAGAATTTGGTTATAGTCGGAATAGGCATCCAAGAAGCTTAATAGCTCGTGCCGTGTTGTGGCGTCGACTAGCTGATCGATGTGGGGCAGGGGGAAAGAGTCTTTAGGGCAGGCCTTGTTTAGGTCGGTGAAGTCCACGCACATCCTCCATTTTCCGCTTTTCTTCTTGACCATTACCACGTTAGCGATCCATTGCGAGTACTTTGACTCTCTGACGGAACCGTTGGCTAGTAACTTGTCTACCTCCTCCCGGACCATCTCGTTAATGGTGGCATTGAATTTTCTCCTGCCTTGTTTTAGTGGCGGGTGAAATGGATCCACTTTTGAGCTGGTGTGTGGCGATATCCGGAGAGATCCCTGGCATGTCTGCATGGGAAAAAGCAAACGTATCTGCATGTTTAGTCAAGAATTCATGGTACTTACCGGATTTGACGAGCCCATGACCAATGTAGGCCTTCTTCTCGGGGTCGTTCTGGTCTAGTTAAACCGGGTCGAGCTCCTCGGCCGTAGCATTGTAGGCTTCTATGATGTCTGGAGCCCTTATAACGTCGGCCGCCAGGTCTGCTTGGGTCCCCGACATGGTTGATTGCTATGCCTGCGCGCTCGCCCCACTTAATTATCTGGTATGAGTGCAATCTTGAGTTATTTTATAACATTCTTGCGCTGTACGCGGCTCCCCTTTGATGCTGAATATTCCTCATGAGGTAGGGAACTTGATCACTTGGTACAGGCTTGACGGGACCGCTCGCATGGTGTGTATCCATGGGCGTCGAATGATGACGTTGTAGGCCGTCTCCTTGTTTCATCACGTGGAAGGTTGTTTCTAGGGTGACACCTCCCGTGAGGACGGGCGTGGTCACTTATCCTGATGTGTGCTCTACTGCATTGTTAAAACCAGTTAGAGTTATGCACCTGGGGGTAATTCTATCCTCGAGTCCCATCCGTGCGAGGACTCTCGGATGAATGTTGCAGGCGCCGCTTCCGTCATCAATCATGACTCTCCTGACATCAGTATCAATGATATGCAGGGTAATAACTAAAACATCATAGTGAGGGAAACACAAACCGTCGGCGTTAGACTTATCGAAGGTGATACTCCCTTCGAGGTCATCGTACCGTTCGTGGGAGATGGTTCTCTTCAGCCGATGTGTGTTGGTGAATTTGACGTGGTTGATGGCGGCGTCATCCCCCTCTCCGACGATCATGTTTACCGTACGCGTCGGAGAGGGTGGCTTCGGGGTCACCTGGGGTGCTCCCGCCCGCAGCCAAAATTAGCTTTCCCCTTGTCGCCGAGCAGTTCCTTCAGGTAGCCCTGGTTGAGCATTCTGACGACTTCCTGCCGTAGGCCGATACAATGTTCAGTCTGATGCCCTCGTTCCTGATGGAACTCGTACATGACGTTATATTTCCTCGTGGATGGGTCTGACTTCATCTTTTGGGGCCACTCCACCTTAGTGCCGAGCTTCTCCAGCACGTACACCACTTTTGAGGGCGAAACATAAAAGTTATGTGAAGAAAGTAGAGGGGGCTACCTCGATCATTTTTGAGTGGGGCGACGTGATGCCGCACGACGTCCATATGACGTGGGGGCAGAAACGAAGACCTTGCGTAGGGTTGGTGTTGTTCCTTGCTGGGGCGAGGTAGGAGTTCCTCGGCGTCCCTCATGCCGTCGATATCTCCTTGCGTCCGGGTGCATGGCCGCCAGCCGCCGGGTTGGCCCGTTAAGATCCTCTTCATCTGCCCGCACCTCGGTGCACTACGCATTGTGGATCTCGTCCCAAATGGTGGGAGGATACTTCATGAGCCGGCATAGCAATTTTTTGGTAGCTCTGGAGCCGTCCCTGCTGAGTCCGTTCTGGAAGGCCGCTACCGCCATGCCTTCTGACACGTTCGGTAGGCTCGTTCTTACCCTGTTGAACCTGGCGAGGAAGTCTCTGAGGCCCTCGCCCGCAGTTTGTATGATGGCGAATATATCGTTCACCCTTGCTTCTGCTTTCTTAGCACCGGCATGCGCGATGACGAACTTATCAGCCATTTCCTCGAATGTCGAGATCGCCTTGGCGGGTAGTTGCGAGTACCAGGTTAGCGCTCCTCCGGTTAGTGTTTCGCCGAACTTCTTCAGGAGTACTGACGGTACCTGTTCTTTAGACAAGTCGTTACCTTTTACTGCAGTGACATAGTGGATGAGATGATCCTCGGGGTCGGTGGTTCCGTCGTACACCTTCAGGTATGGGGGCATCTTGAAGGTTTTCGGGATGGTGTAGGGTGGCGCTTCTTCGGAGTAAGGTTGTTCCACGAACCTTCCTACTTACCACTTGGGTAGTAGTTTAGGCGCCCCAGGAATCTTATCGACCCTGTCTTGATGCTCCTTTATCTGGTCGCAGAGGACCTGATTTTCGCCCTCCATCTCCTCCATTTTTCTGAGGATGGAGGCCAGTGTGTCATTGTGTGTATGCGTCTCGAGAAGTTGGCCGTTGGTCCGTGTTTCTTCCTGTTCGTCTGTCGTGGTGGTGTTGCTTGTAGCCGGAGCGGCATTTTCGCAACGCTGCGGTGGTTTTTTCACCAAGCTGCTCAGGGTGCTAGTCAGCCATTCCTCCAGTAGCCTTCTGACCGCTGGAGGTGCCTCTTTTGGATTGGAGTCCCTTTCGTGAGGGATGGGGGAGGTTTCTGCTTCAGGCGCGGTAAAGGGAGTAACGTTGATGGCTGTGCTTCCACCGTCCTCGTTCATGGCACTCAGGAGGTTTGTGGTAACTTCTGCCACAGCCCTGAGCCGCGTGTTACTTTCAGCCATTCCAAAACTTTTTCCGATGATCGGATCTTGCGAATGTATACTACGAGTTTGATTCTCGAAATCCCCACAGACGGCGCCAAATTGTTTTACTCAAAAGTTGTTGAATACCTTTGAACAAATCAATCAATGTAAGTAAAGGGACAATCGGAATCAACGGTATTATATATTGAAGATTGATCGTGGGGTTGGTATATATAGATTATCTTTATAAGAAGATAATAAAATTCAATCAAGTATCAAGAACAAATGAGCAGTAGAAATATTGATAATAGAGATAAGAGTGATATAGAGAGAGAGTTGTCTTATTAAAAAAATCGATCCCTACAAATGGGGGAGACCCTTCTTTATATAGGGAAAAGGTCCCCTCGCCCAACTATTACATCGCCGCTTAGATATTACAAGTATAACAGAAATATAAAAAGGGAGAGGTTGGGGACGTCCACCTAGATAGGTCCGCCGATTCGACATTTAAGGGCAAGACTGTATCCCTCTTGGCGTACGGCCATAAGGGAGGACGTCCCCGAATGTCGTCGTCCTCATGAGGAGGCGTCCCGTCCTGCACTTCATCCGGACCGGCCACGTGTATATATAAACCAGCCATATTTTGCGTCTAATTTGTCCTCGTATAGTATGCATATATTCAAGAAACAACCAATAAAATGCATGACATAATAAATAAGGATGTGGATAAATAATTATGAGATAAAAGTATGACTACGGACAAAATAAGTGTATCAACATCTCAAGAATATCTCATCGTGCTCAAATAATATATCATAAGCTAAAATATAATTTCTAGCATAATTGAATAAGCTCACGTAAGCATTCAATCTATTAATGCATAAATCAAGAAGAACAAATAACCAATAAAGACATAAAGAAGCCTAAGACTACCACAAATGTGGTATAGCCTTAGTATACATATATTCTCTCCCACCTCATATATATATATATATATATATATATATATATATATATATATATATATATATATATATATATATATATATATTCATTTAATTATTTAAAAAAAATATACTAACACCGATTAGCTTATTCTCAACCAAAAGAATTGACACCGTTGAGCACATTTGACTGTCATTGTATAGACGTGTCTCTTGGTAGCACATATACTACACGAGTGTTAGAACAAAGAGTTTACAAATTACTATTGGTTTATTGGAAGTTTACATCATCAACAAAGGACATGCTATTCATTATCTCTATTCTTATGCGGAACTCAAGAAACACCTAGTTGCATCTTCAAATTGTGAGGTACTTAGGAATATATTCGGTGTGACGATCCAAATGGTCATTAATAATAGGTGAATTGAACTATGATTAAGTCCCAAAAGAATCACTTTCTTGTAGAGTTTTTATTAAAAAATTGATAGCAAAATGCTCTTATTAGTGCCTTTCATTTTTTCAGGTTACATACATTAGAAGAAGGCTATGAAATGGTTTTGTATCATTTATGGAAGAAAAAGAAGCCAATCGCATCAAAGTCGCCAAGTAAACCATTTGAAACACACAAACGAGGCCTGGAGGTGAGCTGCCGCGGTCCCAGTGTGGGCACGGCAGGACCGCAGTGAGCTGTCAGAGGAGATTTAGAGAGGCCTTTTGACCGCGGTCCCAGCGTGGGCGCGGCAGGACCGCGGCAGGCGACGGAAATTTCAGGGACTGAAGTGCAATTCCAAAATTCTTAGCCTAAAACCCTATTTAAATACTAGAACTTGCCTAAAAGAGGCATGTAATATTATTAGAGAGTACTTTGGAAATAAAAATAATTGTGAGAGATCTCTCAAAACATCTTTATTTCTTTTCTTCTTTATTGTCTTGAATTTATGATTATGAATCTTTTAGTTTTTGATTTACCCATTGTTATGAGTAGTTAAAAACCTTAATCTAAGGTTTTGATGAAACCCATTGAGAATTACTTGGTTATTTTATCAATATAATTAGATTTGGTTGTTAATCTCTAATTGTTCATCTATATTTTCATTGTGGAATAGTTGAAAGGGCCCTCAATTATCCGTTCCTATTTATTGTGTATCTTCTTGAGAGAGAATGCATATTTAGGTTATTATATGAACAACATCTCCCGGAGTATAGACGAGAGTCATAACCGAGGGTTTAGGGGTTGGATTAGTGATAACGAAAACCCCGGTGCAATCTAAGTGAACCGTATTGTGAAATTAGCTAGCGTAGCTTGAGAAAACGCTTCTAGTAGATTGTGATAATTACTTGAGAAGGAATTATGATAGAAGGAGAGTTCATGATTGTTACATATAGTTAAATCATAAGTATAAGAAATAGACAACCAAGGAAAAGACCAACGGGGGAAATTATTGCCTTAGACCTTCTTTACATTGTTTACACATCAAGCTTAGTTAAATTTCAGTTATTCATTACTTTCAGTAATAGTTGTTAGGAATCAGAAAGTTTGGGGAAAACAGGTTGTGTGAATTGAGTAAATCCGACAGTGGTAATTGGTGGGTTAATTCTTTGTGGTTTGACCCTGGGCAATAATACTCAGATTATATTTACAATGCCCGCATATTCTTTTGTGAGACTCAATTGAGCGTGATCAGTCATCACATGTTTTTTCTCTCTTTCCGTGCTTACAAGGCCTTGGAAACCTCATCTTAGTTTCTTCGATTTGCGTGCATAGTTCAGGCGAGTAGCCGAAAAGCTTATATGTGAAATTTTGTGAAAATGCCAGAAATTTGGTATTTACAATGAGTAAAGTTGACTTTCATCAATATTTTAGGTAAACGAACCCGGTCCCATGATTTGACGGTCCCGAAGGGTCCGTAGAAAAATATTGGACTCAGGCATGCCTGGAATTGAAATCCGTGGTCCCGAGCCCGAGAAATGAATTTTTAAAAGAAATTGTGTTTTCTAAAATTGTTAAGAAAAATGGAAATAAAAATTTAATAGAACGTGTTGGTATCGGGTCCATATGGTTTCGGTGTCCGGTACAGATCTTATATGTGATTTAAGATATTTTTTTAAAGTTTTGTTGAAATTGGACGTCGTTTGACGTGTTTCGGGCTTAAAACTCTAAAGTTGAAAGTTTATGAAGTTTGAAGAAAAAACTAGTGATTTTGAGGCATGATTCGTTGTTTTTGATGTTATTTTGGCGATATAATCTTGTGAGTAAATTTGTAGGATATTGTTGAGTTAGGGTATGTGTTTGGTTGGGAGTCACGAGGGCTCGGGAGTGTTTTCGGAGGTGTTCGGGGGGGGTCAGGGTGGTTTTGAACTTAGTAATATTGTAGAAAAATCCGCAACAGGTGCACAATAAATTCCTTCATCACATTCGCGATGTCTCCTTCGCGTTCGTGAAGCTTTAGATCCCTCCCTTCTTCGTGTTCACATCCCTTCATCGCGATTGCGTAGAGTTATTGAGTCCTGAGGGCCCAACCTCCTTCCTTCTTCGCATTCGCGATGGATGGACCGCGTTCGTGTAGGTCTCTAGCTCCTTCCCATCGTGTTCGCGTATAGGCCAATGCGTTCGTGTAGGCCAATCCTCTAGACCCCCCAATCTTTCTCTTCGCGTTCGCATCCTTCTCGTCACGAACACGATAGTCTATCAAGCCAACCCTTCGCAAACGCGACCTTGCTCCCGCGAACACGAAGGGCAATTTTGCCTAGTTATTTTAAAAGTCTAAAAATAGAACAGTGACGGATTTCATTCAAAATATACACAAACCCTTTCTTCTCTAAAGCTTCTAGGCGATTGTTAGAGCATTTCTTCACCAAAACTTCTTGGGTAAGTATTTCATAACTCATTTTCTTCATTTCCCATCATCATCTATTGAAATCCTAGACCTACAAAATGTAATTTGTGGTATAAATTGGGAAAATGGGAAGAGTTAGGGCTTTTCAATTTTTCTTGATTTAAACCTCGTTTTGGGGTCAAATTTGAAAATAAAATATATATTCGGGCTCGTGGGTGAATGAGAGATTTGATTTTGGTCTGAACCTCATGTTTTGACCAAGCGGGCCTAGGGGTAATAAGAAAGCTTGGAAACCTATATGTAGGCATTGGGTTTGATTTGTTTAGCCTATATTAATATATGAAGTCCTTATTGTGTAGATTTGATTGAGTTGGAGTCGAATTTGAAAGGGAAAGCGGTCGTTGTGGATTGATTTGGCCGTGGAAGTTGAGGTAAGTGTTTGGTTTAACCCTAGCTTGAGTGATTAGGAGTTGAGTCATGATTGCTACATGTTTTGAGTAGAGTACGATGTATGTGCATGGTGACGAGTATCCATGTATCGATGTCGACCATGATCGTGATTCTTAATTTGATAATTGTACACTCTTGCTTGATCCTATGAAACTCTTGACTGAATATTGGTATTATTAGTGTTAAGAAGTAGTTGAATAAGATTGGTTATAGCTGACTCTCCCTTGTCGGGATGTTTGACTTGTTGCTATTCTTCCCTTGCAAGGAAAAGTATTGATTTGATTTTTCCCTTGTCGGAAAGATTATTAAATTGATTGTTCCCTTGTCGGACTCATATTGTGTATTGTGTTGAAAGTAAATGGAGTGGGTGGTACGCCTACCACACGTGATATTGAAATGGGAATGAGTGGTACGTATACCACACATGATATATTGAGATGGGAGCGAGTGGTACGCCTACCACACATGATATGTTGAGATGGGAGCGAGTAGTACGCCTACCACACATGATATGTTGAGATGGGAGCGAGTGGTATGCCTACCACACTTGATATATTGAGATGAGAGCGAGTGGTACGCCTACCACACATGATATATTGAGATGGGTGTGAGTGGTATGCCTACCACACATGATATATTGAGATGGGAGTGAGTGGTACGCCTACCACACATGATATATATATTGAAATGAGAGCTGGTGGTAGGCCTACCACAAGATATTGAGAAATGGGATCGGGTTGCACGCCTGCAATGAGATGAGTTGAATATGAAATTGTCCTTGTTTATTCATTATTGCTAGAAGTTAAGCTGTAGACGTGCTTACCATTATTCCTGATAGTTGTTTCTAACTATTACCCCCAGAAGCATGCTCTCCCCCCAGTTTAAATTGTTATGTTCTTGCAATTTTCTGTTGTACTCGTATATATATCCGTAGAGGTTTATGTGTTGTCCAGTCTAGCCTCGTCACTACTTCGCCAGGGTTAGGCTAGCACTTACCAGCACATGGGGTCAGTTGTGATGATGCTACACTCTGTGCATTTTTTCACAAGTCCAGGTTTCGAGCAGCAACAGTCACAACTTTAGTTTGGGACAATACATTCAATCCGGAGACACCCGAGGTAGTCTTGTAGGCATCCGCAGGCCCGACGTCTCCCTTCTACCTTTATATTAGACTGTCATCTCTTTATATTCGGGATACACAAATTTATGTTTCTTTCAGACCTTGTATTTAGTATTTCTTAGATGTTCGTGAGTATGTAACTCCAGTTTTTGGGTAGAGATTATGTTGGACTTTAGTATCTTGTTTAGTTATTTAAGTTTAAGACTTCCTCTTATTATTGCTAACTTCTCATTGTTTAAATATATTATTGTTAAAAGGATTGTTTATCAAAGGAAAAGTAACTAAATTTGGCTTGCCTAGCTTCTATGAGTAGGCGCCATCACGACTCCCGAGGGTGGGAAATCTGGGTCGTGACAAGTTGGTATCAGAACTCTAGGTTGCATAGGTCTCACGACTTACAGACAAACTTGGTAGAGTTTGAGGGATCGGAATGGAGACGTCTGTATTTATCCCCCAAAGGCTACAGAGTTAGGAAAAACTTCATTTGTTCTTTCTTGTTGTGCGGTTCTGTTTCTCAAATACTGATTTAATTTCTACTGTATTCTTTCGAAAATGGTAAGAACATACGCTTCCTCATCTACCGCTCAATAGTTCAAGCCCCAAGCAGTAGCCCCGGAGGCGGAGCCTCAGGTTGAGTTTGAGGAGGAGGTTCCAGCCCCAGCAGTTTCGGTAGGCCCAACTCAGGTCCTATGAGGGTTCATTGCCACCCAGTTCTTCAGGACGCTCTAGTCCGATTGGTAGGCTTTGTGGAGAGTGTCATTCGAGTGGGTTTGCTTTTAGTAGCACCAGCCACTCCTCAGGCTGGAGGAGGGGTTCAGACTCCTGCTATACGTACTCCAGAGTAGGTAGCTTCCTAGGTTCAGGTTCCATTGGTTCAGCCATTCGTGGCAGGTTAGCCAGGCATAATGGCTCAGGTCGGGAGTGAGATCACTTTTCAGAAGTTGGCCAATTTAGGTCGTATGAGTTGTTATGGTTCTTCCACAGGGAGTTTGTCATGGGTCGGATAAGAGGCCCCGTTATGCAAGCAGATTTAGTGGTACCTCATCATGAGGTAGAGTTTCTTATGGTAGAGTCCATCCTCCTAGGCCCTTTCAGTCAGATCTCCAGGTCACTCAGGGTACTTTAGGTGACCATTCAGGTTGGTAGGGTCAGTCTCAGTTTCCTCAGCTACAACATTCATATGGATGCTATGAGTGTGGTGAGCATGGTCACCTCAAGAGGGCTTGCCCAAGGTTGAGGGGTGCTCAGCTGCATCAGTCAAGGTCTTGCTAACCTTGTGGCGACATGAGGAACATTATCATATATTGCCCTCGAGTTTATAGTAGCTCTCAGAATCAGAGTTCTCGTGCTATGGTTCAGGCACCAGAGGTTCCACAGCCAGCCCAGCCAGCTAGAGGTGGTGATAGAGGTGTTAGAGGTAGAGGTAGATGCCATAGAGGTAGAGCTCAGATCGCTAGGGGTGGAAGTCAGCTAGCAGCAGATTGACCTAGGGGTAAAGTCTAGGTAGGTGGGGCCCATCCCCAGTGTTATGCTCTTCTAGCTAGGCCAGAGGTTGAGTCCTCAGATGCAGTCACTACAAGTACTATTCTAGTTTGTGATAAAGAAGCGCCAGTGCTATTTGATCTTGGGTCTACGTATTTGTATGTGTCATCTTACTTTGTGCCGTACCTGGTTATGCCTAGTGATGCCTAGTGATGCCTTGAGTATTCCTATTTATGTATCTACACTGGTGGGTGGTTCTTTTGTGTTTGATCGAGTTCATCGCTCTTGTGTTGTAGAGATTGGGGGTCTTGAGACCCGTGTTGATTTGTTGCTTTTATATATGGTGGATTGTTTGTCCTTGTATCATGCTATCTTAGATTTCCATACCAAGACCTTGGCCTTTGTTTTATCGGGTATGCCGCCCGATAGGGATATCGACCGTTGTATTGATGTGGCTCCGAGCACTCATCCCATTTCTATCTCGCCTTATCGCATGGCCCCGCCAGAATTGAAAGAGTTAAAGGACCAATTGCAAGATTTGCTTGAGCAGGGTTTCATTAGACCTAGTGTTTCGCCTTGGGGCGCGCCAGTGTTATTTGTCAAGAAGAAGGACGGATCGATGAGGATGCGCATAGATTACTGGCAGTTGAACAAGGTAATGATTAATACAAAGTATCCACCACCGAGTATTGATAATTTTTTCGACCAGCTTCAGGGTGCCACGGTATTTTCCAAGATTGACTTGAGATCTGGCTACCATCAGTTGAGGATTAGGGCATCCGATGTCCCTAAGACAACTTTCTACACTCGATCTGGGCATTATGAGTTCTTGGTTATGTCGTCTGGGTTGACTAATGCCCTAACAACATTTATGGAGTTTATAAATCGAGTGTTCATGCCATATTTGGACATGTTCATAATAGTATTTATTGATCATATTTTGGTGTACTCGGGCAACCAGGAGCAGCACGAGTAATACCTTACAGTGGTTCTTCAGACTTTTAGGGATAGTTTGTTATATGCCAAGTTCTCCAAGTGTGAGTTCTGGCTGAGTTCAGTCGCATTTCTGGGTAACATTGTATCAATAGAGGGTATTCAGGTGGATCCGAAGAAGATTGATGTAGTTAAGAGCTGGCCTAGACCAGCATCAGCTACAGAGATTTGGAGTTTCCTGTGATTGGCAAGCTACTACCGTCGGTTTGTGGATAGGTTTTCATCTATTGTAGCCCCGATGGCCAGTTGACCTAGAAGGGTGCCCAGTTTAGATGGTCGAATGAGTGTGAGGTGAGCTTTCAAAAACCTAGACAACTTTGACTACGACACCGATGTTGGTTTTACCCACAGGATCAGGGCCTTATACAGTCTATTGTGATGCTTCCCTTATTGGGATTGGTACAGTGTTGATGCGGGATGCAAGGTTATAGCATATACTTTGAGGCAGTTGAAGATTCATAAGAAGAATTATCCAGTGCATGATTTAGAGTTGGCAACTATTGTTTACGCCTTGAATATTTGGAGGCACTATTTGTATGGCGTGGCATGTGAGGTGTTCACCTACCACAAGAGTCTTTAGTACTTGTTCAAGCAGAAGGAGTTGAATTTGAGGCAGAGGAGGTGGTTGGAGTTGTTGAAAGATTATGATGTCACCATTTTATACCATCTAGGGAAGTCCAATGTGGTGGCCGATACGTTGAGTAGGAAGTCAGCTAGTATGGGCAGTCTTGCTTATATTCCAGTCAGTTAGAGGCCGCTTGTTTTGGATGTTCATGCCCTAGCCAATCTGTCCGTGAGAGTGGATATTTCTGAGCCCAGTCGTGTATTGGCTTTCACGGTCACTCATTCTTCATTATTGGATTGTAGCGGGGATCGACAGTTTGATGATCCCCATTTGTGTGTCCTTAGAGACATGGTGCGGCGTGGAGATGCCCAGTAGGTTGCCTTAGATGCGAATGGAGTTTTAAGATTGCAAGGGCGAGTTTGCGTTCCCAATGTGGATGGACTTCGAGAGTCGATTTTAGAGGAAGCCCATAGTTCCCAGTACTATATTCATCCAGGCGCTGCAAAAATATATCTGGACTTGCGGCAACATTATTAATGGCATAGGATGAAGAAGGAAATTACTGCACACGTTGCTCGTTGTTTGATCAGTCAGCAGGTTAAGTACGAGCATCAGAGGCCTGGTGGTTTATTTTAGAGGATTGAGCTTCCCGAGTGGAAGTGGGAGAGGATCACTATGGACTTCGTTACCAGACTTCCGTCTACTCGGAAGAAGTTCGATGCAATTTGGGTCATTGTGGATAGGCTGACCACGTCAGCACATTTCATTCCTATGGCAATCTCCTATTCATCCCGAGAGATTGGCTGAGATTTATATCTGAGAGATTGTGAGCACGTGAATTTTGCCTCGCATGATTTACTCCTACAAGATTCCTAGATTTAGGATTTTTCTTTTAATTATTTGATTTTTAGGAATTAATTACATCATTTTCATGTTTATTTGCATTTTTGTATGCATTTTGATTTTAACATAAATTCAAAAATATAAAAATTAATACGCATTGCATTTAGGATTTAATTTTACATGTTTTTAGATTAAATAGTAATTAGAATTTTACAAAAAATACAAAAAATCACAAAAAATTGAGTTATTTTTGCTTTGCATGTAGATTTGAATTTTGTTAGTTTTCTTTAAATTGTCATTCAATTAATGGTGCTAGTTATTAATTAGAGCTTAATATGATTTGGTAGGATAATTTAGTTTTAGAATTAATCTAGGGCCTTGGTTTAATTTTTGAAATAAGAGACTAAAAAAAGAAATTAAAATGAAAAGAAAGAAGATGTTGGCTATATGCTGATTAAGTCGCCCAGGTCCAAGTCCACACCCTATTTGATCTAGCCCAAATGGACCACCAATCCAGGCCCAAATCCCGTCTCAACTCAGCCTGCCCCCCTTAAGTGGAACGGCGTCGTTTCACCTGGAATCGATCTCAGCCGCTGAGGATCTTTGATCCAACAGCTGGGAAGTGGTCCGTTTTTCATATGATAATGTCGGAGAGACCATCTACCCCCTCAATAGTCTCCAATTCTATCCCTCTAACACCGACGTAACGCCTCCCCTCTCCGTCGTCCTCCATTGTCTGCCACCGGCCAAAAATTGCCTCCGTCGGCGGCCGGTCACCAAATGACACGCTCAATAGCCTATAATACTTTTACTCTAATGATGTCACGATATCATAGTAATATTAAACTCAACTCATGTACAATTTTTGTAAAAACACAGATCATCTAGTACCGTAATCCACTATGCATCTCGAATTCATCTCTACCACAGTTGAGTCCACTATCTTAAGCGACCCAAATTATCATATTTCAACACATACCCTTCAATTATACATGAGATCTTCTAACATACACATAATGATCATACCACTCACGAACACTCCGCAGGAGATAACCTACCTGTTTCAACTCAATTTGGTATTTCAGCACACCTTCCACTGACATACATATAACACAGCAATCTAGCTTTCCCGAGTCTGAACTCATACCACCACATGTATTGCACTTTACTTTCCAACTAGGAGACACAAAAATATCATTCACGCACCCATAATTCAGGCTACACATCAAATCATAATAAGAATCGAACACTTAATAGTTCATCTATTATCCAGCAGACTTCTTTATCGCTACCAAAATCACATAGATACACCTTGCAGTACTAACATACTCATCACATGGATATCCAGCCGCCATTCCGGCTAATAAGGACAACACTGAACATATAAGTTCAAAACACTTGCTCGCACAATCAGCACCTCGGTGCTCAAGCCATAGGCAAAGATCCAGCCTTAAGTCCTCCAGACTAGCCCAATATACTCACAATGATTACCTCTCACCCCTCGACCGGGAATCACAAACCATCAAGGTACATATAATACTAAGCACTCACATGCACATACAGACGTGTGGAAGGAATTTCAAGAGTTATATCTCAAACTGAATCAAGTATCCAAGATAAGAGTTCCAAGAAAGTGAAGTTTTCCTAAAGGTTCTTTGAGTGGCCCCGTTTATGTTTCTACTCCGGTGGGAGATTCTTTGATTGTGGATCATGTGTATCGATCGTGTTTGGTCACTATTTGTGGTTTTGAGACCAGGGATGACCTTTTATTGCTCGGTATAGTTGACTTCGATATTATTCTGGGCATGGACTGGTTATCACCCCATCATGCTATTCTTGATTGTCACGCCAAGACCATGACACTGGCTATGCCAGACATTCCACATATTGAGTGGATTGGTACTCTAGATCATAGCCCCACCCGTGTTATTTCTTTTCTCAAAGCTCAACGTATGGTTGAGAAGGGGTGTGCTGCTTATCTAGCTTATGTGAGGGATGTCAGTGTTGACACCCCTTCTATTGATTAAGTTCCTGTGGTTTGAGATTTCTCCGATGTGTTTCCTGCTGATCTCCCGGGCATGCCGCCCGAAAGAGATATCGATTTTGGTATTGATTTGTTGCCGGGCACTTAGCCTATTTCTATTTCACTGTACTGCATGGCTCCTCCTAAGTTGAAGGTGTTGAAGGATCAGCTACAAGAATTGCTGGGTAAGGGTTTCATTCGACCTAGTATTTCTCCTTGGGGTGCTCATGTGTTGTTTGTGAAGCAGAAGATCGGTTCTATGTGTATGTGCATTGACTATCGCCAGTTGAACAGAGTTATAGTGAAGAACCAGTATCCTTTTCCATATATTGATGACTTATTTGATCAGCTACAAGGCGCACATGTATTCTCCAAGATTGATTTGCACTCTGTTATCATCAGCTGAAGATTCGGGAGCCAGATATCCCGAAGACGGCTTTCAAGACTCGGTATGGTTATTACGAGTTCCTTGTTATGCCTTTCGGGCTGACTAATGTCCCTGTAGCTTTCATGCATTTGATGCACAGTGTATTCAGGCCATATCTTGACTCGTTCGTGATTTTTTTCATTGATGATATTTTGGTACATTCCCGGAGTCAGGAAGAGCATGAGCAGCACCTGAGGATAGTGCTTCAGACTCCGAGGGAGAAGCAATTATACGCAAGGTTCTCTAAATGTGTGTTTTGGCTGAGTTCAGTGGCATTTCTAGGCCACGTTGTGTCGAGAGAGGGTATTCGAGTGGATCCGAAGAAGGTGGAGGCCGTGCAGGGTTGGCCCAGGCCTCCCTCAGCTACTGAGATTCGTAGTTTCCTTGGCTTGGCGAGTTATTATCGTTGCTTTTTAAGGGGTTCTCTTCGATCGCAGCACCTATGACCCGATTAACCCAAAAGGGTGCCCCTTTCCAGTGGACAGAGGAGTGTGAGGCGAGCTTCCAAAAGCTCAAGACAGCTTTGACTTCTGCCCCTATTTTGATGTTGCCTATCGGTTCGGGGTCCTATAGAGTTTATTGTGATGCCTCATGGGTTAGACTTGGAGTGGTATCGATGGAGGACGGTAGGGTGATTGCTTATGCGTCCCGACAGCTGAAGGTGCATGAAAAAAACTACCCTGTCCATGATCTTGAGTTAGATGCCATTGTTCACGCCTTAAAAATATAGCGTCACTATTTGTATAGGATTCCTTGTGAGATTTACACTGATCATCAGAGTTTGTAGCACTTGCTTAAGCAGAAAGACCTGAACATGCGTCAGAGGAGATGGTTAGAGTTGTTAAAGGATTATGACATTACTATTCTTTATCACCTGGGCAAGGACAATGTGGTTGTCGATGCCTTGAGTCGTCGGGCGGAGAGTCTGGGGAGTTTGCATATCTACCAGCCTCAGAGAGACCTATGGCAATGGATGTTCAAGCCTTGGCTAGGCAGTTTGTTAGATTGGATCTTTCAGAGCCCAGCCGAGTTCTGGCCTGTGTGGTTTCTCGGTCTTCTTTATTTGATTGCATCAGGGAGCGGCAGTTTGATGACCCTCATTTGCTTGTCCTTCAGGATATAATATGGCGTGTTGATGCTCGAGATGTTACCATCGGGGATGATGGAGTGATGAGGATGTAGGGGCGTATTTGTGTGCCCAATGTGGATGATCTTCGAGAGTTGATTCTAGTTGAGGCCCATAGCTCGCGGTATTCCATCCATTCGAGTGCCGCGAAGATGTATCAGGACTTGAGGCAGCAATGCTGGTGGAGGCAGATGAAGATGGATATAGTTGACTATGTTTCTAGGTGCCTCAACTGCCAGCAGGTGAAGTATGAGCATCAACGTCCGGGTAGGTTGCTACAGCAGATTGAGATCCCAGAGTGGAAGTGGGAGCACATCACCATGGATTTCGTATCTGGACTTCCATGGACTGTGAAGAAGTTTGATTCTATTAGGGTCATTGTGGATCGGCTGACCATGTCCGCCCATTTCATACTTGTGTGCACCACTTATTCATCTTAGCGGTTGGCGGAGATCTATATCAGGGAGATAGTTCGGTTGCATGGTATTCCAGTTTCAATCATTTCAAACAGAGTTACTCAGTTTACTTCACGGTTCTGGAGAGTCGTGCAACAAGAGTTAGGCACTTGAGTGGAGCTGAGCACTTCATTTCACCCCAGACGAATGGACAGTCTGAGCGCACTATTCAGATTTTGGAGGATATGCTCCATGCGTGCGCGATTGAGTTTGGAGGGTCATGGGATCACTTCTTGCCACTGGCAGAGTTTGCGTATAACAACAGTTATCAGTCCAACATTCAGATGGCGTCGTATGAGGCCCTATATGGTAGGAAATGCAGGTCCCCGGTGGGTTGGTTCGAGCCGGGCGAGGCCAGGTTATTAGGTACAGAGATGGTTCAGGATGCGATGGACAAGGTCAAGGTGATT
Organism: Nicotiana noctiflora; assembly: GCA_032618575.1. NCBI lineage: Eukaryota > Viridiplantae > Streptophyta > Magnoliopsida > Solanales > Solanaceae > Nicotiana > Nicotiana noctiflora. The sequence goes on from JASVEL010011005.1 coordinate 20,850, forward strand.
CAGGATAGACTTCGTGCGGCCCAGTCCAGACAAAAGAGTTATGCGGACAAGAAGGTTCGCGATGTGGAATTTATGGTTGGCGAGCGGGTTTTACTTCGGGTCTCACCGATGTAATGAGTCATGAGATTTGGGAAGAAAGGGAAGCTAAGTCCGAGATTTATTGGGCCTTTTTGAGATTTTGAGGCGAGTTGGGGAGGTTGCTTATTAGCTGGCCTTACCTCCCAGCCTAGCCGGAGTCCATCCGGTATTTCATGTTTCTATGCTCCAGAGATATCATGGTGACCCGTCGCACGTGTTGGATTTCAGTTCAGTCTAGCTGGACAAGGATCTATCTTATGTTGAGGAGCTAGTGGCCATTTTGGACAGGCAAATCAGAAAGTTGAGGTCAAATAACATCATTTTGGTGAAGGTCCAGTGGTGGGGACAACCGACCGAGGAGGCAACTTGGGAGACCGAGCAAGATATGCGCAGCCAGTACCCCTATATCTTTGCTACCTCAGGTATGTTTTCTATGCTCGTTCGAGGACGAATAAATGTTTAAGTGTGGGAGGATGTAACGACCCAGCCGGTCATTTTTGAAATTTGTGCCCCGATCCCCAATTAATTGCTTTTCCTAAATTTATTTGTGCTATTTTGGTTTGCCGGGATGTTCGGTTCAAGAATTGGGAGTGTTTTGTGACACTTAGTCCCTAAATTAGAGCTATATAGTTAAAGAATAGTCCGTATTCAGAACAATATTAAGACTTCCTCAGAATGGAAATCCGATGGTTCTGCTAGCTCCATTAGGTGATTTCGAGGATGAGAGCGTGTTCAGAATGTCATTTGGAGGTCCGGTGTAGAAATAGCCTTGAATTGGCAAAGTTGGAATTTTGGTGGAATCCGATTGATAGGTGAGATTTTGATCCGGGGGTCGGAATGGAATTCTGACAGTTTCAGTAGCTTCGTTATGTGATTTTGGATATGTTTGCAAATTTTCAGGTCATTAGGACATCATTTGGTCGGGTTTTTGATGGAACATATGTTTCGGAAATTTTGGTTGAAACTTAGGCTTGAATCTGCCTTGATTTGATGAATTTTGTGTTTAATGATGTGTTTTTATGATTGGAACAAGTTCGTATCATAATTCCGAGTAGGTTGGTGATTTTGGTTGAGGTCCCAGTGGCCTCGGGGTGTTTCCGGGGGTTTCGGGGGAATGATGAACAAATCAGATTTGCTGTCATAGAATTGCACAAAAATAACTCATCGCGTTCACGTGGTGATGAACGAGAACGCGTAGAAGGAAAAACGGGTCTGAGGTTTTTTGGCCAACGCTTTTGCGAAGGCTGTGATGCAAACGCATAGAGGAAGGAAGCTGAGGCACGCGTTCGCGAGGGTAATAATGCGTTCGTGAAGAAGGAATGGGAGGTCAATATATTTTCTTATACGCGATCGTGAAGGGAAGTGTCGCGTTTGCGTGAGTCCAGGATATTGTGCATCGCGATCGCAAGCTGAAGGATGCGTTCGCATAGAAGGATTTCAATTTTTTTAAAATGTGCCCATCGCGTTCGCGTGGGATATGTCGTGAACGCGATGAAGGAATTATTTGGACGAGCAGAATAGTTATAAGTCATTTCATCCGCGAGGGTTTCATTATTTCACCGTTGTTGGGCAAGTTTTGAAGTTAGGTGACGAGAGATTAAGATATTTCTACCTAGATTTCGATTGGTGGTAAGTTTTATGATCTAATTACGTGATTTTATCCTAGAATCTTCATCTATATCACTGAAAATTGGAGGAATTAAGGTGTAAATTGGGGTTTTGCTTGAAGCCTAAGAAAAATAGAAAATCGATGATTTGAAGGGGAAAATAACTCTGATTTTGATAAATTTTATATGTTTAGACTCGTGAGAGTACGAGGGTTCTGAAAACGTAAAAGTATTTTGATTCCGAGCCAATGGATGGATGGGTATTTTGGCTATTTTACCTATTTTTGTGCCTTAGCTTTAATTTTAACAATGTAATTAGTTACTTGCGATGTTATTTACACTATGTAAATTGTTTGAATAGATTTGGGCCACTCGGAGTTGGATACTTGTGGCAAGGGCATTGATTCTTAGCGGTTTGTACCGGGATTTGAGGTAAGTGGCTTGTCTAAGCTTGTGTGGGGACCTTTTCCCCTAGGATATACTATGTGTTGATTTAAATGCCTTGTACACGAGGTGACGGGCGTGTACTTGCGCAAATTATTGAAAATACACTTTACTTGAATTGCTCAATCAGTATTATCTATGTTATTTGATTGGTTTAATTGCAAAACTTATCCTGTGTTTGTTAGAGAAGCATGATTAGATAGGATTAACTGTCTAAATGCCTATTTGTCTTAATTGAATTTCGTAGAACATGTTGAGATTGAATTAAATTGTTAATCGTAGCATCGTGTTTCATTTTTCTCTACGTATTCATTTTGTTTGATTGTGTTGTGTTCTGTGACCTACAAATTCGATTCCCGGAGTTCCGGTGTTACTACTATAAAAGGACTGCTGGTTCAATTCCCGGAGATCCTATGATACTATTATAAAAGGACTGCGGGTTCAATTCCAGGAGATCCTGTGATACTGATATAAATGAACTTTGGGTTCAATTCCCGGAGATCCTAGTTACTGATATAAATGGACTGCGGGTTCAATTCCCGGAGATCCTGAGTTACTGAGTTAAATGGACCGCAGGTTCGATTCTCGGAGATCCTGAGCTACTGAGTTAAATGGACTGCGGGTTCGATTCCCGGAGATCTTGTGCCATTGATTCTGTACGTGTTGTGTTAATTTTCCCTGCTAGTTAACTATAGCTGATTTGTAGTTTTTATCTTATTTTGCTGTTATTTCAGATTTACTCCTACTTTACACTGTTCGATATTTTATTATCATTATTCTCGGTAGGGCCCTGACCTTCCTCGTCACTACTCCATCGAGGTTAGGCTTGGCACTTACTGAGTACCGTTGTGGTGTACTCATACTACTCTTCTTCAGACTTTTGTTGTGCAGATCTAGGTACTTCTGACCGAGCACATTATCGGTGATTGTAGAGCTACAATGGGAGACTTGAGGTATGCATCTGTCGCGTCCGTGATCCGAAGAGTCTCCTTCTACTCTTCCTCATAGATACTAGTTATTTATTTTTTGTTTCGGTTGTATAGATACTCGTGGTGGATAGAGCCATAGTTTTTACTCTCTTTAGCCTGTGTTTGCCCGTAAGTTTCCGGGTCTTGGTATTCTAGAAATTTTGGTAAAGTGTATGTGTCGAGCGGCACCCATTACATTATTTATGTTATTTCCCTGTTATTTTTAGTTATTCGTGAAAGCTGTAAATTCCGAAATTTGTGTTAGGACTACCTAGTCGCGAAGACTGGGTGCCATCATGACAGGTTCACGATTGGTGAACCAGGGTCGTGACAGTTACTTGCTTTTTAGGTTAGTTAATATTTTAACATTTTAGACATAAATGTTTTCTCAAAATTTTCTATGTTTTTGGCTTAGAATAATAACTGATAATTCTCTTACATGCCTAATCCCCTACGTATTGTTCTCTGTGGGATTCGAATCTAACTTACAGTTGGGTAAATTATATTACGCGTGACTGTGTTCCTTTACTTTTTAGTAGGGAATTTTGACGTCATCAGTGGGAGACGAGGAAGATAAATTGGAGGGATTTTGAGGTTGAAGGTAGGGAAAAGGAGAGAAGAAAAAGATAAAAGGACAAAAATAAAAAATTTAGATGGAAAAAGAAATATTAATAAAGAAAAGTAAGGGTAAGCTATTTAATTACTAGGTATTATTATTGACGGGTCCCTTTCATAGTGGAAAGCGGCTGGTAGGGGCATATTTGTATCGATAGTGAAACTGAAAATAAACATGGTCAATTTTCTAAAGTAGAGGGTAAATTCGAGCTTTTCCCCAAAATAAAATGTGAATGTGCTTCCCAACATCACATGACCGCACTCAAGCACTCCGAATGAACTATAACTCATATAACATCTAGTTATCTTATTTACTATATTGTCAAAATATTCTTAAGGATAATGTACATCTCAAGCTAAATTATATTGTACATATTATCATTCTAACAAATTCAATCATTCATATATAAAATTCATTCAACGCGATCAGACTCAAAAATTCCACAATATATTTTACAAATACTAATAATTCATCCATAGAATGAGACTGTCATACATCACACAACATTATTTATTTCACATGCTGGCTGGCTAGAACGAGCCAATATTGCCAAATAGTCACCACATAACACAAACACACGCGCGCGCACACACACACTATATATATATATATATATATGTATATATATATATATATATATATATATATATATATATATATATATATATATATATATATATATATATGTCCCTTCTATTTCTTGAGAAGGTGACCCTCTACATCTTTCGTGATATCAAGGACCATACCCATGAAAGCAAGGGGCTCAGGAGTATCTTCAGTTTTCTTCTCGTACACAATTGTCCATGTAGTCCACTGGTCTTCAATAGATATGCTAATAGTAAAGGAATTATATAATTCTAATAAATCTCCTTCAATTATATTCCAAGTGCCTGATTTCTTCTGAGGATCGGTGGCTTCAATTCTATGCTTCATAAACTTCTCTCTTCCATCTACAATTATTAAAATACAAAAGTAATGCTCAACCGTCCAATTTCTCATAAAATATATAAATATATAAAAAATAATATCTTTATATTTCGTTTCTGCTTTTGTTTTTAATTTTCATTTTCTACAAAAATTATCCGAATGGAATTGTTTTTATGAATCTCAAAAGAACATATATTAAATATTGATAACAATATAAAGTTATTTATAAATAATATTAACAATTCATAAACTTTTGAGTGTTAAAGATTAATAATAATGTCAAAGAGCAATTAAAATAAAAATTAACAGTTAACATTGCTTTAACTGAGAAAATAATTTCCACCTACAACTGAAAAGAATTTATTTTCCTTTCCTCAAAATATTTTTTGAAAAATAGCTCCGTAATATTTATATATAGAGAAATAAAGGGAGGTGGGAATGTGTGTTACCTTCGTTATATTTCTTGCTAGCAAGCAAACCAAGCTTTCCAATTTCACCTTCATGAATCTCAAAATGATTGAATTTACCAGGGCTTATGTTGGGTAAAAGATGAGTATTAATGTGAAAAATATCATAAACAGAGTGCCCTTCACAATTCACTTGCATTGAAGCAATCAACTTTCCTTTAACACCCATATTTTGTTCTCCTCGCAATACCAAAAAGTTGTGAAAATTAGGTAAGTGGTGAGAAAATGTTTAGAACTTGAAGGCCTTATATAGATTTTAGTTATTAGCTTTAAAAATGTAGCAAGTAATACAACACTAATTCACCACATATCTATATCACTAGATAGGCTTTAGCCTATTGGTAGCACGGGCCCAACAAATTGAACTTAAATGCATACTTTTAGTGTGTGTGATGAAAACTCTATTACATATAAGTTAGAATAAATTATACAATTTGATATATTTATCATCAATGAAATTACTTAGTTAACATGAAATTAAGAATTATTAAAGTTGTCATGACCCATTTTCCCATAATAGGTTATGATGGCGCCTAACATCACTGTCAGGCTAGCCAATGCGGAAATGTGATTACGTTCTATTTTACTTTAGTCGATAGACAGTTATACTAGATTTTTCAAATTTTAAAGATAACTCTAGTAAAGATCACAAAGTGCAAAAGTAGCAATACAACCCCAAAATAAATGTCTACTACAGTGTGTGCCAGAACCTGATGTCACAAGCTATGAGCGACTAGTAGAACATACACAAAAGAATAATATACTATCCTACTGTCTGAATTAGGATTGACAAAAACAAAAAGTACAGGAAATGACTTCTTCGGCTGCAGATCGACATGAAAGAGAAGTAGCTCACCTTAGAAGTCCGCAAGCATGCTCACTGATGCACACCTGGATGGTGTCCAAATCCACCTGCAATATGGACATAACCAGCAATACGGATATAACTGCGATAACAAGAAAAGCAAACTCAAATCTAGCCTACAATCAGGTGTTACAAGTCATGAGCTACTACAGAGTTTAATAATTACTACAAGACTATATCTAAGAACATAGTCCGACGATAACGAAATACATATAATAAAGAAGAAACGGGGGCTGCTGACGCTGACAACTACCTCGTCTCTCTCGTCCGCTTGGTCTGGATGGTAATCGGTGCTCAGGAACGAACTCAGCTATACCTGTATATGCACATACGGTGCAGGGAGTAATGTGAGTGCTCTGACCCAGTAAGTAATAAAAATAAATAATATGTGAGAATATAGAATTCCCACAAAGGCACAATTTATGCTATCTCAAGCAGTAAAATCAGATAAACAGTAGAAACCAGTGAAATACAATAAGAAAACTCTTTGAAAACAATTAAAAATAATTATTCTCAATCAATAAGATACTCACGAACCTACCCCTTGGGCGCAATATCAAATTCTCAGTACAATATCAGCCCCGCGGGCTCTATATCAATCACTCAGCACAACATTAGCCCCTCGAGCTCACTCTCACTCATAGGTGTACCCGCGCTCACTAATGGTGTGCATACTCCGGAGGGGCTCCTACAACATCAATAAGGCCTGAAAGCCTGAACAATATCAATGCGAGACCTGAAATCCTACTCAGAATACAATCGAGGCCTGCCTCCTCACAAAACACTCGAGGCCTGAAAGCCTCATCACCAATCACTCGAGGCCTGAAAGCTTCCTCACCAATGTCATGGCCCAAACCCCGGTCGTGATGGCGCCCAACACATTGCTAGGCAAGCCCGACCATATTATCTAATTTACCAGCCAGTTATTAATTAATACTGATCAATTAACATTAACAGCTTGTTTTCATATCAAAATAATAAGTGTGGAAACAGAATCATACAAACTACAACCCAACAATCGCGGTGTCACAAGTCTGAGCCTCTACAGATGGGAAATATCCTACACAATCAAGTCTAAGCAGAGTAGCAAATGACAAAATGATAGAGAGAAAGAGATCAGGTCCTGCGGACGCCGGCAGCTACCTGGAAGTCTCCTCAAAATAACAGTAATGTAGCAGTTGCGATAGCTCAACTGCCCTCCTGAACACCTGGATCTGCATAGAAAGTGCAGGGGGAGCGGGGTGAGTATATCTCAACTCAGTGAGAAATAATTATAAATAACAACTGAAAATAAGAACACATGTACTATAACTAAACAGTTCTAAGGGTAACCTCATAGGTAAGTCATCTCCCCACTGATTAGCCCATTTCCAGTCCACAACTGTCTCACAATAATCCCACACTGACTTAGCCCTCACTCATACTGCTGCGGCGTGCAGACAAATATATATATATATATATATATATATATATATATATATATATATATATATATATATATATATATATATATATATATATATATATATATATATATATATATATATATATACTACGCGGCGTGCAGCCTGATCCAATATAATATAGTGCTGCGACGTGCAGCCCGATCCAATATATATAGTGCTGCGACGTGCAGCCCGATCCAATAGTATACTCCAGCGCCTACTGAGAATGTGTGTAGCCTCAGACTCCGAAGGGGCTCCTACAGCCCAAGCGCAATAATACTGCGATGTGCAGTATGTTCCACATGTATATCACTGCGCTGTGTAGTCCGATCCACATATATATTACTACGCCGTGCAGTCCGATCCAATACATATAGTGCTGCGGTGTGCAGCCCGATCCAATAATTATATATATAATGTTGCGGTGTGCATACCGATCCAATATATATGTATATATATGTATAATGCTGCGGCGTGCAGCCCGATCCGGTATGTATATCAATACCTCACAGCGGGTCCTCGATCCCATCTCAGTCAATATAAACTTGGCCTCTCAGGCCCACTTAGCTAGAACAAGGAATCCCACCCCAGGTAGTCTCTCTTAGAGTACACATCTAATACTGGCTCATGATACGCTATACAGCTATGAATACGGCTGAGTGTGTGTATCCAACATGATATAAGGGTCACTTAGCTCTACAGGGTCCCCTAACACTCTATAGGTCGGCACAAGGCCCCAAACATGGCTACTAGCCCAATTACACAGATATAAGCTCAATCTCAGTCATTATACACAGTAAACTATCAGTCGGGAAGGACCAAGTCCAAATCCCCAGGAACAATACCACCACGCTCGTCACATGATGCGTGTTTCATCTCAGCATAGCACTGTGTGCAAGTACGGGGTTTCAACTTTCAGTACATCATTTACTACCACCACTCACCTCGAATCGGTAGAAGTCCTAGCTCGCCTTGCTTTTGCCTGGAAAATCAACCTCCTCGAAAGCCAAATCTTATCAAAATCAATAAGAATACATCAAAATAGGCTAAATAGACATAACCCAATCGAAGTAACTCGGTTTACACCAAAACCCACGAAGTTGTCAAAATCTGACTTTCGGTAAGCTTCTCGAAAAATTATTAAACTCACATTTTCAGAATCCCCGTCTCTCCACGAGTCCGTACCTAGCAAGAACTCCCAATCCGGACCACAAATGGTCCTTCAAATCCCCATTTTAAGATTTTTACTCAAAGCCCTAATATTCTTGATTTCTTACCCAAATTCAAATAATTAATGGAAGATTCTTTGATAAAATCATGTATTTAACTCATAAAACTTACCTTCAATTGATTCCCAATGAAATCCCATTAAAACCCTCGACAAAAGCTCCATAACACATCGCAAAAACCTTACCACACTAAGATACATGGAAACTTCTGTCCCTCTCCCACGCTGAAAACATCGACGCACTCAAGTAGTCAAGGACCTTCATGATCCCATATAAAAGAAAAATCATTACACATTCCACGGTTCGCATACCAGCAAGAAATATACTCATTTTCAAACCACGGTAAAACACATCACGAACTCTTTCTCCCGATTCCATTGCACAAACTAAACTGCCAGGACTGAGTCCTTCTACCCACATCGAGCTACACAACTGCCAGCACTCAAGAGCTTTGTTGCACAATATCTGCAAGACTCATTACTTCAAACACATACTAGGAATTCCTCGTGTCTTATCATACTGTTATGGTTTATTATCAAGCTATTCCATTTATCCTAATTTTCTTTCTGATTCATCTTTAATTTAATACTCTCCTTTACTGAAGCATCACAATACCTCAACTCAGGTTACCACACGAGACTCATACATAACACCACACGATCTAAGGCTCACATGCCGTTGAATACTCTCTCAAATGTTTCCTAGAAGTACCACCTTCTACAATATTATATTTTGAAGAACTTTCTGTGATTCTAAATTCGTTATCATTACTTTCCAATACGGATACCTAGAATCCTATGATTAACATAACATATCACAGTCTTGATCCCTTCTAATGAAACCACAGTCTCTAGCCACATACACAACCTTAAGACACCTGACTATTACAAGCAAAATCTTGAACACCGCAAGGCCATTCTCGAGCGTCATTCACCCTTATTCTGAATTAATTCAACTGTCTTATTGACAGAACCACTCGTGCCTTGTTAGAACTCTGGCACTACTGAACATGATTACATACAGATACAAATAGCTATCTTTCTTTATTACACACCGAGCATTCTTTATCAATATCAGTTTCGACCATACTAGTATTTTTTCACATCTACGAAGCACCATATCACCTTTATAAAGATTTTCCCAACATACTTAAAAACAGAACCAACATAGCACACAACAGTGCAATCAGTAAATCAATAACAACCTCCCCAACTTAGCTGGAAGCCATACATCAAGGCACTTTTAACCACTCATAGCATTCTTACTCAAATGATGCCACACTGTTATAGTGAGATTAAAATCAAGTCATATACAAGTCTTACGGAGGCTCGAGTCATCAGAAATCTTAACTTTTCTGTAGTTCTTGCATTTTACCACACACAACAGTTAAGCATACTCTTTAGGTAACAAAATCTTTTCTAAGTCCCAAATTTTTCCAAAAATTTTGATTGAGTTTCCTTTGTAATTTGGCCTATCCACCTGCCAGAGAATCACCAAAACCATCCTAACAATACATTCGCGACTCGACAAGACATTACAATGCATCTCAATAACATAAATCTCAATACTACACGAATTATATTATCAAAATTAGTACATGAACATGCGCTGCGCATGCTCAAATCATAACATATATCAAATACCTTTAACCCCAATACTCATAGCACAACCAATTTAATCTTATTGAGTCTGAACTCACACTACCACACGTAGTGCACTTTACCTTTCCACTAAGAGGCATGAACATATTCACCATGCCCATAGCTAGATGCTATACAACGGATCATAATAAGAGTCGAACACCTAACATCTCACCCATTATCAAACCGCCCTTACCTCAATTAGGGACAATACTGGTCATATTAATTTTTGTCATACCAGTTCGCAAAATCAGCACCTCGGTGCTCAAGCTATAGACAAAGATCCGGCCTCAAGTCCTCCCGACTGGCCCAACGTGAACTCACAGAGATTATATCTCGCCCCTCGATTGGGGAATCACAAGCCATCAAGTCAAATTTATCACTAAGCACTCGAGTGCGCACATCAATGTGCAGAAGGAATTTCAAGAATCATACTTCAAGCTGAATCAAGTACGTACGATAAGAATTTCAAGAATTTGAAGCTTTCCTAAAAGGTTTGCAGCCTCCCAGAGGATAAGCACAGGCGTCCCCGTACCGATCCAGGAGACTCTACTAAACCGGCTCATAACTCACAAGACCTGTTAACCTAGGCTCTAATACAAACTTGTCACGACCCAAACCCCGGTCGCGATGGCGCCCAACACATTGCTAGGCAAGCCCGACCTTGTTATCCAATTTACCAGCCAGTTATTAATTAATACTGATCAATTAACATTAACAGCTTGTTTTCATATCAAAACAATAAGTGTGGAAACAGAATCATACAAGCTACAGCCCAATAATCGCGGGGCCACAAGTCTGAGCCTTTACAGATGGGAAATATCCTACACAATCAATTCTAAGCAGAGTAGCAAATGACAAAATGATTGAGAGGAAGAGATCAGGTCATGCGGACGCCGGCAGCTACCTCGAAGTCTCCTCGAAATAATAGTAATTTAGCAACTGCGATAGCTCAACTGCCCTCCTGAACATCTAGATCTGCACAGAAAGTGCATGGGGAGTGGGGTGAGTATATTTCAAATCAGTGAGTAATAATAATAAATAACAACTGAAAATAAGAACACATGTACTATCACTAAACAGTTCTAAGGGTAACCTCATAGGTAAGTCATCTCCTTAGTGATTAGCCCATTTTTATTCCACAACTGTCATACAATAATCCCACACTAACCTAGCTGTCACGACCCAAACTGGAGGACCATGACTAGCACCCGACCATACTTGTCGAGCACCAACGTACATTTTATCTAACCTTCTTTATTATCTTTTAGGGCTGACGAGACCAATATAAATAGTAGACATGGATCATGGACAACCAACAATAAAATATGATTGCATGAACCTACATAACATGGGATGACCAGACAATCGAGAAACTATATGCATATGGTACAAGCTACCACGCTAAAATGAAAGACTATACAACAAAAACCAGCCGACAAGGCATACCAAACTATACATGAGTCGACACTTGTCTATGAGCCTCTAAAGGAACATAAGTGCTGCAACATAGCCGGAACAGGGCCCCGACATACCCATAATGTCTATAATAAAAATGCATACCAAGACCAAGGCAAGTCCGGAGAAGGGATCTCGCCAATCACCGCTGAACCGGACAACCTACTGTGATGGGGGAGCTGCACCTGCCTGTCTATCAGGACCTGCAGCATGACATGCAGCGTCCACAAACAAAAGGACGTCAGTACGAATAAAGTACTGAGTATGTAAGGCAGAGAACCATAAATACGAACAGTAATGTAAGCAGGGATAGAGAATATACAACCTGTAACATCTGAGTACCTTTGAGGGATACTGACATGAAATGCATGATACATATGTATAAATACATAATCTTTTAAAACATATGCCTCCGTGGGCATCATCATCATCATATCGTACCCGGCCGTAATAGGCTCGGTAAAAACGTACCCGGCCATTATAAGGCTCGGTAGAATCGTACCCGGCCACGTGGAGCTCGGTAAAACCCAACTGATCAGTGGTTGCACAATAGGTGCCGTACCCGGCCAACTATAGCGCGGCTCGGTAGAGTAAAATAGATATATATATATATATATATATAATGCATGCTCGACTCATGGAAACACCTTGTAGACCTTTCGGAGTGACGTAAGGTCGGTATCCTATGTACACCTTATTAGGACTAACTCTTCACTATGAACCTTATAGGAATCAGGAAGTACCAACAAGATTGATAACATAATAATAAGAGAAGCAACATCAACATCAATCGTTCCATAAGAGGGGAAACAATGTAAGTACTGCTTAGCTTCTAAGAATAGAGTATCTTTGGAAGCTCGTTCATTACATTATGTACAATCGGAGTCGTGCAAAAGAAGGAAAGGGATAGCCATACATACCTTGTATATACTGCCACAACCTCAAGCTATGCAAACGTCACGACTCCTTAGTCTACAATAGGAGAAATGACACTATCGTTAACGTTTAAGCGTCGCAACTATTATGTACCAACCACAACCTATTTTGTAATGAAACGGACAGCACCTCCCCTATATATATGACTTCAAACCATTCAGAACAATCACCAAACAGCATAAACAACATCAATAATAAACATATTGAGCCTCCCAAAACAGTCCACACACAACCTAATCACATCATACATACGACGGCCACTATAGTCGTATCAAACGACCCAAAAATATTACGAAGAACTAGCAGACCACAACCCAACATATATATGGTGTTTCTCCACACCCTGCCTCCTCCAAAACTCCACAAAACAGTAATAAAAAACGCAGCCCAACAGCAACACAAAACAGTCCACAAAACAGTCCGCTACAAGTGAATAACTTGAACTCACGACTTCCTGATCACCGTCCCGTGAGTTCTTACATGTATATAACGAATTACTATGAATTCACAGCAGAATAAATGTATGAAATATATCAGTAAACTCACCTTACTTGTTGGATAACTCGGCCTTTAACTTGGTTCTTCAAACTCTAGTGTTTACCCCCAATTCGAACTTGAAAGAGAGGGAAAATCAATTAGGGTTTGTGGATAATTTTTGGGAGGAAGTTTGCAGGGTTTTAGGTCTGGTTAGTTGTGAAATATAATGAGGGATATATTGCAAGAGATAAGCCTTTTAATGGGCTCCTTTTCTGACCCGAAATTTCCTCTTTTGGGCCGACATTTAACCAAGAGCTGACCCACCTACTTGTCACCTAGCAGCTTGTGCAGTCTCACAAAAATGTCTATATCTCTCTATTCCAATATCGTATTCATAAACGGTTTAATGAGTTGGAAACTAGACTCATAGATCTTCAATTTGGTGGGTATATCACCCCGTAATTCCAAGTATATTGGGAGAAAATCTTAATAACATTTGACCTAAAGTTTAAGTAAAACTATGAACCTAAGTTGCAACAACTTTTGTCGACTTTTGTTTCATAAAACGTTTGACTTCAAGACTTATGATACGGATATTATATGATTCAAATACCTTAAATCACGACCTCCTAAGTATACTAAGCATCAATACGTTTACCTAAAAGTACGAGTTACAGCATCCTTGATTCGTTTAACTTCTAATACTTATTAATCACCCTTATGCACCCTTGTATCACTTAAAATCAATCGGATTAACTTCTTATCATCTCAAGGATAATTACTTCTTGGATTTGTAATAACTAACATATGGCATGACCTAACGTGTGTGGATATGGGTTGTAACACCAGCCCTAACTCATACTGCTGCGGCGTACTACCCGGTCGAAATATATATGTATATATATATAATGTTGCGGCGTGCAGTCCGGTCCAATATATATAGCGCTGCGGTATGCAGCCCGATCCAATATATATAGCACTGTGGCATGCAGCCCGATCCAATATATATAGCATTGCGGCGTGCAACCCGATCCATTTAACATCGACGGTGCTCACCGGGGGTGTGTACGGACTCCGAAGGGGCTCCTTCAGCCCAAGCGCTATAATACGCGGCATGTAGTCTAATCCACATATATATTACCGCGGAGTGCAGTCCGATCCAACATATATAGCGCCGCGGCGTGCATCCCTATCCAATATATATATATATATATATATATATATATATATATATATATATATATATATATATATATATATATATATATATATATATATATATATATATATATATATATATATATATATACTAACTCATAACACAATTAATTTTTACTACAATCATCCCACATAATTACATATCACTTAAATATAGACTTGGCCTCTCAGGCCCACTCAACTAGAATAGGGAATCCCACCCCAGGTAGTCTCTCTCAGAGTACACATCTGGTACTGGCTCATGATACGCTATACAACTATGAATACGGCTGAGTGTGTGTGTCCAACATGATATGAGGGTCACTTAGATCTACAGGAACACTCTACAGGCCGGCACAAGGCCCCAAATACGGATACTAGCCCAATTACACAGATATAAGCTCAATCTCAGTCATTATACACAGTAAACTATTAGTCGGGAAGGACTAAGTCCAAATCCCCAGTCACAATACCACCACGCTCGTCATATGACGCGTGTTTCATCTCAGCATAGCACTGTGTAGTGCAATTACGAGGTTTTAAACCCTCAGTACATCATTTACTACCACCACTAACCTCGAATAGATATAAGTCATAGCTTTCCTTACGCTTGCCTCGCAAATCAACCTCCTCGGATGCCAAATCTGATCAAAATCAATAAGAATACATCAAAATAGGCTAAGTAGACATAACCCAATCGAAATAACTCGATTTACACCAAAACCCATAAAGTTGTCAAAATCCGACTTTCGGTACACTTCTCGAAAAATTATGAAACACATTTTTGGAATCCTCGTCTCTGCACAAGGCCGTACATAACAAGAACTCCCAATTCGGACCACAAATGGTCCTTCAAATCCCCATTTTAAGATTTTTGCTCAAAGCCCTAATTTTCTTGATTTCTTACCCAAATTCAGTGAATTAATGGAAGATTCTTTGATAAAATCATGTATTTAACTCATAAAAGTTGCCTTCAGTTGATTCCCAGTGAAATCCCTTCAAAATCCTCGACAACAGCTCCCAAGCTCGCTCAAAAATGGTGGAAATGAGCTGGGGTTCGCGGATGAAATGTTTTTAACATTCTGCCCGGATCACTGTAGCATAATCTATGCGATCGCATCATTGGCTCCTGCAATCGCATAGGTCAAAAATTCTAGGCCCCAAATTTCCTCTACACGATCGCAGGACAAGCTATGCGATCGCAGAGCACTGGTGTCTCCCTTATATGCGATCGTAGAAACTCCCACGCGATCGCACTGACCAAGCGCCTAAGCCTATGCGATCGCATCCCGCCTCACGCGATCGCATAGAGCAATTTCTGGGCTCCTCTAACTTCTTCTATGCGATCGCAGCCGAAGGCTCGCGATCGCAGAGAGCAATTCTGCTCTTCGATTTTTGCTGCACTTTTGCAACCCAAATTTGCCCGTTAACCATCCAAAATTACCCCGAGGCCCTCGGGACCTCAACTAAAAACATAGATACAATGTATTACATCATTTAAACTTGTTTGAATCATAAAATCACTATCGAAATCACCGAAATCATCCGTTTTCAACAAACTCAAGCCTAAGTTTAACTATAACTTTAAAAATTCACTTTCGATCAAAAACCCGACCAAACTATGTTCGAATGACCTGAAAATTTGCGGGCATATCCAAAATTACCTAGCGGAGCTACTGCAACTATCGGAATTCCATTCCGACTCGCGAATCAAAATCTCACCTACCGTTCGGATTTCGCCAAAATTCAACCTTAGCCAATTCAAGCCTAAAACTACACTGAACCCCCAAATTCAATTTTGATCACTCTCCTAAGCCACAAATGACCTCCCGGAGTTGATAGAATCATCAGAATTTGATTCCGTGCTCTCTAACTCACAAGTCAATATCCGGTTGACTTTTCCCAACTCTTCCTTCTTCTAAGAGACTATTTGTCTCATTTCCAACCAAACTCAATCCGAATTGACTCAAAATCTCCAAACACACATATTGAAACATGAACAAGCATTTAATGGGTAAACTTGGTAATAACTCACATGATGACCGGTCGGGTCATCACAACCAATCACTCATACGGCCCTCGGCCTCAATCAGCCCAAAAATAGTCAAAAGCCCCTCGGACATTAGTAAAACAATATTTCTCAGCTCAAATAATAGTTCAAATATCAATTAAAATTCCAAGTTTGAGAAAAATATAGCTGAGTTCATGAAACAGTGTAAATCACTTGGACTGAGTTCAAATAATATTTCAAATAGTGAGAGAAACAGTGATAATAGTTCCTAAGAGTTCAAACAGTCGGCTATAAGCCCCAAATATGGAAACAAGCCCAAATCATAGTGGAAAACAACAATTCATAGCTAATATGCAGTAAAATATTATCCGGACTGGACCAACTCACACTCCCCAAATAGTAAATGACCTTGCACTCGTCATTGAATGTGTGTCTCATCTCAACACATCACCAAGTTGTGCAATTCCGGGGTCTCAAGCCGTCAGGACATCATTTAAAGTCATTACTCACCTCTAGACGGTCAGAAGTCTAGCTCGCCAAGCCCTTGCCACTCGAATCGACCTCATCGCGCGTTGAATCTGACCATAACCACAAGGAATGTGTTATAATAAGCTAAAGGAACATAACCTATTCGAAAATACCCGAAAACCATCGAAAATCACGAAGTTAGCAAAACCCGAGCCTTGGGCCCACTTCTCAAAAATTTATGAAATATACATAATCAGATTCTTCATATCACCACGCGTCAATACATATCAAATTAATCAAAATTGGAGTTCAAATGCCCTTTCAAATTCCAATTTTACATTCCAAAAACCAAGCCCTAGTTCTTCCAATTTTTACCCAAATTTCTAAGAATTAAAGGTTGATTCTTCGATAAAATGATGTTTCTAATTCACGAGACTTACCTCCAATCAATCCCTGTCAAAATCCCCTTCAAACTCTACCACAAAGCTCTCAAGGTGGTTCGAAAATTGTGGAAAATGGCTAACCTTCGCGGAACAAAATGATTTAAAAAGCCCTACTGCCCAGCAGTTATTTGCCTATGCGAACGCGGTCAACTCTCTGCGTTCGCAATGAATAAAATTACTTGACCGAAAATTGCTCTAAGTGAATGCGGTACCCCACCCGCGATTGCAATGCTCCAGGACTTATAACTATGCGAACGCGTTTCAGAGACCACTCCTTTTACGCGAACGTGTTCAACCCATCCTGAACGCATTGAATAACTTAGGCAGGGCCCAAGGACCCTACTACGCAAACGCGATGACTCCCATGCAAATACAATGAACTGGTAACCCATCTCTTCACGAACGCAAATATTCTCCTGCGAACGCGATGACCAAATTTTGTCTGTACCTGCTGTGTATTTTCTGCAGCAAAATTTAAATCCAAACTTCCCGTTTAATCATCAGAAATCACCCCAAAGACCCCAGGACCTTAACCAAAATTACCAACTTATCGCAAAACATCATACAAACTTATTTCAATTGTCAAAACTAATCAAACAACACTAAATTCATCAATTCACATCGGATTTAAGCCTAAGATTCTTCAAAACTTCCGAAATACACTTTCGATCAAAAACCCAACCAAACGATCCAAATGACCTCAAATTTTATCTGCGTATCCAAAATAACCTAATGAAGATACTGCAACTCTCAAAATTCAATTCCAACTCCCGGATCAAAATCTCACCTACCAACCGGAATTAGCTAAAATTCAACCTTCACCAATTCAAGCCTAATTCTACATCGGACCTCCAAATTCAATTTTGATCGCACTCCTAAGTTACAAATCATCCCCTAAAACTAACTGAATAACCAGAATTCAAATCCGAGCCCTCTAACTATATAGTCGACTTCCAGTTGACTTTTTCCAAAACAATCTTCCTTCTAAGAGGCTAAGTGCCTCATTTCCAACTAAACCAATCCAATTCTACCCGATCACTTCAAATACCAATATTGAAATATGTAGAAATATAATATGGGGGAAACAAGGCAGTAACTCACGTGACAACAGGCTGGGTTATCACAGAATGCACATAAGGCTCAATTACATACAAGGGAATTCCTACAAAGTCTCAACAAACTCATGTGTTCACTTTTCATTTCCTCAAGTCTCTAGCAAATCATAAATGGTCATATTGACAATTTAAAATAAGATGTATTCCCCAATTAGGCATGACGTGAGTCCTAAACCAACCGAACAATTATCATATAGTAGCTACGCACGCACTCTCGTCAACTAATACGTACATAGCCCCCGCATTTAGCAACAATTACTCACTTACAATCCTATGGGGATAATTTCTTCTTACAACGTTAGAAAGGAGACTCACCTCACTCCAAAGTGCACTCCCAATGTCCAAGAATGAGCCCAAGTCCTTAATTCAAAGCCGAACAATCCCAAACTAATCAAATGAAGTAAGAACTGGTAAATAAATGCTTACAAGATCGAATTCTAACCATTTAAGAACTTTTCTAACCATTAACATAAGTTTCCTAAATTTTGACCTCGGGCCCACATGTCCGAATTTTGAGATTTTTTAAAGGAAGTTGTTCTCTATCACCTAAGGATCACAAATATATAATTTCTAGTTCATTACATGGAAAATTATATGATAAAACCTTAGTTTTCATTAAACCCTAGGTCTAGCCAAAATCCCTTGATGTTACCTAATTTTTTAGTGTTAAATCTACCTAATGTTTATGTATTTGAACTAAAAGTGAGTGAGAATTACTTACACTGCAACGTTATGTTGAAACCTCCTCTTTGGAATCACCAAAATTACCTAAGTGTTGAGAGAAATGCAAAAGAAATGAGCTTGAGCTCGTATTAAATGAACCCTTCTGTCCCCAGCTATTTTCGCATTTGTGGAAGTATTTCCGCTTCTACGAAATCCGCTACTACGAAAAATGGTTGCTCCCGTGGCTTTTAGAAATTGGGGCTCTACCTCTTCTACGGTCTGGGGGCCGTATAGGCAGAACCGCTTCTGCGGTCCCTAGGCCGCTTCTGCGGTTTCCCAGGACTTGACCCCTTTCCGCTTCTCCGATAAAGCGACGGCTTTTGCGGTCTCACTTCTGCGATCCAAGACCCGCAGAAGCGGTTATGATAGAAGCACCAGATATAAAGCCATTTCTAAGTTTTCAACTTCACTCGACCATTTGACGCTCTCTCGAGCCCCACCTAAATATCCCGACAAGTCTGAAATCATGAGGCGGACCTACTTGAACCCTCAAAACGCTTTAAACAACGCAAAATCAAGGAATCAACCCCAAAACCAAATGATTTAGATCATTGAACCTTCTGTCACGACCCCAAATCCGGTCGTGATGGCGCCCAGCACACTGCTAGGCCAGCCCGACCAATAAACAACTATCATAGAGCTATGAGCTCGCCTTGTCCCATTTAAGCATAAAAATTATAAAGCAACAGAGATGGATATATCGAAACAGGGGAACCAAGTCCCAACATAGTGCAACTCCCATAGACCGAAGGGTCAAGAGTCATGAGCCTCTACGAAATATACAAGTGTAAATAGTGAATATAACTGTGCACAAGTGTGGGATGATCAGAACAAAATATAGACGAACTGGAGAATCAGGTCCTGCGAACGCTGACAGCTACCTCGATTGTCCAAAAGCACTCCCGAGCCGCGATAGAATCAGCTCTACTGTGATGTACCTGGATCTGCACACAAGGTGCAGGGAGTCGGGTGTGAGTACTTCCAACTCAGCGGTAATAAAAGTAAATAATGCTGAAAGGAAGAAAACCACGCAAGGCACTATCTCTTGCTACACAATACAGAACTATCATTAACTTCAAAACACTATCATTTTATTTCTTTTCAGCATATGTGAGTAGATTATTAGATATCTCAATTTTTAGCTACCTTTCATAATAATATACCAATACCTGGATACAATTTCAAGCAGTGCAAGTCTGCACTCAAATCAGCCCCTCGGGCTCAGCACTCCATATCAATTTATACCGGGAGATCTGGTCAATAAAGCAACTAATGCATGTGTGCCAGTAATGTATGAGTGCTAAATGTTATGCCACGTAGTACACGTAAACCAATGTATGTATGCCATGCAATGCATATGACCGCTACGGCGTGTAGCCCGATCCAATTTGGGTACCCGTGCTCACCGTGGGGGTTCAGACTCCGGAGGGGCTCCTACAGCCCAAGCACAATATTAATATCACACCTGCTGCGGCGCGCAGCCCGATCCGTATACCACTGGGGCGTGCAGTCCGATCCATGCATGTGTATGCATATGCTCACATGAAAAGTCATGCCCTAACATATGGCCCTCGGCCCAATCAGTCTAACAAATAGTCAAAGAAAGCCCTACGGCAACAATATCATATTAGCTCACAGCTAAAAATGTTATTAAGACCTTGTTCAAGTTTTTCATAACCTTATAAAAATGCTGAATAGCAAAATACCATTTAAAACCTTAAATTTAGATAAAAATATGTACAGTGTTATCAAGACAATGATACTAATCCCCGAAGGATTCAAATAATCGGCACGAAGCCCAAACATGATAATTAGTCCAATTCATTTCAACAATTAGGTGTTATTATTTATTACGCGGGACGGACCAAGTCGCGATCCCCAATGGTGCTCTACCCCACGTCCGTTATCCGGCGTGCAAGTCACCTCAACACAGCACTAAGATGTGCAAGTCCGGGGTTTACTAACCCTCAGGACATCATTTACAAGTATTACCCACCTCGAACCGATGAAAGCTCATGCCCGCGACACCTTAGCTCCTCGAACCGGCATCCACGCACATCAAAACTAGCACAAATCAACACAAATATATCAAAATAGGCTAATGGAACATCACCCAATCGAAAGAACTCGAAAAATATCAGAGAAATCACGAAATTGGCAAAACCCGAGCCCCGGGCCCACATCTCGAAAAATTATGAAACTCTTATTTCCAAAACCCCCGTCTCTCCACGAGTCCGTACATATAAAATTTACTAAAATCGGAGTTCGATTGGCCTTTCAAAACCCAAATTTTCGTTTTCAATATCTAGGCCACAATCCTTCATAATTTCTACCCAAATTCATGAAGATTGATGTTAATTCTACCATAAAATGATGTTTTTGAGTCAAGAAATACCCGATGATTTCCCAGCGTTTTCCCGTGATTTCTTCTCTCTAGGGCTCAAAAATGGGGGTTTATGAAATGAAACCCGTATGTGAAATGTTTCTGGTTTTAATTCACTGCCCGGGACTTTTCTTCTACGCGTTCGCGTTCCTTGCCACGCGTTCGCGATGCCCAGCTCCGGATTGACCTTCGCGAACGCGACCTCCCCAACGCGTTCGCGATGCTCTAGCTCCCAGCCGTCTGATTTTCCTTCTACGCGTTCGCGATAAACCTCACGCGAACGCGATGCACACCCTGACAAACCTACGCTAACGCGACCTCCTGAACGCGATCGCGAAGCTCAAAACCCCTGGCCTACGCGAACTCGACACCCCTGCTCGCGAACGCGATGCTTTGATCCGCCTGGCCTTCGCGAACGCGGCCCATGCCATGCGAACGCGAAGGCTTAATGCCTGGGCAGTAACCTCCAATTTACAGCAGGCCTTTTCCAAGTTCAAAATGCCCGATTGATGGTCCGGATTCACCCCGAGGCCCCGGGACCCCAACGAAAACCACCAACATACTCCAAAACACGATACGAACTTGTTCCAATCATAAAAACACCATCCTAAACATCAAAATCACCAATTACACACGGATTCCAGCCTAAGTTTCTTCAAAACTTTCAAAACTAACATTCAATCCAAAACCTGATCAAACGACGTCCGAATGTCCTGAAAATTTGCAGGCATATCCAAAATCACCTAACGGAGCTACTGCAATTGTCGGAATTCCATTCCGACTCCCGGATAAAAATCTCACCTATCGATCGGATTTCGCCAAAATTCAACCTTAGCCAATTCAAGCCTATTTCTACACCGGGCCTCCAAATTCAATTCCGATTGCTTTCCTAAGTCATAAATGATCCCCCGAAACTAGTCGAATCATCGAATCCGATTCCGAGCACTCTAACTCAATAGTCAACTCTAGGTTGACTTTCCATATTCAAACTTCCTTCAAACATGCTATTTGCTTCATTTTTAATTCAATTCACTCCTAACTCACCCGATAGGTTCTAACACCGATATAGAAGCATAAGATATGTTAATGCAACATAACGGGATGGTAAATGCCCATAACGACAGGCCGGGTCATTACATTCTCCCCAACTTAAACAAACGCTCGTCCTCGAGCGGACTTAGAGTTGTACTAGAAGCAACCCAATATCTGAATGACCTTAATCAGCATATATTCGAGCGATCATACGTCACCCTATCTCACATAAGTCCGAAAACACCATATAGTCAAAATTTCACAGACCATCTGAACCATAAATCACATTGCACTTTCCGAAATCATATGCCAAATGCTAATCACATGCCTATACTCAGGATACACTCGAATCCACTGCAATAACCCATATTCACTACTCCGGGTGAGATCATATGATGTATCGACAACCCCATCACTCGAGACGATAGTCTCTAATCACAACAACTGGCCACAATAACCAAATACTAGCCGAAAACCTCTTTCATTAGATAGAGTCTTATTCCAACACCTCCATATCCTGCCCACGGCAGTTGAAGCACGCGATATACCGAACCCATCTCTCAGGTTAACCATTCGTGAATCTATTTCCCTCTTAAAACTGATACTACAATAGGTTTCGGAGCCAAACCTTGATTTTTACCTTTCTAACAAGCTAAGATCTAATATGCTCGTATTCATTAATGACTCCAACGGTCATTTCGATTATAACACACCGCACCGGTGATAAGACACCTCAACACCGGCCTAAGCCACGACGAGCACAACATAGGCTCCAATAGAAACGTATGCACACGCTCAAATCATGACAGCTCAATTCATGACAACTGTCTCCAGCAAATAGAGCTGCAATTCAATTCCTCTGTGCCATCATAACATAGAACTGAGATCGCGTCTCGCATTATAGAAATAGAGTACCTGAATCCTCCTCGAGAGGTCATAACATCACGTAGCCTTGTCGCGATTCGTGATTCTACCCCAACATTATTACTCATGAAGCACCTCAAGCCACTAAGCTTAAAACGGTTAGCCACGCACAGATCTAGGTCTTGAACCCAAGCAATCAACCTCACCCACGGTGAAATAATTAACGTATGCTATTAAATCCTGAAAGGACACAACCGATGTGTCATTCGCCAAGTGATACTCAAAACGGTCTTTTCCTCAGAAGCGAGGAAGTATTGTATACCAGGTAGCTTATAACTAACTATATTTTCACAATATTCTGTTGCGGCGTGCAACCCGCTCCAATCACATACCCGTGGTGACGTGCCACCTGATCTAGATACCATACCTGTGGCGGCGTGCCACCCAATCCGAGTAACCCTCGCCAAATAAATACGCGTCAAGTCAAGTTGCTTATCATAATAAACATATATAGCCTCAAGCTCGGCCACATAAACGCATCTGACAACGTTCCTCAATACCAGAACTAATCAATGGTAGATACTTCTACACTAACATCCGTCACTAAGGTCCAACTGACAAAGCAATGCCTACCAGCCGTCCGCTGGTCCTGGGTACAACTACTCTGTTGGAGCATACTCCGATGCTCTCTGCTACGCAATTTGTGCCATTTTCCGACATAGTCCATATCACATTTGTCTAGACGACCTGGCTTATGTCAACCAGTCTGAAATAAGGTGTCCTAACCCAAATTCATCATATCAAGCTAAGAAAGAGCCACTAGGGCTTCCGATTTCCAATAATCACAAAACGGTGCCGGTACACACGACATACCACCGCTGCGTAGGTGGGTTACAAGAACTTCTAGTCTCCAACACACATATAACACATGAATCACCATGCTTGATTCCGTACTTCACCATACAAATACATAACGCACATCAAGCGTCCATTCATACCACGAAAGCCATTCAGAAATTTCACTATGCCATCAACGACTCAATTATTATAGTCGATCCAACAAGAGGATACCACCATACCACTGGATATTATCAGTTTACATTACCTTGTCCTTTTTGGATCATATTCCCTGCCAACTTAATAGAATAGCAGTACCATTTTCTTAAATCATCAGAAAGATCGATTCTTAATTCACCTGCAGCTGTCCGCGCTGCTCAATAATTTTATTGACTTCCCATATATTATGAACTGATCTCAAACCTAGAATATACCATTATCAACTTTCCATAACACATCGTGTATACCATACTAAGATAACATGGAAATTCTTATCCCTTTCCTACGCCGCAAACATCGACGCACTCAACTAGTCAAGGACTTTTATGATACCATATAGAGAAAACTCATTACACATTCCAAGATTTGCATACCAACAGGAAATACACTCATTTTTCAAACCACATTAAAACACATCATAAACTCTTATTCAGCTGTAATTCAACTGTTCTATTGGGTAGAACCACTCGTGTTTTTGTTAGAACTCTGACATCGCAGAACATGATTACTTACAGATACAATCAGCTATCTTAACTTTCTATACACCGAACATTCATTATCAACATCAGTTCAAAACATCCTAATATTTCTTCACATCTACGAAGCACCATAACCTTTATCAAAATTTTCCAAACATACCTAGAGACAGAGCCAACACAGCACACGACAGTGCAATCAGCTAATCAATAACAACCTCCCCAACTTAGCTCGGAGTCATACATCAAAGCACTTTCAACCACTCATATCATTATTACTCAAGTGATGCCGAAATGTTAATATGAGATTAAACTCAAGTCATTTACAAGCCTTGACAGAGACTCGAATCATTAGAGACCTTAGCTCTTCTGCAATTCTTGCAGATATACATGCACCACCAATAAGCCCACTCTCTTTAGGTGACAGAAATCTTTCTAAGTCCCAAATTTTCCAAAAATTTCGGCAGAGTTTCCTTTGTAAATTGGCCTATCCACCTGCTAGAGAATCACCAAACCATTCTAACAATACATCCACAACTCAACAAGATATCACAATGTATTTCAACAACATTAAGTCTCAATACTATACGAATCATATTATCATAGTTTATACTTGAACCTGCGCTGTACCTGCTCGAATCATAACACATATCAAAATCACTTTAGTCTTCCTGAGTTTAAACTCGTTCCACTACACATAAGGCACTTTACCTCCCAATTACGAGATATGATAATTATTTCTCACGCCCATAGCTAGGGCTACATATCAAATCACAATAAGAATTGAATACCTTACAGCTCTCCCATTATCAAACTGCCATTTGCACAATAAGGATCAGTACCGATCGTATGAACTTCATAATACCGACTCGCAAAATTAATACCTCGGTGCTCAAGCCATAGACAAGGATCCGGCCTCAAGTCCTCCCGACTGGCCCAACATGAACTCATGGAGATTATATCTCGCCCCTCGATCGAGGAAATCACAAGCCATAAGTCAATTATATTACTGAGCGCTCGATGCGTACACAGACGTGTGGAAGGAATTTCAAAAATTATATCTCAAGTCGAATCAAGTGCGCACGATAAGAATTCCAAGAAATGTGAAGTGTTTCCTAAAGGTTCGCAGCCTCCCGAGGATAAGTACAGGCGTCCCCGTACCGATCCACAAGACTCTACTAATCGGCTCAAGACTCACGAGGCCTAGTAAACCTAGGCTCTGATACCAACTTGTCACGACCCCAAATCCGGTCGTGATGGCGCCCAGCACACTGCTAGGCCAGCCCGACCAATAAACAACTATCATAGAGCTATGAGCTCGCCTTATCCCATTTAAGCATAACAATTATAAAGCAACAGAGATAGATATATCGAAACAGGGGAACCAAGTCCCAACATAGTGCAACTCCCATAGACCGAAGGATCAAGAGTCATGAGCCTCTACGAAATATACAAGTGTAAATAGTGAATATAACTGTGCACAAGTGTGGGATGATTAGAACAAAATATAGACGAACTGGAGAATCAGGTCCTGCGAACGCTGGCAGCTACCTCGATTGTCCAAAAGCACTCCCGAGCCGCGATAGAATTAGCTCTGCTGTGATGTACCTAGATCTGCACACAAGGTGCAGGGAGTCGGGTGTGAGTACTTCCAACTCAGCGGTAATAAAAGTAAATAATGCTGAAAGGAAGAAAACCACGCAAGGCACTATCTCTTGCTACACAATACAGAACTATCATTAACTTCAAAACACTATCATTTTATTCCTTTTCAGCATATGTGAGTAGATTATTAGATATCTCAATTTTTAGCTACCTTTCATAATAATATACCAATACCTGGATACAATTTCAAGTAGTGCAAGTCCGCACTCAAATCAGCCCCTCGGGCTCAGCACTCCTTATCAATTTACACCAGGAGATCTGGTCAATAAGGCAACTAATGCATGTGTGCCAGTAATGTATGAGTGCTGAATGTTATGCCACGTAGTACACGTAAACCAATGTATGTATGCCATGCAATGCATATGACCGCTACGGCGTGTAGCCCGATCCAATTTGGGTACCCGTGCTCACCGTGGGGGTTCAGACTCCGGAGGGGCTCCTACAGCCCAAGCACAATATTAATATCACACCTGCTGCGGCGCGCAGCCCGATCCGTATACCACTGCGGCGTGTAGTCCGATCCATGCATGTGTATGCATATGCTCACATGAAAAGTCATGCCCTAACATATGGCCCTCGGCCCAATCAGTCTAACAAATAGTCAAAGAAAGCCCTACGGGCAACAATATCATATTAGCTCACAACTAAAAATATTATTAAGACCTTGTTCAAGTTTTTCATAACCTTATAAAAATGTTGAATAGCAAAATACCATTTAAAACCTTAAATTTAGATAAAAATATGTACAGTGTTATCAAGACAATGATACCTAATCCCTGAAAGATTCAAATAATCGGCACGAAGCCCAAACATGATAATTAGTCCAATTCATTTCAACAATTAGGTGTTATTATTTATTACGCGGGACGGACCAAGTCGCGATCCCCAATGGTGCTCTACCCCACGTCCGTTATCCGGCGTGCAAGTCACCTCAACACAACACTAAGATGTGCAAGTCCGGGGTTTACTAACCCTCAGGACATCATTTACAAGTATTACCCACCTCGAACCGACGAAAGCTCATGCCCGCGACACCTTAGATCCTCGAACCGGCATCCACGCACGTCAAAACTAGCACAAATCAGCACAAATATATCAAAATAGGCTAATGGAACATCACCCAATCGAAAGAACTCGAAAAATATCAGAGAAATCACGAAATTGGCCCACATCTCGAAAAATTATGAAACTCATATTTCCAGAACCCTCGTCTCGCCACGAGTCCGTACATATAAAATTTACTAAAATCGGAGTTCGATTGGCCTTTCAAAACCCAAATTTTCGTTTTCAATATCTAGGCCACAATCCTTCATAATTTCTACCCAAATTCATGAAGATTGATGTTAATTCTACCATAAAATGATGTTTTTGAGTCAAGAAACTTACCTCCGATGAATACCCGATGATTTCCCAGCGTTTTCCCGTGATTTCTTCTCTCTAGGGCTCAAAAATGGGGGTTTATGAAATGAAACCCGTATGTGAAATGTTTCTGGTTTTAATTCACCGCCTGTGACTTTTCTTCTACGCGTTCGCGTTCCTTGCCACGCGTTCGCGATGCCCAGCTCCGGATTGACCTTCGCAAACGCGACCTCCCCAACGCGTTCGCGATGCACTAGCTCCCAGCCGTCTGATTTTTCTTCTACGCGAACGCGTACACTCCCACGCGAACGCGAAGCTCTTCCCTTTCCTTCTACGCGATCGCGACTCCCAGTCACGCGAACGCGAAGCTTCACCTTACCTTGTCTACGCGAACGCGACACCCTCGCTCGCGAACGCGATGCTTTGATCCGCCTGGCCTTCGCGAACGCGGCCCATGCCGCACGAACGCGAAGGCTTAATGCCTGGGCAGTAACCTGCAATTTACAGCAGGCCTTTTCCAAGTTCAAAATGCCCGATCGATGGTCCGAAATCCTCCCGAGGCCCCCGGGACCCCAACGAAAACCACCAACATACTCCAAAACACGATACGAACTTGTTCCAATCATAAAAACACCATCCTAAACATCAAAATCACCAATTACACACGGATTCAAGCCTAAGTTTCTTTAAAACTTTCAAAACTAACATTCAATCCAAAACCCGATCAAACGACGTTCGAATGTCCTGAAAATTTGCAGGCATATCCAAAATCACCTAACGGAGCTACTGCAATTGTCGGAATTCCATTCCGACTCCCGGATAAAAATCTCACCTATCGATCGGATTTCGCCAAAATTCAACCTTAGCCAATTCAAGCCTATTTCTACACCGGGCCTCCAAATTCAATTCCGATTGCTTTCCTAAGTCATAAATGATCCCTCGAAACTAGTCGAATCATCAGAATCCGATTCCGAGCACTCTAACTCAATAGTCAACTCTAGGTTGACTTTCCATATTCAAACTTCCTTCAAACATGCTATTTGCTTCATTTTTAATTCAATTCACTCCTAACTCACCCGATAGGTTCTAACACTGATATAGAAGCATAAGATATGTTAATGCAACATAACGGGATGGTAAATGCCCGTAACGACAGGCCGGGTCGTTACACCTTCAAGTTCTAAATTTCCTCCTAACGGGTCAAAACGCCCTTAGATTACTCGAATTGACACAAAATTTTACAAGCAAGCCTGAACTGATATTTTGGACTTGCACCAAGTTTCAGAATCAAAATCCGAACCCAATACCTAGGAAAACAATAATGTCTTTGTTTATTTAAATCTTTGAAACTTTAATTAATAATTTAACATAAAAATTTATTACTCAACCGCGGAATTTGATTCCGGGCATACATCCAGGTACCATAAACGGACCGTCAGAAATTGCCAAATCACAATTCTGGGTCCGTTTTCCCTAAATGTTGATCGAAGTCAAACTTGGCCTTTTTAAATAAACTTAAAGAAGCAACTAGACTTATTCTTGCTCAAAACTCTTCTAACTTCCGAACCACCCGTCTCCGCAAGTCATAAATTAGCTAAAGCAAGTGCGGAAAGTTTTATTTATGGGAACGGGGTTCAAAAATACAAAACGACAAGTGGGGTCGTTACACAAATGAGGTAATGACATGCCTCAATTTTCAAACTGAAAAAAATTGACGTTAATTACATGTTGACATTTTGAATTTTTATTTCTTCTAATGTACATTAATAAATAAATAAAACTCTTTTTCCTCTCACATTTAAGGCTGAAAACGTTCTTTCTTGCTCCAAAATTTCATATTTTATTCTAGGTACGCACTTGTCTTCTTGCTATTGGTCTCTATACATTTGTCTTCTTACTATTACAACAATAATAACAACAACAACCCATTATAATCCCACTTAGTGAGTTCTGAGGAGGATAATATATACGCAAACCTTACCCCTACCCTAAGTTAGGGAGGCTGTTTCCAAATAGACCCTCGACATCCTTCCCTCCAAGAAATTCTCACATTGCTCTTGGGAAGACTCAAACTCACGACCTCCCGGTTAGAAGTGGAGGTTGCTTACTATCAGAACAACCCCTCTTATCTTCTTATTAATAGTCCTTAATATTTGTGTAAAGTCTTAGTGTCTAAAATTTATTTATATTCATCCTTAGTCAAAGTTAGAGGTTTCAATTCTTTTTTATAGATGCATTAGGAATTTTTGTGTCCAATCTTAATTCTCCTTTTTCTCTTAATTTCTTTTTACATTTCCCTGAGGTTTTCTTTTTCACCTTCTGTCATAATTTAAATGTCTATTTTTAAATTAAAAAAATTGTAATTGGCTTTCCTCTTCTATATTATTAGAAAAGTTAAATCAGCAACAATATTATATTAATCTGGTCAACTAATCAAATTGCTTCGTAATATTTTATTTTAAAATATTAAAACGCTTCATATCACTTTAGTTCTTTATATTACTATCATATACCTATTCATTTTATTTTTATTAACCAATTGTTGAGTAAATAGTATCTGGCTTTTGAATAAATATATATTTGTTGCTTCAAAAATATTAAGTCTTGTACTTGTTTACTTAATGAAATTGTCACGAACCAAACCCCGGCCGTGATGGCGTCCAACACATTGCTAGGCAAGCCCGACCATGTTATCTAATTTATCCGCCAGTTATTAATTAATATTGATCAATTTAACATTAACAACTTGTTTTCATATCAAAACAATAAGCGTGGAAGAGAAACATACAAAATACAGCCCAACCAATCGCGGTGTCACAAGTCTGAGCCTCTATAGATGGAAATATCCTACACAAATCAAGTCTAGGTAGAATACACGTGACAAAATGATAGAGAGGAAGAGATCATGTCCTGCGGACGCCGTCAGCTACCTCGAAGTCTCCTCGGATTAACGGTAACGAAGCAGCTGCGATAGCTCAACTGCCCTCCTGAACACCTGGATCTGCACAGAAAGTGCAGGGGGAGTGGGGTGAGTATATTTTAACTCAGTGAGTGATAATAATAAATAACAACTGAAAATAAAAACACATGTACTATCACTAAACAGTTCTAAGGGTAACCTCACACGCAAGTCATCTCTACAGTGATAAGTCCAATTCCAGTCCACAACTGTCTCACAATGATCCCACACTGACCTAGTCCTCACTCATACTGCTGCGGCGTGCAGCTCAATATATATATATATATATATATATATATATATATATATATATATATATATATATATATATATATATATATATATATATATATATATATATATATATATATATATATATATATATAATACCGGCGTGCAGCCCGATCCAATATATATAGCGTTGCGGCGTGCAGCCCGATCCAATATATATAGCGCTACGGCGTGTAGCCCGATCCAATATATATAGCACTACGGCATGCGGACCGATCCATTTAACGTCGACGGCGCTCACTGGGGTGTGTACAGACTCCGGGGGGGCTCCTACAGCCCAAGCACAATAATACCGCATCGTGCAGTCCGATCCATCATATATACTGCTGCGGCGTGCAGCCCGATCCACTATCAGTCAGCTAATATGCAAATGCAGCCTCGCAGGCTCAAAAGTAGTTTTGAAAACCTTTTTATCATTTTTCAGTTGAAAACAGTAATATCATGTTCCAGAGATTGGAAATAGCATGATAATAGATCCGGTATGTATATCAATACCTTAGAGCGGGTCCTCGACCCCATCTCAGTCAATATAGACTTGGCCTCTCATGCCCACTCAGCTCGAACAGCTAATTCCACCCCAGGTAGTCTCTCTCAAAGTACACATCTAGTACTGGCTCATGATATGCTATACAGCTATGACTACGGCTCAGTGTATGTGTCCAGCATCATATACGGGTCACTTAGCTCTACAGGGTTCCCTAATACTCTACAGATCGACACAAGGACCCAAACACGGCTACTAGCCCAATTACACAATCATAAGCTCAAAATCAGTCGTGATACACAATAACTATCAGTCGGGAAGGACCAAGTCCAAATTCCCAGTCACAATACCACCACGCTCGTCACATGACGCGTGTTTCATCTCAGCATAGCACTGTATAGTGCAAGTACGGGTTCAAACCCTCAAAACATAATTTACTACCACCACTCACCTAGAACTGGTAGAAGTCCTAGCTTGCCTTGCGCTTGCCTCGTAAATCAATCTCCTTGGATGCCAAATTTGATCAAAATCAATAAGAATACATCAAAATAGGCTAAATAGATATAACCCAATCGAAATAACTCGATTTACACCAAAACCCACGAAGTTGCCAAAATCCGACTTTCAGTACGATTCTCGAAATATTACAAAAGTTATATTTCCGATAACCTTGTCTCAACACGAGTCCATACATATAAAGTTTATCAATATCGGACTTCATTTACCCTTTCAAATCTGTGATTTACCATAGCCCAAGCTTAGAGAAAAAATCCCCCATAAATCCTTCCATTTTCAGTGAAATAAATGAAGATTCTAAGATAAAATCATGTATTTAGACCATAAAACATACCTCCAATGTTTTCCAGATGAAATCCTCTTCGAATTCTATCAATCATCCCTCAATGTAGTGCAAAAACGGAGGAAATAATGAAACACTCACGACTGATATAGATTATATCTGATTCTGTCCGACACATAAATTACCTTACGCGATCGCGACCTTTAGCATGCGATCGCGATGCACAACTTATAGGTCTCACACGATCGCGACTTCCATCACGTGATCACGTATCACAAAATCTCAGGCCACCATTTTCCTTCTACACGAACGCGTTAAATACCCTGCGAACGCGTACCTCTAACATTTTTCCTTTACGCGATCGCATCAGCCACTTCGCGATCGCATAGGCTAAACTTTCTAGGTCCAAATTTTTCTTCTACGTGATCGCATTCACCACCTACGCGATCGCGATGGGTTAATTTCCTGGAACTTTATAACAGCAATTCAGCTATGCTATTTAACACAAAATGGTCCGTCTGACCCGCGGAATCACCCTCGAGGCCCCCGGGACCTCGACCAAAACCACCAAGAAATCTCCAAAATACGATACAAACTTGTTCCAATCATAAAAACATATCATTAAACACAAAAGTCATCAAATCAAGGCGGATTCAAGCCTAAGTTTCAACTAAAACTTCCGAAACCAACATTCAATCAAAAACCCGACCAAACGATGCCCGAATGACCTGAACATTTGCAGGCATATCCAAAATTACCTAACGAAGCTACTCCAACTGTCGGAATTCCATTCCATCTCTCGGATCAAAATCTCACCTACCGTTCGGATTTCGCCAAAATTCAACTTTAGCCAATTCAAGCCTAAAACTACACCGGACCTCCAAATTCAATTCTAATAACTCTCCTAACCACAAATGACCTTCCGGAGCTGACCAAATCATCAGAATTTGATTCCAAGCTCTCTAACTCACATGTAAACATCCGGTTGACTTTTTCCAACTATTCCTTCTTCTAAGAGACTCTTTGTCTCATTTCCAACCAAACTCGATCCGAATTGACTCAAACTCACCAAACACACGTATTAAAACATGAACAAGCATATAAAGGGGAAAACGGGATGATAACTCACATGATGACGAGCCGGGTCATCACAGAAATTTATTAAAAAAAATTAATTTAAAGGTCATATTGATTTTCTATGTATTTTATAAATTAGTCAAAAATGATCTTAAAATAAATTTTGATAATCAAATATTTGTAATCAATAAATTAATTGGCTGATCCATGTCATTTTGTTAAACTCATTTTACTGTATTGGAGAGAGTGTAATACAGTTTTCTACAATATATTTCATTGCTGAACTTATCTGAAAAATAATAAGTAGTTATCTATATTTTCAAGTATGTTTAACTTAACAAATTTTGTTATGTCTTTATTGAATCTAAGCAATTGTACAACAATAAATTTAATGAAAAAGTATAGTTTAATATTGCATAATGATATGATAATATTAAAAGTAACAAAATTTTAGTGTTCTTTTATTATTTTTATCATCAAGTAGGTTAATTATAAATTAAATACTATTAAATAGAATAAAATTTCCTTTTTTCTACTTGAAAAATATTGACGCCACTTGTGGTTATTTAACAAAAGACTTGATGGAAATTATTTAAAAATAATTTATAAGTTTTTCTAAAATATTAGTCATATAATTTGTATTTAGTGGTTCTTTACTTTATATTAAGGCGTAATGGCTTCTTGGCCACTTAAACTTGTAAGTCTTTTGAAAGTCGATACACGAACTTTGGATTTTTGCAATTGAACACTCCAACTTGAAAAAATGAGCACCAATATACTCATCCACCAGAGCATATATATCAATTGCGCTGACATGTACAACACATCATGATCGAGGACCCCGAGTGTCAATCAGACGGTGCTCAAGTGAAGTTTGAAAATTTTTCAAGTAGTTGAAGCTCCAGCTATCTGTCATAACAACACCTACAATTGGTTAGTCGCAACTGCGAGACTATAGAAGCGGTCATACTCTCACGAAAGCAGCCAAGGCAGACCAAGCCAGAAGTGGCAGAAGCAACTAAGCTTCAGCAGAAGCGGAAACGCAGGAAAGGTTGCTTCCCAGAGAAACTGTCCATTATCGCAGAAGCGGATAATTTTTTGCATATTTTGTGGACGCAGGTGCAACCCAGGACCACAGATGCGGAAATCACTAAAGCAGTGACATTAATTTATTACGGGCTCTAGGCTATTTTGTGCATTTTCGATCATTTATTAGGTGATTTTGTAGCTCTTGACATAAGTCTTTCACCTAGCATCTTGAGGTAAGTTCATCCTATTTATTTGTATTTTAATACTTGAATATTGGGTAGATTAACACATAAATATTAAGGAAAAATTATGGGATTAGTGAAAAACCTAGGGTTTTGATAAAAGTTTGATTTAACCACGAAAGTTATTGTGGAATGAAGCAGAAATCATATATTATTTACCCTTAGATTATAAAGAACAACCTCTTCAAAAAAATTTGGATTCCTAGCACGTGGGTCGAGGTCGGATTTTAGAAAAACTTGTGTTTAAGGTTGGGAATTTATTTTAATAGTTAAAATGCAAACTCATGAGCTTGTATTGACTAGTTCATGCCTTGTTTAATTAGTTTAGGATCGTTCGGCTCCAAATTGAGGATCTAAGCATATTTTTGGTATTGGAAGTACGCTTTGGACCGAGGTAAGTCTCCTTTCTAACCTTATAAGAGGGAATTATTCCCATAGGTGTAATAATTGAGCAATTTTTCACTAAATGCGGGGGCGACATACGCACTAGGTGACAAGAGTCCACGTAGCTACTACTATGTTAATTATCTGGGTAGTTTAGGATTCGTATCATGCCATATTTCTGAATGTTTATATCCTTTCATACTAATGATATCACTTAAGATATGCTAAGGACTTGGAAATGAACATATGTGATTGTATGCACTTGTTTGAACACTTGTATGAATTATTTGAATATAAATGTGCCATTATGCACCTTCTTGATGATAATCGATAATTGTGGATGGGGCCGATTCCGGTAGAAATAGATGCATTTATGGTTCGTGCCATTCGATCATCTGGAAATGCACAATTTCTTTTCTGTTGGATCGGATCGCAGTACCTCGACATAACATGCACATGATATTTATGTGAAATCTTATTCGTGAATTACTTTATTGAATTCTCTGAAATGTAAATGGCTAATTGAGATACCATTTAGGCCACGCTTATAACTTCTTGCTTTAAATTGATGTTATATATTGTGACGACCCGACCCATCCTCATGTGATTTACAGCTCCGTTTCTCCATTTTTATTCATCTTCATGCTTCTTATTAGTATTTGATGCATTAGAGTTGATTTGAATTGGTTTTGGTAGGAAATGGGACACTTAGTCTCTTTTAAGAAGGCTTAAGTTGGAAAAGTTAACCGGACGTTGACTTATGAGTTAGAGGGCTCGGATGTGATTTTCGGTGATTCGGTTAGCTTCGGGAGGTGATATGTGGCTTAGAATGTGATCGGAATTGAATTTGGAGGTCCGATGTAGAATTAGAATTGAATTGGTGAAGTTAGTATTTTGGCGAATTCCGGTTGATAGGTGAGATTTTAATCCGAGGGTCAGAATGGAATTCCGAGAGTTGATCTAGCTTCGTTGGGTGATTTTGATATGTGTGCAAAATTTCAGGTCATTTGGACGTCGTTTGGTTGGGTTTTTGGTTAGAAGTGCATTTCAGAAGTTTTCAGAAAACTTTGGCTTGAATTCGTTGAGTTTTGAGTAATTTGATGTTTTTGAGGTGTTGTGATGATTCGAGAAAGTTTGGATGATGTTTTACGATATGTTGGTGCTTTTGGTTGAGGTCCCGAGGGCCTCGAGTGAGTTTCGGGGTGGTTTCAGATCATTTTGGAGAAATTTGATATTGCTGGTTCTAGTGTAACACAGTAGCATCGCAAATGTGAAGGTCATTCTGGGAATTGCAAAAGCACTGTAGCTTCGCAAATGCGAAGGTTTTGCTGGAAATTGCCAAAACACTGTAGCTTCGTAAGTGCGAAGGTTTTGCTG
This sequence comes from Nicotiana noctiflora, assembly GCA_032618575.1. NCBI lineage: Eukaryota > Viridiplantae > Streptophyta > Magnoliopsida > Solanales > Solanaceae > Nicotiana > Nicotiana noctiflora. Next base: position 57,441 of record JASVEL010011005.1, read on the forward strand.
AGAATTGCGAAAACACTGTAGCTGGACAGAAGGGTTTTATATTATTTCATCTGTGAAGCTTGGTCCATTTTCCTCCATTGTTGGGCACCTTGAGAACTTTTTGGAAGAAATTGAAGAGGGTTTCGATGGGTATTGATCGGAGGTGAGTCTTATGGCCTAGAAACAACATTTTATACAAGAATCAACCTTTAAATTCATGGAAATTTTAGTAAAATTGGAAGAACTAGGACTTGGCTTTTGAAATGAAAAAATGGAATTTGAAGGGCCAAATGGACTACGATTTTGGTAAATTTGGTATGTATGGACTCGTGGTGAGACGAAGAATCCAGTGATGTGAATTTTTTAATTTTTCGATAAGTGGGCTCGGGGCTTAGGTTTTGATAGTTTCGAGATTTTTGCTATATTTCAATTGTTTTCGATTGGGTATTGTTCCCTTGGTATATTAGATTGGGTATTGTTTCCTTGGCATATTATGATGAATTCACTATGATTTTGGTTAGATTCGACATGCGTGGAGGCCGATTTGAGGGGAAAAGGTATCAAGAGCTAGAGATTTCATCGGTTCGAGGTGAGTAATGATTGTAAATGATAGTCTGGGGGTTTAAACCCCCGGATTTGCACATAATAGTGGTATATTGAGGTGACTTGCATGCCGGATAGCGAGCGTGGGGTAGAGCACCATTGGGGATTGTGACTTGGTCCATCCAGATTGATGAAATTACTACTTATTTGACTGAAACTACTTGCTATGATCACAATTTGGGCTGATTGCCATGTTTGGGCTTCGTGCCAACTATGTGAATCCTTCAGGGATTGATATCACTATTTTCGCATTACTTTGCATATTATTTGATCTATGTCCAGGATTTTAATACTGTTTTGTAAACTCGGTTTTCTAAGATTTGAAAACTTAAATAATATTTTATTGATGTTTTGAGCTGAGAACCATTATTTTAATATTGCCCAAGTGGATTATGTGCATTTTTGGACTGAGCATGCATCGGGTTACGTGTCGTAGCACTGTTATAGTGATTTGTAGATATATGGTTGGCTCGGGCTGCACATCGCAGCGGTATTGTCTTGATATTGAGGACGAGGGCCTGGTTGATGCCACGAGATGGCTTGATATTGCGCTTGGGATGTAGGAGTCCCTCTAGAGTTTGTATAGACCCCCAATGAGCATCGTCGACGTTAAATATATGGATGGCTTGGGCTGCATATTGCAGTGGGTACCAGAGTGTACCGTCATATGCATTGTATTGCGCTCATGCATTCTTTCCATTTGTATTATTTGCCATGACATTTTAGCACTCGCATTTCATTGGCCTCCATGCTACTTCTGGCATTGTTTACCTGATACACTGGTGTTATCTGTTAATAGAGTGTATGCCCGAGGGGCTGATTTATGTGCTTGTTTGCACTATCTATTTCGCACTCATTTGGTTAACTTTTGGAAAAAGATATTTTCGAAAGAGGTTTTATACTGAGCCTAGATGTTTTCTAAATCTTACACGGTTTCACTATTTTTCTCAAAGGGTTATTCTATATAGAGCCCGTGGTTTCCTGCTGCTCAGTTATTTACCTTTATTACTCAGTGAGTTGGAGTACTCACTTTACTCCCTGCACCTTGCGTGTAGATTCATGTATTAGTTTACCCGGTAGCGGGTTTGAGCTAGTTAAGGATTTGCTATTGTAGCTGAGAAAGGTGACCACTAGCGTTTGCAGCACCGGATTTCTTCATTTGATTCCAGATTTTATTCTATGTATTATAAGCTTGTAGTTGTACAAAAATGCTTCTAGATGCTCGTGACTTGTGACACCCTGGTTGGGTTGTGTTGGGTTGTAAAAATTATTGATTAGTGTCATTAAATCGTATTTTGTAATTCATTTATGTTTAAGTTTTTGAAAGAGACAAATTGGGGTTAGTTGGCCGGCCTTGTCTTCACAAGAGGCACAATCACGATCGGGTTTGGGTATGGGGTCGAGACAAGTTGGTATAATAGCCTAGGTTACTAGGTCTCACGACTCATAAGCAGGTTTAGTAGAGTCTCGTGGATCGGTATGGAGACGTCTGTATTAATCCTCGATAGGCTGCAGAACCTTTAGGAAAACTTCACATTCTTGAATTCTTATCGTGCGTCCTTGATTCAGCTTGAAAAAAACTCTTGAAATTCCTTCCACGTGTTTGTATGTGCACTTTAGCGCTTAATATAAGAGGTTCCTTGTTGGCTTGTGATTCTCTGATTAAGGGGCGAGATGTAATCTCCGTGAGTTTGATGTTGGGCCAGTCTGGAGAACTTGAGGCCAGATCTTGCCTATGGCTTGAGCACTGAGGTGCTGATCGTGTGAGCAAATGTTTTGAACTTATATGTTCAGTATTGTCCCCATTAGCTAGAATGGAGGTTTGGTATTCATGTGATAAGTATGTTAGTACTGCAAGATGTAATTATATGACTTGGTAGTGACGAAGAAGTCTGCTAGAAAATAGATGGAATGTTAAGTGATTCGTTTCCTACTGTGATTTGATGTGTAGCCCGAATATGGACGCGTGAAGAACATTTTCGTGTCTCCTAGTTAGAAGGTAAAGTGCAATACATGTGGCGGTATGAGTTCAGACTCAAGTAGACTAAATGACTGTGTAACGTATATGATGGTGGAAGGTATGCTGAAGTACCAAATTGAGGCGAAGCAGGTGGGGTATCTCATGCAGAGTGTTCTTAAGTGGTTTGATCCTTGTTCATATGTTAGAAGATCTCATGTGTAATTGAAGGGTACGTGTTAAAATTTGAGAATTCGGGTCTCTTAAGAGAGTGGACTCAATTGGGGTAGGAATGAATACGAGGTTGCAGAGGATTACAGTACTAGATGATCTGTGTTTTCACGAACTACTAGATGATTTAAGTTTAATCTCACTATGATATTGTGACATCATTAGAGTAAAAGTATTATGGGTTATCGAGTGTGTCTTGATATACGGCTTTGAGCCAAGTTGGGGAGGTTGCTGTTGTTTAGTTGATCGCGCGATTATGTGCTATGTTGGTTCTGTTTCGAGGTATGTTGGCGGATCAGTCCTAGTTGTAGAAATTGAGCCGAGGATGGCACGAGTGAAGCAACAAATATTATATGGTGTGTCGTAGATGTGAGAAATTAATTGGATGTCTTGAGTTATTGTTGATAAAAAATGCTCAGTGCATAGAGAAGAAAATGTTTGTTTATATTGGAATGAGATCATATCATGCGGTGTCAGAGTGCTAATAAGGCATAAGTGGTTCTCTTTGTTAAGTCGGGTAATATGCAGTTGAATAAGAGTGAATGACTCTCGAGAATAGTTTTATTGTGTTCAACATACTACATGTAACAAATCAGGTGTCTTAAGGTTGTGTATGTAGTCAAAGACTGTGTTTTCATCGAAAAGGTCAAGACTTGTGGTATTTTATGATAATTATATGGAATTCTATGTAGCAGTACCTAGAAAGTAAAGCTAACAAATTTAGACTTGCAGGAAGCTCTTCAAAGTAAAGTATTCTAGAATGTGGTATTTTTGGGAACATCTAAGAGGTTATTTAGTGGCCTACGGGTCTTAAACAATGTGGTCTTATGTTTGAGTCTCGTGTGGTAAACTTGGGTTGAGGCATTGTGGTGCTACAGAAAGAGGGAATATCAATTTGAGAATGGATCAGAAGGAAATCTAGATAAATGAAGTAGCTTGTTAGTGGACCGAATCGGTATGGTAAGGATATGATTTATTCTTCGTATGTGTTCAAGGTAATGAGCCTTTGCAGGTATTATACAGCAAAGCTTTTGAGTTCTGATAGCTTGCTTAGCCTGGTTGGGATAGAATGGTCTGTCTTGACAGTTTAGCTTGACAGTTTACCATGGTTTGGAGATGAATATATTTTCTATGGGTATGCGAAGCATGAAATGTGTAATGATTCTTCTTCTAGATATGATTGACGAAAGGTCTTGGCTAGATGAGTTACAGTCCGGTTCTGAAAAGGAGTTCATAAAATTCTTAAGCAATGGGTAGCCTCGGGTAATCAAGGAAATGGTACTGCTAAATGGAAGTGATTTGACGAGAGTATATGTTTCGGAAGAAGGGTAATGTGATTAGACTGATAATACTACGTTAGTATTGTGGTGCTTTCTTGCTAGATCGACTGCTGATGTCTGAGCTTGATTGTTGTCACATAGGAATTTTATAATATCATTCGTGGAATGAATGGGTACTCGAGGTGTAATATGTATTCATACTGCGGAATTTGGGATCAGGTAAAGTGATTCGTGTGCTGTATGGAGTTGGAGATGTTCTCAAGTACAGACGATGTAGTGGTTGTGGATCCTGTATATTGGTACCATTAACGGTTATTGAGATTTAGAGGCTTGGGTGAATCTTTCTTTGCTTGGTGTATTGGATATTGGATATGATATTAGGGTGTAGACTGGTTGTCTCAGTGTTGGGTTATTCTAAACTATTGTGCTATGGGCTATGTCGGAAAATGCCACAGGTTGTGTGGCAAGGTGCATCAATCATGTTCTAGCAAAGTGGTTTGAATTTCCAAAAGACCAGCGGATGGCTAGGAAGGACTATTTTTCTTAAGTGGGCCTTCGTGGCGGATGTCAGTGCAGAGGTTTCTACCACTTATTCAGTTCCGGTGCTGAGGGACATTTTTGGATGCATTTGTTTTGGCTGGGCATGTCGCCGGGCGAGATTGTGGATTTTGATATTTATTTGGTGTCGTGCACCGTATCGCACGGCTCTAGCAGGAGTTGTAGTAGTGGAAGGAGCAATTTCAGGCTTCTTGGTAATGAGTTCGTTGGTAAGCTGATTGGATACGTGTTTAGCTTTAGTTGGCTTGGTTGTCCTCGAATTGTGTTGTTGAGGGGTAGGTTGATTCAATTGTTATTGAACTTGCTAGTGATCTGGGGAGATCTATGAGTTACCTTTCTGTGCTGTGAGACGTTATGATTTGTTGGATCTGGGCACATGTGGTGCGGTTCTATTGGGGATTCATAGAGGAAGTCGAGCAGGAAGAGTAATTGGGTGTTGATCGGTAAATGGAGTATCGGTGATGACCTATCGGGTTGCGTGTTGTACGTTATTTGTTTCACCGTGGGTGTAATCAATTGCTTTGGTTTCAGGCATCAAATTGTGCGTGGTTGTTGGTTTTGAGCATAGCGACTTGACGTATTTCATGTGTAACAATGTTTGGATAGGATCGCGTATTGTGGCGAGGCCACGTAGAGTTATGACTTTTCGAGGTAGATTCAGTTGTTCTATTTCTATGAAGTGACACGGGATCTCAGCCTTCTGTTTGTGAGCATGTGATTTTTTCCCTATCTGAGAATTACTCCAAAAAAATCCAAAAAACAAAATAGTTTTATGTTGTGTGTGATTTTCTGAGAATTTCGTGTAATTTTTTAATTATCTACAGTTTTGTCTGTGCGTGATTATTTGTAATTTAATATAAAACACAAAAAAAATGTTGCATTTACATTTAGGTTTTATTTAGAGTAATTAAGTTTGTTTTCAAAAATATATAATAAATAAAAGTTACAAAAAATAATGCATTTTTTACATTTTAATATTTAAATGTCTAGTTGTGTGATTTATATTTAATTGATATTTAATTGTATGTGTTAATTGTTAGTAGAACTTAATTAGTATTTTTATAAGTTAATTTGATTTTTGTAATGTAATTTAGAATTTTTGTTTTTAATAAATTAGGAATTAAACAAGATAAAAGAATTGGAAATGAAGAGAAATGGACTGGAACAACCCAAACCTAACCAAAACCAGGCCCAAAACGCCCCAGTGACCCAGTCCAACACTAGGTCTTTCAGAGACGCCCCCAAACGACGTTGTATTGGCATTGCCATTGTGAGTCGTTGATCAAATTAACTAGACGGCCAAGATCAAGCTTCTCATTTAACCCAGACCCATCCCAGCCTAACCAGTTACCCGTCTTTTAACTAAACCAAACGACCCCGTACTACCCTCAAACGACCCCGTTCCAGAGCAAATCAACTAATCTTAGCCGTTGGATGTAATAATCCAACGGTTTAGATTAAAACACCCATTTTAACATACCCAAACATATTTACCTTACCCCACCCCCAAAAAAAAACCAAACTAGACCTTGTCTCTTTAAAGAGAGAGCTATGTCTTCGCCGCCCTACCCCGCCGCTGACCGCCCACCAGAAATTGCCCATGGCGGCGATCAGTTGCCAAACACCACTGTTTTCACACCCTGAACTCGCCTTAACCCACCCATTCCAAATCTCACTCCATCATCCTCGAATCACCCCCGAGTTCTTCGAATATCAGATCGAAGAACTGACCTGAAACTCAACCTCTGCCAAACGACCCCAAACTCACACACAACCCTCACATCACCTCCCCAATCACCAAACCACCATTAATTTGGTTCGAATCTAACCAAAAAACCCCGAACCCCAAATTGGATGTATAAACCCTAAACATCCAAAGGCAGGTCTCCGGTTAAAATTGATGGGAATTGAGGTTTAATGGGATTTAGTCTAGGTGTTCTCAACAGAGAACACCCTGATTAAAGTCCGTTTGGCCACAAAAAAGTTCAAGACCAAGACTGGCCCAAGTCGGTTTGTTTCTGATTCTTCTCTTAAGGTATTTATTTTCCTTTTTTTTTCTTTATTTATTTCGTACTTTTTGGTTATTTTAATTATTTTATTGTTTTTTCATCTTTTCTATTTGTTGATTATTTTTTTCGTTTCTTCTCTTCAAGACCTTTTATTTGGCCGTTTCTTGTTTCTGATCGATTGATTGTAATGATTAGTGTGTGGTTTTGTTTGAATTGGTGTTAGTTGATCCATACCCCTAGCCCCCGAGTATGCCCGTTTGAACCATGGATCACAAATTCATATGTCGATTATTTGTTATTAAGTATATGTTGTTGTAATCGATTAGACGAATATCGTCGATTAATTTCGTAGTTCTGTTTGTTAGAACACTGGAAAGTGATTATCCCTGTTCACTTGATCTGGATCATTGGTTTTTACTGAAATCTGATTCCTCGTTTATGTTTGAATTAGGAAAACGAATTGGTTATAGTTGTTTGATAGAAATCCAAGTTCGATTAAGTGGGCTGCTGAATGGTACTCAGTACACCCTTAAAAGTTATTGAATAAACTAATTAAAAGGGGGGCTGTCCATTAGTGAAATCACAGATTGCTTAGTTATTAAGTAGTGGAAACCAGAATCATATTAAGTTTAATATTGAAAATTTGTATTGCACATGGTTGAAGATAATGGTATCTGCAGGGCAGCATGGTTTTCTACTACATTTTTTGAACTTTAGAGTTTTTTATATAAAACCTATACTTAAACAATGTTTGAGTGGGAAAATCAGAGGAGTATGATGGATGGACAATTGTTTTAAAATAATTAAAAAAGGGGCTGCTAGTTTGGATATTTAGGCTTTAAAGGATATCATACACACACACACACATACATATAACGGGCCCTCAGACATATTAGACTTTCACACACACACAAAGAACAGATTTAAGAGAGGGAAAGGCAGGCTAATATACACTGTTATATACTGTTTTCAGCGACCAGCTTTAAAGTTTTCTTTAGCCATCAATTTCAACAGTTCTTGAGCCCTGTTTAAGCCCACTTTGTTCTCCAGTTCATAAGGCTTCCTTTGGGTTTTATTTAGTCTCTTTTTCGTTTGTTGTTTGGTCTTGAATTCCTGCTGTTGGTTTTTCTCAAGTTTTCTGTGGGTTGATTTCTTTTCTTAAGATTTCAATTTGTTTCCCGGACTGCCTACTACTGTCTCATAGTGGTTTTAGTTTGTTGCTGGGATCCGTTTGCTACTGTGTCTGCTGGTGTTTGTTGATTAAGCTGCTTACTGGCTTTTCCACCATTATTTTTGCTTTCGAATTCCAGGTATGCATTCGAAATACAACTGATGTAATTGCTTGAACCGAGAGATCGAGTATTGAAATGAATTTGCTATTTCTGAAGTCATAATTACAAATAGATGATAATGTTGTATGTCTACCTAGTTCTTCCTTTCAGCATGTATAAACTGAAATAAAATCTGCCAGGCTTGTATTGTCTATTATTGTAAACAGGACTATTTTAGACTACTGTTTAAAAATAGATACCAGTTTTCATTCATGCTTAGCTAGTTTCTGGTTTTTTGTTAGTATATGTTTGGATTTGTTAAGGTTAAGGAAATTCGAATTGTGTAAAAACTAGCTAGTTTGGACTGGGATTTTCTTTGAAACTTTAGATAGATAATTTGTTAAAGTCAAGTAGTTTAAGCATGTTTAAGGTGACAATTTGATTTATGTTAGCCATTAATATAGGATAGCTTGAATCACATCGAGTTTCTTCACTTGATTTACTTTAAATCCATTTGTAGTTAAGCAAACAAGATGAATACCCAATGCCTTAGGTGCCAATGCTAGTTTGACTCTGATTGCATATTTTCGATCTTGTCAATTAACATCGGATTGAGAGCAGTGAAATCCAAGATAAATAGTCTCACGTCTAATAATGAACCATGGTGAACTATTTTTGCTGGCCATAGTTGATCAGATTTCCTCATTAGTTTATACCTTTCAGTCAATCCTCGGCCCTAATTTAACAAGTCACAGAATACGTTATCGTCTTGTATAGGTCTTAATTGGAAATAACCTCAAGGGATATTTTTTAGATAAATTGATTTTTTTGTTTAGTCTAATAATCGCTTTAATCGGCATAAGTTAAAATAAGTGGCCCGGGAACATTTTTGATTTGCATATTCGTCAAGGGCCCGAGTCTATGTTGCGACTAGGCTTGCTTTGCTTAAAAGTTAAATGTATAGTTTTGAATTAATAAAGTGGTTTAAAGTTTAATGAGAGCACGTAATTTATAACATGTATTAAAATCAGATATTTTTAGCCATTTATAATAGTTAAAGCGACCGTGCTAGAATCACGGGATCCGAGGGTGCCTAACACCTTCCCTCGGGTCAACAGAGTTCCTTACTTATAATTTCTGGTTCGCAGACTTCATTTGGAAAGTCGAAATTTCCTCGATCTGGGATTTGAATAAATCGGTGACTTGGGACACCTTAATTTATTCCAAGTGGTGACTCTGAAATAATAAATAATCCTGTTTCGAATGTTGTCACTTAAAATTGGAAAAACTCCATCTCCCGTTTTTACCCCCCGGGGTAAGGGCGTGCCAAAAGGAGGTGTGATAGCTCTGGCGACTCTGCTGGGGATACAAACCCAGAACCATTGGTTCAGGGTTTAAGAATTCGAGCTTTGAATAATTATTGTATTTGGCTTATTTATTTTCTGATTTTATTATATATTTGTTTTAATGTGCTAAATGTTGCTTTTATCGCCTTGATATTTTGTGAATTGTATATAAATTATGCCGATACCCACTTTCTCATCTGAGTCTCTTTGAAATATAATATCGGGCATTTGCTGGACATAGCCGATCTTTCTCAAGATAGTTGTGGTGCTTGGCACCCGGTGAAGGATTTTAGTCACACATCTTTAGGCGGGGAGTACTGTCAATTAAGCTGAAAAACCATGCTACCGGTGCACGGACACTCCTCGGCTCGAGTTGTCCGCTCGAGTAAAGCCAGTCTAGACATTTTTTCCAACAGGATGATAACCTAGAACAAAACCTCATGCCGGATCCCCAGTAGGAACGTCTATTTGCATCATGTGCATATTCGACTTAAGAGGCTCAACACGGGAGTTGGGTCTGTCTAGGACAGGTGTACCTGAAGCAAAAGACCAACTTGATGCATCTTTGTTTGTGCATTTATTTGTTTCGAACTTGCATGTTGACCAGCTTATTATTAAAAAGGAGGAAGGAGTGATTTTGAAGAAAAGGAAAATACCAGGGTATAGGGTCAAGGGTTTTAAAACACATGTTTCGAAAATTCCCAAATAACACCAAAACTCGGGTATTTCTTTATGAAAAGGGAAAGATGGAAAAGAGTTTGTTTTTAATGATATAGTTCGTTCGAACTACGCAAGTTTGATTCTCACCGGACGTGAGATACGTAGGCAACCCATATCGGGCTCAACTAATACTACTTTTTCAAAAATAAAAAATGTGTTAAAATTAGGAGAATTGTCCTTAGTCAAGGGTTAGGAAATTTTGCGAAAATAGCCGAACGCCCCGAAGAGGGGCGCCGAAGGACTGGTTTCGCAAAAACAGTACCTAGTCGTCACACCGGTATCCTGTTACACAACCTTCAAATCTTCTTTAAGTGCTGAAATGCCGTGTTGACGAGATCCGTTTTCTATAAATGAAAAATAAAAAAAATAAAAAATTTTCTCAGGATTAGAAAATCTTAAGTTTTATTTTTATCCTTTCTAGGATTAGCATGGCTCCATCGCAAAGAATCGGTAAAAAAATGGTGAGAGACGAGATGCCTCCCATGGTTATGATCCAAGATAAAACCCCCGGCAGTCTCTGTGATTGGTGGGCTAGTTTTTCTGCTTGGGAAAGAAATCAAGTATACAAACACCTCAAGTTTCTTCCGGATATTATGAGAATAAAACCGGACAAAGATCTGATCAAGGCTTTGGTGAGTTTCTGAGACTCCACAAATAATGTTTTCAGATTCCAAGACTGCAAAATGACGCCTACTTTAAAGGAGTTAGGCGGACTCACAGTGTTTAGGAAAGATCTGTACAAAAAGAAACCCGCTGCTCCTAGAAAAATGGGAGTAAATAATTTCCTAAAGAAATTAAGTCTCCCTCGAGTTCCAATGGGTTACTTGAATGAAGGTTGGGTTCCGTTGGAGTATCTTTACGACAGGTTTGGTAACAAGAAAGGATTCGAGAAGTTCTCAAACACAAAATTTGTCAGCTAGTTAAATTATGACACCTGGGGAGATTTGAGAATCTACGCCTTCATAATTGCTTTTCTGGGGACCATGGTTTTTCCCGAACATGGTGAACGTATCAGAATCCGTTTATCAGCAGTAGTCTCATACTTGCAAAGTAGCAAAGAACACAATATTCTTCCTATGATCTTAGGAGACATTTTTCGGGCATTAACTCGGTGTCAAGAGGGCAAGGATTATTTCGAAGGTTGTAACATCTTGTTGCAAATATGGTTCATAGAGCATCTCTATCATCACCCAATCATGATAAACTTCAACGTGGATTGATTGAATTACACTCGTTGTCATACAAGCAGGGCCACCCGATGTAATCTTCCGAACGATTTAAGGGCCTCGCAGGAATTGCTCAACTCCTTGAAAGCAGAGCATCTTACTTTGAACTATTATTGGTTCCCTTCTGCTAAGGGCATGCACATGTCGACATATCGCCCATTTTACATAATAATGGGTTTCAGGGGTTTCCAACCATACGCCGCGCTACGCGTCATGCGCCAGTTAGGGAGAGAACAGAAAAGGCCCCCGGTCAAAGATATATGATCATTCATATGGGAATTCACGACGGAGGAGCTCCCGAGAGAGTCTTATGCACAAAAGGTGTGGTTCGGTAGTTGACTCTTTGACATCGACGAAATGGTTGCCGACCGAGAACGAGGAAAAGTAAGCCTTGCATACTTTGAGTGGTTCCACAACAGTCAATGCCCGAACAAAGGGCAGAAAGGTCGGTAAAATATGCCATCGATTGAGAAAATGAAATAGAATCCAGAGTCAGGGAGGTAGAGGCGAAACAGTGCAAGAGTTCCAATCTTGTATCATCACCTTGAAGGAAGACAAAGGGATTCTGGAAGCCGCCATGGACATACAACAGGCTGACTTCGATCAGGAAAGGGCCAACTGGGCACAAAAAAGACAAGCACTCCGAGCCCAAATCCAAGGAGATGCAATAAACTGTAGAAAGATTGAGGAGAAGTCAGACCGATGAAATGCTCATAAACGACTTAGAAAGGAAAGCCCTTGAGCACCGTGAAGACTTGGAAAAAGCAGAAGCTGCTCTAGTTGCAATTCGGACCAGATGGAGAAGAGCGGCCCACCAAAGAGCACTTCATCTGCAACAGATAGAGAAAGATTACAGGGAGATCATCATTGGCTTGAGGGAAGAAAATTCCACTCTTAGGGAGCGAGTTTTCAGACAAGCCAATGACGCCAAAGCAGATAGGGACCGCTGCTACGACTTAATGACGCAGATGGAAAGGCAAGTAGATAGGCTCTTGGACCAGTCACTGGTAACACTCAGATATTGGGGACAAAGAATCAACATATAGAGTAGCTGCTTAGAGAAAAGGATAGGATCAGGGCTAGGATCGAAGAAATTGGGCACATCACTATAAGATGCTTAACATGCGAGCAAATGCCCCGGACTACCCTTTTTTCTTCAGTTATGGAATATGTCCACCAAGTCATGGTAGAATTGAGAAGTCTACAATGGGATCTGATATCGAAATCCACAACAAAGCCAAGCAACGCCCCACGAACACAGAAGTTAAAAGCGTTGGAGCATGCTTAGTAGAGTCTGTATTTTCATCTAAGAGTCTGTTTGTCCTTTTGAAGTTTTGTATTTCCCTTGTTGTCTTTTCATTTTTCGCAAGTGTTTCAATTTTGAAAGTGAAATTTTGTGTTAATAAAAACCAAAAAATATGTTCCATCTCTATCTTACATTTTCGCATCCGAACTACGCTCGGTCTGATTCATGCGGGGACATGATACGTAGGCAATCCACATACGATTCTACCACCACTAAAAAACACAAAAAAAAATGTATAAAAAAAATAACAAAAGAAGTTGATAAAGAGGGGGACGGAATAAAGGCAAAGGAAAATTCAAAAAGGTATAAGACGGAATGACGCATTGCAACCAAATACATGTAGCAACACATTTAACTGTATAAGTGAATCACACCTTAATGTGAGATTACTTATCTTTTAGTTGTTTCAGACTAACCGTTTGTTTGCCGAAATCCAAGTCTTTAGAAAAGGTCTTTGATTTTGTGGTAGTCTGGCCTCCAATTCATATTTCACGGGGTCCAAGGGAAATCTTCAGTGGCCCGTTACTGAATCGAGAAGAAGTACCCATACTTATTTTACAAGATCAAAAGGAAGTATCGACATGTCTTTAGAAATCCCTCTATCGACAGTTCCCGTTTTAGAGGAGAGTTCCATATCAGCCATCCCGAATGCTGAATCAGCAACTGTTGAAGAGAACAGGATATTACGTTGTCACATGCTGGAAATGTTGGACGACTGGAACAACGGGAAGGAGCCCCCAAGTCTGATCCCTAGGTTTCCCGAATTATTCATCCGGCCAAGTGGGATTTCCAACACCCCCACCAATTATCCACCTACTCTGTTCGGATATTCTACCATCACAACTCTCTCTAGATCACCCTCCACTTTCTATCCCCGGATGTCAACAACGGATACGGCCACGAAAGCATCCATTGTGCTGCTTGTTCCAATCACGGCGCAACCCATTACACATGCTCTTATCTTTGACTCATCCTCCTTTACATTCCCAGAGCCACCTCTTTCGCTGGATCCTACCCAATTTGCCACCAATTTTTGTCTTCAACCACCCCGATACGAGCTTACACCACGTCAAAATCCAAAAGCTCATAAACAGGATGAGATGGCTAAGAGGATAAGAAGCCTTGAACAAAGATTAAAGAGCATGTAAGGTCTAAGCGGGCAGAAGAGTGCCTCGTATGCAGATTTATGCATGTTCCCGCATGTCCATTTGCCGTCAGGTTTCAAAACACCAAAGTTTGAAAAGTATGACGGGCATGTCGACCCCATTTCTCATCTGAAGAAATATTGCAATCAATTACGGGGTGTCGGTGGCAAAGAAGAATTGTTGATGGCATATTTTGGAGAAAGCTTAACCGGGATAGCTTCGGAATGGTACATGTATCAAGACATCTCACATTCGCATATCTGGGATGATCTTGCCAGGGATTTAGTTCGGCAATTTCAATATAACATTGACCTCGCACCCGATCGGAATTCCTTGTCTCACTTGAAAAAGAAAACCCTTTGAAAATTTCAAAAAATACGCTATTAAATGGCGTGAACAAGCCTCGAGAGTCGAACCCCCAATGGATGAGTTGGAGATGGTCACTATTCTTCTGCAAGCCCAAGAGCCCGATTGCTTCCAAAATATGATGTCGTCTATGGGAAGACCTTTTGCAGAAGCAATTAAGATTGGAGAAATGGTGGAAAACAGTCTGAAAACTGGAAGAAATTGAGCCAAGCAGCCATAAGAGCAACCTCCCAAGCCATCCAAGGTGGGTCTGGAGGAATGGCTCAGAGCAAAAAGAAAGAAGAAACGATCATGGCAATGGTTGGAGACAGAAGGTACCGAGCTCCAAGGAAAGTGTTCTCCGAAAAGACCACCCAACATTATTATCCGCACAATGATATGGTCTATGCTCCTCCACCTGCACCCTATGTAGTCATGAATGCTCAACCTTTTGGCCGGCCACAACCACCAGCCAACCAAAACCTACCTCCATTTCTGAGAAATCAACCTCCTTACCAAAACCAGTATAACTTCCGACCACTACAAAAATAACACTAGCCCACGTGAACCACCTAAGTCAAACTTCACACCAATTGGGGAACCATATTCCACCCTTTTCCCTAAGCTCATGCAGGAGAATCTGTTGCAGCTCGTTCCCCAAAATAGACAGAATCCAGATTCTCCGGCTTACCAACGAGGTGTGTATTGTGCTTATCATTCAGGATTCGAGGGGCATAGCATCGATAACTGCTGGACTTTGAAGAAATATGTGCAAGAGTTGATTAACCAAGGAAGGATAGTGTTTGCGGATAAAGATATTCCTAATGTGACGAATAACCCACTGTCGGCCCATAACAACGGGCCAGTAATTGGAATGATTTGCGAGGACAAGGAATTTGATCCTGCTCTAAAATCCATAATTGCCATTGCCGACATAGAAAGACAGCCTAAAACAGCCCCAAAATAAGAGAAAATGGGGAAGAAGAATGAAACTGTCAAGGCTGGGTTTGAAAATAAGATCAAAACAAAGGCAAAAACCATAGTGCCTTAGAAAAATGGAGTTCTTTACCTCCCACGAGTTCGATCAGAAAAGCCCCTAGTAATAAGCACTTCAAAGAAGTTTCAGATGAAAAGAGAAATACCGATGTATGTGCCCAAAAGAGCCTATATGGTGCGGGGGCGATTAAACCACTGCGTCCGAATGAGCCCGTGGTTATCGTATGCGTGCCACAGAAGCTCATGACGGACCCATCCGCAGTACCTTGGAATTATCAACAGACGGTGGTCACACACAAAGGTAAAGAGATCATAGGAGAACTGCCCAGGAACATCTTAGTTCAGAAGTATTCAGACACACAAGAAGTGAATAATGCCACACGGAAATGTATCCCATCCAGGAAGCCTGTAAGCACTGAAGAAGCGGAAGCCTTTTTTCAGAAAATGCAAATGCTTGACTATGAGGTGCTAGACCAATTGCGCAAGTACCCAGAACAAGTGTCCATGTTGTCTTTGTTGATGAAGTCCGTTGAGCATCAAAATGTCTTGTTGAAAACTTTGAATGAGGCATATGTGCCGGTTGAGACTTCAGTTGAGCAGCTTGAGCGAATGACGGAGAGGTTCTTTGCAGTTAATCATATTTCTTTTAGCAAAGCTGATTTGCCTCCGGAAGGAGTAGCCCACAACAAGGCTCTGCATTTGACTGTCAAATGTGAAGGTTTCTACGTCAAAAGGTTCATGATAGATGGAGGTTCTGGGGTAGACATTTGCGCGCTTTCAACTTTACAACGCACGAAAATTGGGATCGAGAGAATTCAACCCAATAATGTCTGTGTACGGTATTTTGATGGCATAGGAGAAATCAACTTGGTCTTGATCATTGACCCAGTGGATTTCGAAGTAACCTTTCAGGTTTTGGATATGGACACATCTTACAACTTTCTTCTGGGAAGACCATGGATTCATGCGGCCGAGGCTGTACCCTCTACCCTCCACCAGATGATAAAGTTCGAGCGTGAGGAGAAAGAGATTGTGGTCCACGGGGAAGATGAGCAATCAATCTATCGGGATCCATCTATCCCGAGCTTAGAAGCAAAAGAAGGGAGTGAACACATCGTCTATCAAGCCTTTGAGATTGTATTGGCAGATCAACATGAGGAGGGGATCCCTTGGCCCCAGCCTTCTTTGTCTAATGCCTCAATTATGGTGGAAAAAGAGATGATTAAGCATGGCTTCCAGCCAGGAAAAGGTTTGGGAAAGTCCTTACAAGGAATATCGAAGCTGATAACTTTACCCACAACCGAAAAGTTCTTTGGAGTAGGCTTCCGCCCTACCCCTGAAGATGAGAAATGGGCTGATAAAAGAAAGGAAAACGGATGGGTTCTACCGCGGCCATTGCCACATTTATACCAGACCTTTGTTCACCTAAGGTACAATGAAGAAGAAGATGATAAGATCTTCACAACTGAAGAAATAGAAGACATATGTGGAGCTATGAGGCAAATGCTTTACAATGTCAATATGGTTCAGTTGGGAGAAGGTACTAGAACTGTTGAGGTTTTGTATGTGGGACCAGAGGCTAAATTGCAAAATTGGAAGGCTACGCCATTCCCAGTCAGGCGGGAGTTCTGGTAGACTTGTCCTGCCATTTTTCTGCATCACCAGTTATTTCAGGGTGTAACTCGGATGTTTTTCTTTGTTTTCTTGTCTTTAATTTCCCAAATGTAACCCTTTTATCTTCCCAAATTCCAAGAAATGAAATCAATATTTCATCGTTATTTTTACATTCTTTCTAATTCCTATTGTTTTCTCTTTTTATTCTCTCTTTTCAGTCATAATAATACGACTTTAAATAACATGACATACTTGCGGACTTCACGCTCAGATCTGAACACTCCACCTAATTTTGAAATAATGAACCAAGAACTGGAATACGATGAAGAAGAGGCTTTTAGGGAAATAAATCGAGAATTGGAACACTTTGAGAATAAACCTAAGCCAAATTAGAATGACACCGAGACGGTTAACTTGGGAACCCCCAAAGAGATCCGAGAGACCAAGACAAGCATCCACACGGATGAGAAAACTTGAGATGCAATAATTCAGCTCTTGTTTGAGTTTAAAGATGTGTTTGCTTGGTCTTACGATGACATGTCAGGATTAGGGGTCGATCGAGTGGTGCATAAATTACCAATCTACCTTGACTATCTCCCATTACAACAAAAGCAGAGGAAATTCAAGACTGACATCAGTGATAAGATCAAAGAAGAAATCACCAAGCAGTTTAAAACGGGGGTAATTCGAGTGGTACAGTATACCACATGGTTGGCTAATGTTGTTCCTGTTCCAAAGAAGGATGGGAAAACTCGAGTATGCGTGGATTACCGAGATTTGAATAAGGCAAGTCCCAAAGATAACTTCCCTTTACCAAACATCCACATCCTCGTTGACAACTGTGCAAAGCATGAGATACAATCATTTGTGGATTGTTATGCGGGATATCATCAAGTGTTGATGGATGAAGAGGATGCCGAGAAGACTGCTTTCACCACACCTTGGGGAACTTACTGCTACCGACTCATTCCATTCGGTTTGAAAAATGCTGGAGCGACATACATGAGAGCCATGACTGCCATCTTCCACGACATGATGCATCAGGAAATAGAGGTGTACGTGGATGATGTGATCGTCAAATCCAGAACTCAGGGCGATCATATCCGAGACTTGGGAAAATTCTTCGAAAGGTTGCGCAAGTACGATTTGAAGCTGAATCCGGCCAAATGCGCCTTCGGAGTCCCATCAGGTAAACTCCTAGGTTTCATAGTCAGTAGGTGAGGTATTGAATTGGATCCAATAAAGATAAAAGCCATTCGGGACTTACCTCCTCCAAGAACGAAGAAAGACGTAAGACTAAACTACATCAACAGGTTCATCGCCTAATTGTCTTCTACGTGTGAGCCCATATTCAAGTTGCTGAAGAAAGACACTACAATCAAGTGGACAGCTGAATGTCAAGAGGCTTTTGACAAAATCAATGAATATTTGTCAAATCCTCCAATCTTAGTCCCGCCGGAGCAAGGGAGACCTCTGTTCTTATATCTGATAGTCTTGGGAAACTCCTTTGGTTGTGTCCTCGGGCAGCATGATGTAACAGGGAAGAAAGAGTAGGCAATCCACTATTTGAGCAAGAAGTTCACTAGTTATGAGGTCAAGTACACTTTTCTAGAAAGAACGTGATGTGCTTTGACATGGGTCACTCAGAAATTGAGACACTACCTCCAAGCTCATACAACTCACCTCATTACCAGACTGGATCCTTTGAAGTACATATTCCAGAAACCGATAACCACCAGAAGGTTAGCAAAATGGCAAATCCTGCTCACTGAGTTCGACATAGTCTATGTCACTCGCACGACAATGAAGGCCCAGGCGTTGGCAGATCACTTGGCCGAAAACCCGATTGACGAAGAGTATCAACCATTGAATACCTACTTTCCAGATGAGGAGGTAAACATAATAGAAACAGTCCCTGAGGAAACCCATGCTTGGAAAATGTTCTTCGACGGAGCGGTAAACGCTAAAGGTGTAGTGATTGGGGCAATTTTGATCTCTCCCGCCGGTCAGCATTACCCAGATATGGCCAAGCTCCGTTTCTTTTGCACAAACAATACAGATGACTATGAGGCCTGCATCATGGGCATGAATATGGCAATTGATCAGACGGTTGAAGATTTATTAATCATGAAAGATTCGGATCTGATTATCAAACAAACCTAAAGTGAATGGGAGACCCGAGACGTCAAGCTCCTCCCTTACCGACAGCATGTGGATAATCTTGGCAAGCGATTCACATCGATAGAGTTCAGGTACATCCCACGATGTCACAACGAACTAGCTGACGCACTTGCCACTCTAGCTTCAATGCTACTTTATCCAGGCAACACCCACATTGATCCTTTGGAAATCCAAATCAAGGAAAGACACATGTATTGCAATAAGCAAGGCGGGGCCAAATATCCAGCCATGGTACTACGATATCAAGAGGTTCCTGAAAACGCAAGAATACCTTGAACATGCTACTGGAGATAAAAAGAGGACCATTAGGCGGCATGCAGGTGGTTCCTTTTTGAGCGGCGAGGTCCTGTATAAAAGAACCTCAGATCTTAACCTTTTAAGATGTATTGATGCCGAGGAAGCATGGAGAATCATGCATGAAGTACATGCAGGAGTGTGTGGACCTCATATGAACGGGTATGTCTTGGCCAAGAAAATTCTTCGAGCTGGGTATTATTGGATAACTATGGAGAAAGACTGTTTCATTTTCGTCCGAAAATGCCATCAGTGTCAGGTACATGGAGATGTGATTCATGCACCTCCAACCGAGCTACATCCTATATCAGCGCTGTGGCCTTCTGTCGCTTAGTGCATGGAAGTCATTGGCCCGATTGAGACAAAAGCTTCAAATGGGCACCGATTCATACTGGTCGCTATTGATTACTTCACAAAATGGATTGAAGCTGTCACTCTCAAATCAGTCAGTAAGAAAGCCGTGGTGGATTTTGTACATTAAAATCTTATCAATTGTTTTGGTATACCTACAACTATCATCACAGACAATACTGCGAACCTGAATAGTCGTTTGATGGAAGAAATATGCGAACAATTCAAAATAACGCATAGGAACTCTACTCCTTATCGGCCAAAAGCCAATGGCTCCGTTGAAGCAACAAACAAAAACATCAAGAAGATTTTGAGGAAGACAATCCAGAGTTCTAGACAGTGGCATGAACAATTACCTTTTGCCTTACTGGGATATCGTACTACAGTGTGCACATCGGTAGGAGCAACCCCATACCTGCTAGTTTATGGAACCGAGGTTGTGATATCGACAGAGGTAAAAATTCCTTCACTCCGAACAATTGTTGAAGAAGAGATTGAAGATAGCGAATGGGTTAAGGCTCGATTGGAGAAGTTAACCTTAATTGACAAAAAATGAATGGCTGCGGTCTGTCACGGGCAGTTGTACCAACAAAGGATGGCTCGTGCTTACAACAAGAAAGTACGACCCAGAAATTTTGAAGTAGGTCAGTTGGTGTTAAGACGCATTCTTCCACATCACCAGGAAGCGAAAGGAAAATTTGCTCCTAATTGGAAGGGGCCATACATCATCAGGAAGATATTGCCGAGAGGAGCATTATAATTGCGAGATATGGAAGGAAATTATCCTGAAACAACTGTGAATGCAGACGCTGTCAAAAGGTATTATGTTTGTGTTTGCTTCGGTGATGTCTTTGCGTGTCGAAATGATGAAGGCTTTTATTCCCGCTACCCAAACGCTGCCAACCTTTTCGTAAACCCTTTGAGCCGGTTACATTTCCTTGTCTACCCTCTTTGGAATCCAAAACCAAAACCAAAAAAAAACAAAAACAAAACAAAACAAAAATATCCTGAACTACATTCTGACTTGATTCTGAAAGGATACGTAGGCAGCCTTTATCTGAGGTTCAGTCACACCAAAACAAAAATCTAATTTTCCCCGAATTTGAAACTGGGGCAAGTGTTATAATGGTTTCACCAAGAGTTCACCAGATGGTTCCAAAGTTGTAATTTTGTCCATAATTCTTTTAACCCAAAACTGAGTACAAGTCCTTCAAGATCGATGCAGAGGCATAGAAAATGAGAAACATCATTGATGAGAACCGAAGCGTCTTAAATTAAGAGAAATAAAATGAGAGAGTCTTATTGGTGTAAACCTTCGGGCACCATAAGGCGATGGGAGTAGAGAAATACAAAATGAGAGAGTCCATTCGTGAAAACTCACAAAGAGTGCTATCGGACGATGGTAAGAAGAGAAATGAGAGAGGTCGGCTAGCGAAAACCGGCAAAGGGCACTATCAACTAAAAAGAGGATTTTACCACTAAAGGTCCTGGCAAGGTTCCCTAGTTCGGAAACATAGACCCGTTTTGATTCATGAGAAAATGGAAGTTCGTGACGATCGGGAATCCAGTTCAAGAAGCATTTCATGTCGGTTTGAAGCCAGCATACAGCCAGATAAGTCCTCCCCCCCCCCCGAAAGGGACACTTCTATTTTCGGTTCATTTTTCACTCTTTGTTCATTTTTCTTTGAATCCCTTTCGGCTTAACTTTGAATTCTGAAACTATTACAAAAAAAAGGTGGCAGGACCATTTATACAAAACTCCGTCTCGTAAAAAGGCAAAGAAAAATACCCAGCCTCAGTGGTGTATTGATCCAATCCCGACTGATCATGATGGTCAATAGCCTCCAAAGGAAATGATGTTAGGAAGGAAAAGGAAATCAAAGGCTAAGGTTTTAAAAACGTAACGAAGTAAAAGGACAGAGCCCACACGGGAAAGTCATCATGAAATCCTAAGGCTGAACCCAATCAGGTTGAAAGAAAGTAACCCTCAAAGACAATCAGCAACAAAGTTCTCAATGAAAATGGGCCAGGATCAAGCGTTGAAGATAATCAAGGCCACAAAATCAACCACCATTTCAAATAACAAATTGTTCTTTGTTGAAAACATGTCTATTTCAAGTTAGCTGTGTAAAAAGAAGGTGCAGTCCAAAGAAATGAAATGTGCGAGCATTGAAATGGCTCTGTAACAAAGAAAAACGTCTAAAGAGAAGTTTATTTTATGCATCATTGATGAGTAAAAGGAAAACACCTAAAAGAAAACCCTAAAGGGAAGAAGGAAGGAAATGGAAAATGAAAACCCCTAAAAGAGAATCAAATCATGGTAGTTTAGCAATTCTTTCAAAAATCCCGGCCAGAAAGCCATGGAGAATTTCTTTCAAAATCCCAGCCAAAAAACCGAGGACCTCCCGGCCAGAAAGCCATGGAGCATTTCTTTTAATAATCCCGTCCAGAAAACCGAGGATCTCCCGGCCAGAAAGCCATAGAGTATTTCTTTTAATCCCGTCCAGAAAATTGAGGATCTCCCGGCCAGAAAGCCATGGAGCATTTCTTTCAAAATCCCGGCCAGAAAACCGTAAAGCATTTCTTTCAAAAACCCCGGCCAGAAAATCGAGGATCTCCCGGCCAGAAAGCCATGGAGCATTTATTTCAAAATCTCGGCCATAAAACCGAGGATCTCCCAGCCAGAAAACCGTGAAATATTTCTTTTAAAAATCTCGGCCAGAAAACCGAGGATCTCCCGGTCAGAAAACCGTGAAGCATTTCTTCCAAAAATCCCGGCTAGAAAATCGAGGATCTCCTGGCCAGAAAGCCATGGAGCATTTCTTTTAAAAATCCCGGTCAGAAAACTGAGGATCTGCCAGCCAGAAAGCCATGGAGCATTTCTTTTAAAAATCCCAGTCAGAAAACTGAAGATCTCCCGGCCAGAAAAATATGGAGCATTTCTTTTTAGAGTATCCCGGTCAGAAAACCGAGAACCCCCCAGCCAGAAAGGTGTGGACCCCTTTTTTAAAAAAAAAATATCCCGGCCAGAAAACCGTGGAGTCTTTTTCAAAATCTCCCAGCCAGAAAATTGTGGACCCCTTTTTTCAAAATATCCCAGCAAGAAAACCGTAGAGCATTTGTTTTCAAAATCAGATTTAAAAATCGAGATTCTCTTGGCCAATACCGAAGAGTCTTTTTAAATCACTTTCTATGTCACGACTAACTCACAAAATTTTCCTAATGAAACTGGGGCAGAAAAATTTTGTTTGTTTGTTTGTTTAGTTGTCTAAGTAGGTTTGACCTTAGGATGCAGGGAACGAGATAATCTATGATTTGAGTCTCAATCCAGAATAAAGAAAAGAAGAAAAGAACAAAAAGAAGATGAACTCAAATGTTGGAGTAAATATTGCTCAAAATCTGATTGAAGTCACGAGTTTTGCCAATCCCATTTCACTCAATGTTAGAGAAATAAACAAGCATTTACATCTTACGAGCATCAAGATTCAGATCGAGATCTACAGCAAAATCAACTAAGACTCAAGATCAAGTTTTCAAGAGAATCGTAGATAGGAATCTTGTAACTCATAGTTGATAGGCACAACTAGCTTAATTTCAATTTTTTCTTTTGGTATAATAAGGAGGTCAGTAAGCAGAACGCAGCAACAGTAGCAACAGTAATAGTAAAGTGTTATTCCACGATAGTCCCAGCTACCAAAACTTCCCGAACTACATTGACCTGATTCCTGTTTAGCCCGGGATATATAGGAGGCCTTCCGAAGCAAAGGCTCAGTCAAGGTTTTTCAAAAAAATGCTTCACACAGAGTGCTCGAACGAGCAAAAATCGCTCGTATTGGCTCATTATCTTTGCACGAAAACTCTTCGCGTTTTTGGGCAAAGAGGGGCAGCTGTGAGCACGTGATTTTTGCCCTATATGAGAATTACTCCCAAAAAAACCAAAAAAAAATAGTTTTGTGTTGTGCGTGATTTTCTGAGAATTTCGTGTAATTTCTTAATTATCTACAGTTTTGTATGTGCGTGATTATTTGTAAATGAATATAAACACAAAAAAAATGTTGCATTTACATTTATGTTTTATTTAGAGTAATTAAGTTTGTTTTCGAAAATATATAATAAATAAAAGTCACAAAAAATAATGAATTTTTTGTATTTTAATATTTAAATGACTAGTTGTGTGATTTATATTTAATTGATATTTAATTGTGTGTGTTAATTGTTAGTAGAACTTAATTAGTATTTTTATAAGTTAATTTGATTTTGTAATGTAATTTAGAACTTTTGTTTTTAATAAATTAGGAATTAAATTAAAAAGAGAAAAGAATTGGAAATGAAGAGAAATGGACTCGACCAGTCCAAACCTAACTAAAACCAGGCCCGAAATGCCCTAGTGATCCAGTCCAAGACCAGGTCTTTCAGAGACGCCCCCAAACGACGCCGTATTGGCATTGCCATTGTGAGCCGTCGATCAAATCAACTAGATGGCTGAGATCAAGCTTCCTATTTAACCTAGACCTATCCCAACCTAACCTGTTACCCATCTCCTAACTAAACCAAACGACCTCGTGCTACCCTCAAACGACCCCGTTCCAGAGCAAATCAACTAATCTTAGCCGTTAGATGTAATAATCCAACGGTTTAGATTAAAACACCCATTTTAACATACCCAAACACATTTACCCTACCCTACCCCCCCAAAACCAAACTAGACCCTATCTCTTCCGAGAGAGAGTTATGTCTTTGCCGCCCTACCCCGCTGCTGACCGCCCGCCAGAAATCGCCCACGGCGGCGGCCAGTCACCAAACGCCACCATTTTCACACCCTGAACTTGCCTTAACCCACCCATTCCAAATCCTCACTCCATCATCCTTGAATCACCCTCGAGTTCTTCGAATATCATATCGAAGAACTGACCTGAAACTCAACCTCTGCCAAACCACCCCAAACTCACACACAACCCTCACCTCACCTCCTCAATCACCAAACCACCATTAATTTTGTTCGAATCTAACTAGAAAACCTCGAACCCCAAATTGGTCGTATAAACCCTAAAAATCCAAAGTTAGGTCTCCGGTTAAAATTGATGGGAATTGAGGTTTAATGGGCTTTAGTCTAGGTGTTCTCAACAGAGAACACCCTGATTAAAGTCTGTTTGGCTTCAAAAAAAGTTCAATGACCAAGATTGGCCCAAGTTTGTTTGTTTCTGATTCTTCTCTTAAGGTATTTCTTTTCCTTTTTCTTTCTTTATTTATTTCGTACTTTTTGGTTGTTTTATTTGTTTTATTGTTTTTTCATCTTTTCCATTTGTTGATTATTTTTTCTGTTACTTCTCTTCAAGACCTTTTATTTGGTCGTTTCGTGTTTCTGATCGATTGATTGTAATGATTAGTGTGTGGTTTTGTTTGAATTGGTGTTAGTTGATCCATACCCCTGGCCCCCGAGTATGCCCATTTGAACCATGGATCACAAATTCATATGTCGATTATTTGTTATTAGGTATATGTTGTTGTAATCGATTAGATGAATATCATCGATTAATTTTGTAGTTCTGTTTGTTAGAACACTAGACAGTGATTATCCCTATTCACTAGATCTGGATCATTGGTTTTTACTGAGATCTGATTCCTCGTTTATGTTTGAATTAGGAAAACGAATTGGTTATAGTAGTTTGATAGAAATCCAAGTTCGATTAAGTGGGTTGTTGAATGGTACTCAGTATACCCTTAAAAGTTATTGAATAAACTAATTAAAAGGGGGACTGCCCATTAGTGAAATCACAACCTGTTTAGGCATTAAGTAGTGGAAACCAGAATCATATTGAGTTTAATACTGAAAATGTGTATTGCACATGGTTGAAGATAGTGGAATCTGCAGGGCAGCATGGTTTTCCACTACATTTTTTGAACTTTAGAGTTTTTTATATAAAACCTATGCTTAAACAATGTTTGAGTAGTAAAATCGGAGGAGTATGATGGCTGGATAGTTGTTTTAAAATAATTAAAAAGGGGTTGTTGGTTTGGATATTAAGGCTATAAAGGATATCAAACACACACACACACATATAACAAACCCTCAGACATATTAGACTTTCACATACACGCAAAGAACTTATTTAAGAGAGGGAAAGGCAGGCTAATATACACTGTTATATAATGTTTTCAACGACCAGCTTTAAAGTTTTCTTTAGCCATCAGCTTCAACAGTTCTTGAGCCCTGTTTAAGTCTACTTTGTTCTCCAGTTCATAAGGCTTCCTTTGGTTTCTACTTAGGCTCTTTTTCGTTTGTTGTTTGGTTTTGAATTCCTGCTGTTGGTTTTTCTCAAGTTCTCTATGGGTTGATTTCTTTTCCTAAGATTTCAATTTGTTTTCCGGGCTGTCTACCACTGTCTCATAGTGGTTTTAGTTTGTTGTTGGGATCCGTTTGCTGATGTGTCTGTTGTTGTTTCTTGATTAAGCTACTTACTGACTTTTCCACCATCATTTTTGCTTTCGAATTCAAGGTATGCATTCGAAACACAGCTGATGTAATTGCTTGAACCGAGAGGTCAAGTATTGAAATGAAGTTGTTGTTTTGGAAGTCATAGTTACAAATAGATGATAGTTTTGTATGTCTACCTAGTTCTTGCTTTCAGCGTGTATAAATTGAAATAAAATATGCCAGGCTTGTATTGTCTATTATTGTAAACTAGGGCTATTTTGGACTATTGTTTAAAAATAGATACCAGTTTTCATTCATGCTTAGCTAGTTTATGTTTTTTTGTTAGTATATGTTTGGATTTGTTAAGGTTAAGGAAATTCAAATTGTGTAAAAGCTAGTCAATTCGGACTGGGATTTTCTTTGAAATATTAGATAGATAATTTGTTAAAGTCGAGTAGTTTAAGCATGTTTAAGGTGACAATTTGATTTATGTTAGCCATTAGTATAGGATATCTTGAATCACGTCGAGTTTCTTCGCTTGATTTTCCTTTAAATCCATTTGTAGTTAAGCAAACAAGATAAGTAGCCAATGCCTTAGATGCCAATGCTAGTTCGACATTGATTGCATAGTTTCGATCTCGTCAATTAACATCAGATTGAGAGTAGTGAAATTCAAGATAAATAGTCTCACGTCTAATAATGAACCATGGTGAACTATTTCTGCCTGGCATAGTTGATCAAATTTCCTTATTAGTTTATACCTTTCAGTCAATCCTCGGCCCTAATTTAACAAGTCATTGAATACAATATCGTCTTGCACAGGTCTTAATTGGAAATAACCTCAAGGGATATTTTTAAGATAAATTGATTTTTTTGTCTAGTATAATAATCGCTTTAATCGT
Source organism: Nicotiana noctiflora (assembly GCA_032618575.1). Taxonomy (NCBI): domain Eukaryota; kingdom Viridiplantae; phylum Streptophyta; class Magnoliopsida; order Solanales; family Solanaceae; genus Nicotiana; species Nicotiana noctiflora. The sequence continues at coordinate 84,170 of JASVEL010011005.1, forward strand.
CATAGGTTTAAATAAGTGGTCCGGGCACATTTTTTATTTGCATATTCGTTAAGGGCCCGAGTCTATGTTGCGACTAGGTTTACTTTGTTTAAAAGTTAAATGTATAGTTTTGAATTAATAAAGTGGTTTAAAGTTTAATCATAGCACATAATTTATAACATGTATTAAAATCAGATATTTTCAGCCATTTATAATAGTTGAAGCGACCGTGCTAGAACCACGGGATCCGGGGGTGCCTAACACCTTTCCTCGGGTCAACAGAATTCCTTACTTAGAATTTCTGGTTCGCAGACTTCATTTGGAAAGTCGAAAATTTCCTCGATTTGGGATTCAAATAAATCGGTGACTTGGGACACCATAATTTATTCCAAGTGGCGACTCTGAAATAAATAGAATAATCCCATTTCGAATATTGTCACTTAAATTGGAAAAACTCCCTCAACCATTTTTACCCCCCCCGGGGTAAGGGCGCGCCAAAAGGAGGTGTGATAGTGTTGTAATGGTATTGATGAGCGTGAGGTACAACTCTTTCATTGAGTTATTTGTCATGATTTGAGTATGTTCAGATCGTTCCTCATTGGTGTGGGTATTATGCAAGTTGTGGTTTAGGCCTGTGTTGAGGTGTCATATCACCAGAGTGATGTGTTGGATTTGAGGTGATCATGGAGTCATTAATGAATACGAACATATTTGATTTTAGTTTGTTTGAAGGATAATATCGAGGTTCGTCTTGGAAATCTATTGGGGTATTAGTCAAAAGGGGAGTGGCTTCATGAGTGGCTGATCTGAGAAATGGTTATGGTTTGCTGCATTTCTCATGTATTGGTGGCAGTATATGATAGTGTTGGAATAAGACTTTAGCTATATAAGAGATTTTCTATTGGTATCTAGTTTTTGTGTGTAACTACTGTGAATAGAAGTTATCGTTTCGAGTGCTTGGATTATGTGGTATATCATATGATTTTGCTAAGGTTGAAAGTATGGGTTATTACATCTGGTTCGGGGTTGTTCAAAGTATACGTATGAGGTTTTGATCGTATTGATGGTTTCAGAAGTCAAAAGGTAGTTATATGAATTATGGACTAGACTAGATTGGGTAATTTCAGCTATGTTGTATTGTCGGACCTATAAGAGATAGGGTGACATGGAAGCACCCCGGTTATATGCTTGGTAAGGTTATTCAGTTGTTGGTTGGCTTCTAGGACAACTCTAGGTACGCTCGAGGATGAGCGGTGGTTTATGTTAGGGAGGATGTGATGACCCGATCCGTCGTCTCATGAGTTACCACTCTGTTTCCCTATTTTTACACTTCTTCATGTTTCATTATCAGTATTTGGTGTGTTAGGGTTGATTTGGATTGGTTTTGATAGGAAATGAGACACTTAGTCTTTTTTAAGAAGGCTTAAGTTGGAAAAGTCAACCGGACAATGACGTATGAGTTAGAGGGCTCACATGTGATGTCCGGTGATTCGATTAGCTTCAAGAGGTGATTTGTGACTTAGGAGTGTGATCGAAATTGATTTTGGAGGTCCGGTGTAGAATTAGGCTTGAATTGGCAAAGTTAGTATTTTGGCGAATTCTGGTTGATAGGTGATATTTTGATCCGAGGGACGGAATGGAATTCCGAGAGTTAATGTAGCTTTGTTAGGTGAGTTTGGATACGTGTGAAAAGTTTTTGGTCGTTTTGTCAGGTTTTTGATCGAAAGTGCATTTCGGAATTTTTGAGAAAACATAATTCGTAGAGTTTTGAGATTTGATGTTGTTTGATATGTTGTGATGATTCAAGCAAGTTTTAATGATGTTTTAAGATATGTTGGTGCTTTTGGTTGAGGTCCCAAGGGCCTCGGGTGAATTTCGGGGTGGTTTCGGATCATTTTAGAGAAATTTGATATTGTTGGTTCTAGTATAACACTGTAGCATCGCAAATGCGCAAATGTGAAGGTTATTTTAGGAATTGCAAAAATACTGTAGCTTCGCAAATGCGAAGGTTTTCCTGGGAATTGCGAAAACACTGTAGCTGGGCAGAATGGTTTTATATTATTTTATCTGTGATGTGTGGTCCATTTTCCTCCATTGTTGGTCACCTTGAGAGCTTTTTGGTAGAAATTGAAGAGAGTTTTGACGAGTATTGATGGAGGTGAGTCCTATGGCCTAGAAACACCATTTTATTGAAGAATCAAATTTTAAATTCATGGAAATTTGAGTAAAATTTGAAGAACTGGGGCTTGACTTTTGAAATGAAAAAATGGAATTTGAAGAGTCAAATGGACTCCGATTTTAGTAAATTTGGTATGTATGGATTCGTGGCGAGACGAGGAATTCGGTGATATGAATTTTGTAATTTTTTGAGAAGTGGACTCGGGGCCTGAGCTTTGCTAGTTTCGAGCTTTTTGCTATATTTCGATTGTTTTCGATTGGGTATTGTTCCCTTGGCAAATTGCGATGAATTTGCTCAGATTTTGGTTAGATTCGACGCGCGTGGAGGCTGATTTTAGGGGCAAAGGCATTGCGAGCTTGAGATTTCACCGGTTCGAGGTGAGTAATGATTGCAAATGATAGTCTGAGGGTTTGAAACCCCAGATTTGCACATCATAGTGTTGTACTAAGGTAACTTGTACGCCGGATTGCGAGCATGGGGTATAGCACCATTGGGGATTATGACTTGGTCCGTCCCGATTAATGAAATTACTACTCATTTGACTGAAACTACTTATTATCATCACAATTTGGGTTGATTGCCATGTTTGGGCTTCATGCCAACTATGTGAATCCTTCAGGGATTGATATTACTATTTTCGCATTACTTTGCATATTATTTGATCTCGGTCCAGGGTTTTAATACTATTTTGCAAACTCATCCATTGTTCTAAGATTTGAAAACTTACACAATATTTTGTTGACATTATGAGTTGAGAACCATTATTTTAATATTTCCCAAGTGGCTTATGTGCATTTCTGAACTGAGCATGGATCGTGTTGCGCGCCGCAACAGTATTATAGTGATTTCTGGATATATGGTTGGCTCGGGCTGCACGCCGCAACGGTATTGTATTGATATTGAGGCCGAGGGCCTGGTTGATGCCACGAGATGGCTTGATATTGCGCATGGGCTATAGGGGCCCCTCAGGAGTCAGTACACATCCCCAATGAGCACCATCAACTTTAAATTTATGGATGCCTCGGGCTGAACACCGCAGTGAGTACTAGAGTGTACCGTCATATGCATTGCATTGCACTCATGCATCGGTTCCATTTGTATTATTTGCATGACATTTTAGCACTAGCATTTCATTGGCTTCCACGCTACTTCTGGCATTACTTACCTGATACCCTGATATTATCTGTTAATGGAGTGATGTGCCCGAGGGGCTGATTTATGTGTTGATTTGCACTATCTATTTTGCATTTATTTTCTTAACTGTTGGAAAATATATTTTCTAAGGAGGTTTTAAATTGAGCCCAGATGTTTTCTAAAGCTCACACGGTTTCACTGTTTTTTCTCAAAGGGTTACACTGTTCTATATAGCATGATGGCTTGATTTACGTGGTTTCTTGCTGCTCCGTTATTATTTACATTTATTACTCACCGAGGAAGGCCAATGTAGTAGACGATGCTTTGAGTAGGAAGTCAGCCAGCATGGGCAGTCTTGCTTATATTCCAGTCAGTCAGAAGCCGCTAGCTCAGGATGTTCAGACTTTAGCCAATCAGTTTGTTAGATTGGATGTTTCTTAGCCGAGACGTGTGTTAGGTTGCACGGTCGGTCGTTCTTAATTATTAGAGTGTATCCATGATCGGCAGTTTGATGATCCCAATCTATGTGTCCTTAAAGACATAGTGCAACAAGGAGGTGCCAAGCAGGTTACCTTAGATGCATATGGAGTTTTGATATTGCATGGGCGATTGTGTGAGCAATGTGGATGGGCTTCGAGAGTTAATTTTTGAGGAGGCCCATAGTTCTTGGTACTCTATTCATCTGGGCACCATGAAGATGTATCAAGATTTGCGACAGTATTATTGGTGGCATAGAATGAAGAAGGATATCGTAGCATATGTGGCTCGTTGTTTGAATTGCCAGCAGGTTAAGTACAAGCATTAGATGTCTGGTGCTTTACTTCAGAGGATTGAGCTTCCCGAGTAGAAGTGGGAGTGGATTATTATGGATTTTGTTACTAGGCTTAAGATGACTCGGTAAAGGTTTCATGCAATTTAGGTTATTGTTGATAGGCTGACCAAGTCAGCACATTTCATTCTTGTGGTACTCTGCTATTCTTTTCAGAGATTAGCTGAGATTTATATTCGGGATATTGTTTACCTTCACGGTGTGCCGGCATCTATCATTTCAGACCGGGGTATGTAGTTTACCTCGCGCTTCTTGAGAGCAGTTCAACGAGAGTTGGGTAAACGGGTTGAGCTGAGCACAGCATTTCATCCCCAGACGGATGGGCAGTCCGAGCGGACTATTCAGATTTTGGAGGAAATGCTTCGAGCTCGTGTTATTGACTATGGAGGTTCGTGGATCAGTTCTTGCATTTAGCGGAGTTTGCCTACAACAACAGCTACTAGTCGAGCATTCAGATGGCTCCTTATTAGGCTTTATATGGTAGGCAGTGCCAGTCTTCAATTGATGGTTTGAGCCGGGAGAGGCTCGGTTGTTGGGTACAGACTTAGTTCAGGAATCGTTGGACAAGGTAAAGATCATTTAGGATAGGCTTCTTCAGCTTAGTCTAGGCAAAAGAGCTATGTAGATCGTAAGGTTTGAGATGTAGCTTTCATGGTTGGTGAGCGAGTGTTGCTTCGAGTGTCGCCTATGAAGGGCGTGATGAGCATTGGGAAGAAGGGCAAGCTTAGCCCAAGATTCATTTGTCCGTTTGAGATTCTTTATCGAGTGGGAGACGTGGCTTATAGACTAGCATTACCGCCTAGCTTGTCAGCCGTGCATCTAGTTTTCCATGTATCCATGCTTCGGAGTTTTCCTTGTGGCTTATAGGTAGTGCATTTAGACTACGGGTGCACTACTTATGGATCTGGCTCAGCCAGTGGCTACAGTGGCACCCCAGCCCAAAACAACTCCAGATGGTGACCCGCAAAATCTATTTTATAGATGGACTAGACTTCACCCTCCAATCTTAGGGGGTGAGCATCATGAGGATGCTAAGGACTTTATCGACAGGTGCAGGGACAGACTACACAACATGAGGATATTAGAGACTTATGGAGTTGACTTCACTACTTTTTAGATGGAGGGTAGGGCCCGAAGATGGTGGGAGTCCTATGCTCTTAGCAGGCCAGCCAGTTCTACTCCCCTCACTTGGGGTCAGTTCACACAGTTATTCCTGAATCGGCACATTCCACCCTCTAAGATAGAAGAGTTGCGGTATCAGTTTGAGCATCTTAAATAGGGGAAGATGTCGGTGACTGATTATGAGGCGAGGTTCTTTGAGTTGTCTCGCCATTCACTGATGATACTTCCTACAGATGCAGAGAGAGCGAAGAGATTTGTTGCGGGGTTACACCCCATGATTCGATCGGGTATGGCCCAAGAGGTGGAGATGGGTACACGGTATCAACTAGTAGTTGAGATTGCTCACAGGATTGAGAGATATCGTCAGAGGAGTAGAGAGCAGATGCAACGAGATGAGAGGGATAGATTCTTTAGAGAGTTCAGAGGCATCGCAGCTAGGGATACTGGTTAGTTTGGGAGGGGTCATCCTAGCAGGCCTCCTTTTTTAGCACCACCACCTACTCAGGGTACTCCAGCGCATCCCTATTTCAGCACCATGTCGGAGAGTTCTTATTTCCTGCCAGCTATTCAGGGTACCTTTGGTGGATATTTAGGTCCCCCGAATTCTTCTAGTTCCTACTTTAGTGTTATGTCGGAGAGTTCATACCGCCCACCGGCTATCCAGGCTTCTCCCTATAGATCTACGGGTTTTTAGAGTCAGTCATCAAGGTAGCAGGTTGATGTACCGTGTAGTTATTTTGAGTGTGGAGACCTTGGTCATTTGAGAAAATACTTCCCCAGACATTTGGGCAATTCAGTACAGCAGGGCCAGCAGCCCATGACATCAGCACCAGCAGCCCAGCCACCTAGAGGTGGAGGGCAGACTGGCAGGGGCAATCCTAGAGGTGGAGGTCAGGCAGGGAGAGGTCAGCCAGCTACTACTCAATCAGGTGGGGGCTGGCAAATTGGCGCCCCAGCCAGATTCTATACTCTTCCACCTAGGCCAGATGTATTGGCCTCAGACGCCGTCATCACATGTATTATTTCCATTGGTGGTAGAGGTGTTTCGGTATTATTTGACCGAGGGTCTACTTATTCCTATGTATCATCTTTGTCTGCTTGTCTCCTGGTTATTTCTCCAGATCCTTTGAGCACTCTTATTTATGTGTCCACCCCTGTAGGTGATTCGGTGGTTGTAAATCGGGTCTATCGGTCCTGTGTGGTCACCTTTTATGGTTTTTACACTAGAGCAGATCTTCTGTTGCTTGAGATTATCAATTTTAAGGTCATCCTGGGCATGTATTGGTTATGTCCATATCACACCATCCTAGATTGCCATGTCAAGACTATTTCACTAGTTATGATAGGGTTACCAAGGTTGGAGTTGAAGGGTTCCACAGTTGATACACCTAATCGGTTTATTTCTTTCCTGATGGATCAGCATATGGTCAAGAATGGATATTTGGACTATTTAGCTTATGTTCGAGACACCATCGTAAAGTCTCTGGTGATTGATTCAGTACCAGTAGTTTGAGAGCTCGCTGATGTTTTTCCTCCTGACCTTCCTAGCATGCCACCGGGTTGTGATATTGATTTTTGTATCGATTTTGCTACTGGAACCCAGCCTGTATCTATTCCACCATACCGTATGACCCAAAAGTGTTGAAGGAGTTGAAGGATAATCTTGAGGAGTTATTGACGAAGGGGTTTGTTAGGCCAGTGTGTCACCTTGGGGTGCACCAGTGTTATTTGTGAAGAAGAAAGACCAGACTATGGTGATGTGCATTGATTACCGCCAGTTGAATGATGTCACCATCAAGAAAAAAATCCATTTCCTCGTAACGATGATTTATTTGACCAGTTGTAAGGTGCTAGGGTATTCTCTAAGATAGACCTGAGATCAGGGTATCATCAGGTGAGGATTTGGGACTCAGATGTTATGAGGACTGCATTTTGGACTAGATATGGCCGTTATGAGTTTCTGGTCATGTCGTTTGGCATGACTAATGCCCCAGCAGTGTTCATGGATTTGATGAACATGCTATTCAGTCCTTATATTGATTCGTTTTTCATCGTCTTCATTGACAAAATCTTGATATATTCTTGCAGCCTGGGAGAGCACGATCAGTATTTGAGAGTAATGCTTTAGACCTTACGAGAACATAAGCTATATGCTAAGTTCTACAAGTGCGAGTTTTGGTTAGAGTTAGTGGCATTCTTGGGACATGTTATGTCAGGTGAGGGTATTAAGGTGGATTCCAAGAAGATGGAGGCAGTTGAGAGTTTGCCACATCCTACTTTAGTGATCGAGATCAGGAGTTTCCTTGGGCTAGTAGGTTATTACCGGCGATTTGTTCAGAGCTTTTCATCTATGGCATCACCTTTGACTAGATTGACCCAAAAGGATGTTCTATTTCATTGGTCCGATGATTGTGATGAGAGCTTCCAGAAGCTCAAGAAAACCTTGACTACAACACTAGTTCTTGTATTGCCTTCCGGCTTGGGAATGTATGCGGCGTATTGCGACACTTCACACATTGGTTTGGATGTGAGTTGATGCAGGAGGGGGATATTGTATATGCTTCGTGTCAGTTGAAGATTCATGAGAAGAATTATCATGTGCACAATATAGAGTTGGACGCGATTATACACGCTCTAAAAATATGGAGGCATTATTTGTATGGGGTATCATGTGAGGTTTACACCGATCATCAGTGCTTATAGCATTTATTCAAGCAGAGGGATCTTAATTTGAGGCATCATAGGAGGCTTGAGTTACTAAAGGATTATGACATCACCATTCTTTATCATCCGGGCAAGGCGAATGTGGTCGCGGATGCCTTAAGTAGAAAGGTGGAGAGTATGGGTAGCTTGGCATTTATTCCAGTAACAAAGAGACCACTAGCTTTGGACGTTCAATCCTTGCTAACAAGCTCATGAGATTGGACATTTTGGATCCCACCCGGGTTCTTGCATGTATGGTTACTCAGTCTTCATTACTCGGGGAGATAAAGGCCTGACAGTTCAATGATCCACATTTGGCATTCCTCAGAGAGACGACATTTCAGGGAGGTGCCAAGGAAGTTTCTAATGGCGAGGATGGTGTTTTGTGACTCCAAGGTCGTCTATGTGTTCCTGATATTGATGGTCTAAGGAATAGGATCCTAGAAGAGGCACACAGTTTGTGGTATTCTATTCACCCTAGAGCTACGAAGATGTATCGTGACTTGAGACACTATTATTGGTGGCAGAGGATGAAGAAAGACATAGTGGAGTATGTGGATAAATGTTTGAATTGCTAGTAGGCCAAGTATGAGCACTAGAGGCCGGATGGCCTACTTCAGCAGATGCCTATCACAGAGTGGAAATGGGAACGTATCACCATGGAATTCGTAGTGGAGTTGCTGCGGACCATGCGGAAGTTCAATTCAGTATGGGTCATTGTTGACAGGTTGACCAAGTCGGCTCACTTCATTCCAGTGGTGACAACTTATACAGCAGAGAGGTATGCTCATATTTATATTCGGGAGATAGTCCGGTTACATGATGTGCATATTTCTATTATATCAGACAGGGGCCCTCAGTTCACTTCCCATTTCTGGATAGCCATTCAGAGTGAGTTGGGGACCCGTGTAGAGCTTAGCAAAGTATTCCAACCTCAGACACACGGCCAGTCGAAGTGGACAATTTAGATTTTAAAGGATATGATTAGAGCTTGTATGATTGACTTTGGAAGGAAGTGGGATCAGTTCTTACCCTTGGCAGAGTTTGCATATAACGACAAGTATCAGACCAGTATTGAGATAGCTCTGTACGAGGCTCTATATGGTCACCGTTGTCATTCCCCTGTTGGATTATTCAAGCTTGGTGATGATAAGTTGTATGGTATAGACATGGTACAGGATGACTTGGATAATGTGAAGTTGATTTAGGAGAGGCTTCACACAGCTTAGTCTAGGCAGAAGTGTTATGCGGATCAAAGGGCACGGGATGCATCATTTATGGTTGGCGAGAAGCTTCTATTGAAAGTCTAGCCCATGAAGGGCATTATGAGGTTCGGGAAGAAAGGCTAGTTGAGCCCAATGTTTATAGGACCTTTTAAGGTGTTGAGGAGATTTGGGGAGGTTCACTATGAGCTTGCATAACCCCGTAGCTTATAGGGAGTTCATCGAGTTTTTCATGTGTCGATACTTCGAAAGTATCATGCCGACTTTTCCCATGTGTTAGAGTTCAGTACTATTCAGCTGGATAAGAGCTTGGCGTATGAGGATGAGCCACTTGGAATTATTGATAGGCAGGATTGCCAGTTGAGATCCAAGAAGATTTATGTAGTAAAGGTCCGATGGAAGGGCCAACCAACCGAGGAGGCGACCTGGGAGTCCGAGGAGGACATGCGGAGTAGATATCCCCATTTATTTAGCAGATCAGGTACTTTTCTATGTCCGCTCAAGGATGAACATTTGTTTTAGAGGTGTATAATGTAACGACCCGCCTAGTTGTTTTGCCTTTAAGAAACTCGTTCCCTTAAATAAAACCTTTTGTGCTTGCTTTAGCTAATTTACGACTTGCGGAGATGGTTAGTTCGGGGTTTGGAGGAGTTTTGAGTGAAATATGCCCCTTTGAGTTCTTAGAATTTTCATAAAAGATTAAGTTTGACTTTGGTCAATATTTTTAGAAAACGGACCCGGACTCATATTCAGACGGTCTCGGAGGGTTCTTGGGAAAAAAGGGACCTGGGCGTATGTTCAAAATCCAATTCCGAGGTCCCTAGCCCGAGTAATAAAGTTTTTGTTGTAAATTATTAATTTGAAGTTTTAAGGATTTAAAGAAAACAAGTAATCATTGATTTCCTAGGTATCGGGCTCGTATTCTTGTTTTGAAGCCTGTCCGAAATTTAATTTAAGACTTCCCCGTCAATCCGAGTAGATTTAGGACGTTTTGGCCCGTAAGAGGAAAATTAAGAACTTGAAGGTCATTAGTTTGATTCATTTGGTTTTTAGGGGGTGATTTATAGATTAAGTGTTGTTTCGGGTCTTCAGAGGGTTTGAGTAGGTCCGTCTTGTGATTTCAGACTTGTCGGTACGTTCAGGCAGGGGCTTGGAACCCAAAGCGTCAATCGGACGAGGCTCGGGTGAAGTGGAAATTTTCAAAAATGGCTTAAGGAATACTACATCTGGCATAACCGTATTTGCGTTCTCGGATCGCAGATTCGGGACCGCAAATGCAGCCATTTCATAGCTAAAGCGGCCCAAGTGGCCTGGCCAGGCCAAGAAACTGCAGATGCGGAAATCAATTAACTAGTGAAGTTCATTAAAGACCGGTTTTAAACATATTTTTGATACTTTTTACTGTCTCATTTGCAATTTTTGGAGCTTTCAAGAGAAGTTTTCCACTTAGCATCAAAAGGTAAGTCTATTCAATTCAGCTTTAGTTTAATACTTGTATTTTAAGTAGATTAAACACTAGAACTTAGACAAAGTCAAAGAGTTAGAACTAAACCTAGGATTTTAGTAAAACTTGAATTTAACTATGAGATTTGTTATATAATTAATTAGAAATCATATATTATTGATCCTTAGGTTGTGGAGAACAACTTCCTTCAAAAAAATTCGGAATCCGCGCACGTGGGGTCGGATTTTAGGAAAATTGCGTTAAAGGTTGGAAAAATTGTTTAAATAGCTAGAACTCGATCTTATTCTTTAGACTATGTTGATAGTAGTATTCTGATTATGGTTAGATTCGAAGATTTTGGAGACGAGTCAAGGGACAATGACATCCCGGAGTAGGATTTTATGCTGTAGAGGTAAGTAGCAGTTTTAACTCTGGCTTTGAGGGTATAAACCCGGAGAAATTAATACCATGTGATTATTTGGTGGTGATACACATGCTAGGTGACAGGTGTGTGGGTGTGCACCGCGGGGATTGAGACTTGATACGTCCCGTGAGGCCTTATGGCCATCATCTGCGTTTATGTAGTTACTTGTTGTTGAACTTGTCTGCCTCCATGTTAGAGATCATGCTTAGGATTAATTTATTCATGCTCACATTATTTGTACTCAGTCATAGAAATTATTGTAATTGTTTGCCTCAGTCTCTATTATTAGCTAATATGTTGTGATACTTGATGTAGGTTGTGTTCTCTTATTTGTTGATGATGGTGAGTCTAAGAGGTACATGATTGAGTGAGGCCAAGGGTCTGGTTGTGAGGATATTAATACCATAGCATGTGAGTTGTTCGCGTAGCACGTGAGTTGACTATGTGGGTCCAGGTATTGATACCATAGCGCGTGAGTTGTTCGCATAAAACGTGAGTTGACCGTATAGATCCAGGTATTGATATGGTAGCACGTAAGTTTTCTGTGCTTTGGGAGCCACTCCGGAGTTTGTGCATACCCCCAGTGAGCGCATAGTGTTGAGTGTATTGAGTGTTGAGTGTTGAGTGTTGAGTGCGAGTGCTGAGTGATGGAGTGAAATTGTTGTTAAGTTGCATTTACTTTTGTCGTTGTTGCACTTACCTATTAATTTCTTTGTTGCATTTACTGAGTTATGCAAAACTTACTGTTTATTCATGTTTATTATAAGTTGTGAAAAATAAACAATTGGACTGTTTTTCTCAGCTCATAACTACTGCTCAGTTCCTTAGTTATTTCTGTTACTACTGAGGTGGTTGTACTCATACTACACCCTGCACTATATGTGCAGATCCATGTGAGTTAGAGCGCGGCGATTATTGAGTTCAGACCGTCTATCTTTGGAGACAGCAAGGTAGCTGCTAGCGTCTGCATGGCTTTGTTACTCCTTTTGTCATTTCTTATTTTGGACGGTTAGATAATTTATATTTCTTAGTTCATAGTTTTAGACGCTCACGACTTAGTGACACCCCCATGTTTGGGACTCGATTTTATATTTTATATTATTTATATTTAGAGTTGGTTTAGTTTATCAATTAAATTATTGGAAATATTTTATTAAATTCTTATAATCAAATTAGTAGTAATATTTTGGGAATACGCTTGCCTTATTACACGATAGGCGCCATCGTGACCATGTTTAGATTTTGAGTCGTGACAGATCCGAGTGTTGGAATGGAGTTCCGAGAGTTGCAGTAGCTTCGTCAGGTGATTTTAGATATGTGTACAAAATTTCAGGTCATTCGGAGGTATTTTGATCGGGTTTTTTATCAAATGCCTAATTCGGAAGTTTTTAAGAAACTTAGGCTTGAATCCGATGTGATTTGATGGTATAGTATTTATTTTATGTGTTTTGAGGATTGGAACAAGTTTGAATAAGGTTTTGGGATGTGGTGGTTGTCACACCTCCTTTTTACCACACACATACGTATAAACGTAAATGTGCCACTGTTTAATACTACACCCCGAGAAGGGATATAATAATAACCAGTGAAGGAGTTTTTCCACTCAAAGGACAGTCGGACCGGGATCAATTTATTTAATTTTTCAGAGTCGCCACTTGGGAAAATAATGGTGTCCCAAGTCACCGGTTTAATCCCGAACCGAGGAAATTTATGACTCCGTAATACAATCTGCGAAACTAGAAACCTGGATAAGGAATTCTATTAACCCGGGAGAAGGTGTTAGGCACTCCCGGATTCCGTGGTTTTAGCACGGTCGCTCAACTGCAATTTTTACTTTTTATCTGATTTCTTTACATATTTCAATTATGTGCTTTTAATGCTCCGCTTTTCAATTTTAGGAGAATTGCGACGTCACGAAAACACATTTCGAGTCACACCGCAACCAGTACGCCTGTGACTTTAATGTATTTCGGTTTCGCCGGGAGTAAGATTTGGGTCACATAAATGCGCACCCGTGATTAGGAAGGTATTATTGTTAACTAACGCGCCTAAAGAGTCTATCGCGTTATTAACTTTGCGAGGGCCGTGAAAATTTGCTAAATGGCACGCCTCGATTTCTAAAGGGTTCGAATTAATTACTCAAGGGCCAATGGGTTTCTAAATATATGTTCAAATAGAAACACATTAGATCAAGGCACTAAAACATCCTAATTACAGTGATACAAAATAAGAAGAATAACTGAAGTTAAACATTTATATGATAGTATTAGAAAAACGATCAAATTTAATCATAACTAAGGGTTGAAAGCGAATTAACAGAGAACAAAGCTATCACAAAGCATATTGGAAAGAAACGGGGAAATTATTACCACATCAATGCATTTTTCAATAGACATAAGGGTAATGTAAATATTTGTAAAAGACTTTGTTGGTTAGATGCCAAAACATTCCATAACAACTTGACTGTTTCCCCATATAGCCTAATGCACAATCTTCATTAAACACTCCCAGATCTAGTTTTTCTTATTATTCCATGAAAGATCTTAATTATCAAAGAAATCAGCATCCAAATCATGAGAGTTATTCTATGGAGATTGATCACAGTTATTTGAATCACAAATTTACAATTTGGACAAAATGAACTAGGCCTATCGGATGATCTTCATGACAACAGTAATTATAAAACAACATGTAACACAATCTTAACTCATCAACAATTGAGTCATCTTATTAAAACAGAGTAATCACAATGTAAAACAAGCAGACGAATCGAAATCAATAAACTAACAAATGCAATTACGGCTTCATTACGAAGAGAAACGAATCCAAACGTACAAGTCTAGTTGAATACCTGCCCGGCAGAAATTAACTTGGCAAAGCCAAGTAAAGGCTAAAAATGAATGGAGTTCAACAAAACAGAATCAGCAGAGAATAACAGTAATCAATATCGCATCTAATCCTCGGCAGCTTGGTAACCCATTTGGTGTGTGTCGAAAACAGAGAGAGAGAGTGTGTGAGATTTTGATAAGGGTATAAAAGAGTAGAAGAACAAGAAGATTGAGGGGTTATTTGGTTTTGAGGATGAACGCTGGCAGGGGTTCTTCTCTGTGTGTCGTTGCTCTGTTGAAGAAGACGACCAAAAATAGCCTACGTAGGGGGTCCCCTGATGATAGCTGCGCAACTGTATATGTATCCTGGGTGAAGGATCTGTTTTTTGTGAATTGCTGCGCAGTGTGTGTATTCCAGGCGTTACCCTCTTTTTTTTAGGTCTAGGTTTTTTTTCTTTTTCTTTTAAAGTGAGGAAATGGGTAGGGTTTAGTAATGAGTTGGGCCCAATTAGGTGGGTTTTGGGTATTTGGGCCAGGGAAAATTAGGAAAAATGGCCCAATTCAGGCCTCTTACTAAGATAGCCCACTTATTCTATTTATTTTGTAATTATTTTTTTTTAGTTATTTTCTTTTGTATTTTTATATTTTCTAATTTTCATGCAACTAATTAACGCAAAATTGTAAAAAAATAAGAAAAAGTTGTTTATTTTGAATTTTATGGGAATAACTCATATGTAGGGTAAAAATCACGTGCTCACAGCTGCCCCTCTTTGCTCGGGAACACGAAGAGTTTCCGTGCAAAGATAAGTGAGCAACTATGAATGATTTTTACCCGTTCGAGTATTCCATTGTGAAGCATTTTGAAAAGCTTTGACCGCACCCTGCTTCAGAGGTTGCCTACATATCCTGGGCTAAACAGGAATCAGGTCAGTGTAGTTCGGAAGTGATGGAGTATCGAGGTTGAGAGTCGAGGTTCCGTCCGAGGCTCCGGTCCGCTGTCCCGTTATTACATCAAAATTGAAAAAGACTGACTAAACCTATCAGCTACGAGTTACAAAATTCCTATCTATGAGTCTTCTGAAGCTTGATCTTGAGTTGGTTGGTGCTTCATGCGGACCCTGATCTGAATGTTGATGCTTGTTAGCCGCAAGTGTTGGTTCAATCTTCTTCAACTTTTGGATCAAGTCCGGACATATAGTGCCCATGATTTCAGGTGGGCTCCTAGTTGCTGAGCCTTGACTTGTATTTCTCTTTCACCGGCATTCTTGTTCTTGCCTTGACTTGTATGTTCTCTCCAACGGCATTCTTGTTATTGCCTTGAACTTGTTCAACTTTCACCGGCATTCTTGTTATTGCCTTGAACTTGTTCAACTTCTTCAATATGAAGCATTCGTCCATTCTCCAGGTGGACCTCTACTTGTGACAAAATAAACAACCCAAGAAAGATTTTTCTGCCCGAGTATGGTGACTGGGCACATCATGTTATTGAATGTCACAATTTCATCATTTTTTTTTTTTCATTTTTCATTTTTTCTTCTTTTTTTTTTTTTAAATGCAGATATGTATGAGATGCAATGCAGAAAAATATTCCCGTGTTAGAAGGTGGGCGCCTAACAGAAATTAAACGTGCAATGCGAATGCAGAAAATATTCCCGTATTTGAAGGTGGGCGCCTAACGGAAATTAAACGTGCAATGCGATGCAGAAAATATTCCCGTATTAGAAGGTGGGCACCTAACAGAAATTAAACGTGCAATGTGATGCAGAAAAATATTTCCGTATTTGAAGGTGGGCGCCTAACAGAAATTAAACGTGCAATGCAGAAATTTATTCCCGTATTAGAAGGTGGGCACCTAACCGAAATTAAACGTGCAATGTGATGCAAAAATATTCCCGTATTAGAAGGTGGGCGCCTAACAGAAATTAAACATGCAATGCAGAAATGTATTCCCATATTAGAAGGTGGGCGCTTAACAGAAATTAAATGTGCAATGCGATGCAGAAAAATATTCCCGTATTTGAAGGTGGGCGCCTAACAGAAATTAAACGTGCAATGCAGAAATTTATTCCCGTATTAGAAGGTGGGCACCTAGCAGAAATTAAACGTGCAATGCAGAAATGTATTCCCGTATTAGAAGATGGGCGCCTAACAGAAAATTAAAAATGCAATGCGATGCAAAAAATATTCCCGTATTTGAAGGTGGGCACCTAACCGAAATTAAACGTGCAATGTGATGCAAAAATATTCCCGTATTAGAAGGTGGGCGCCTAACAGAAATTAAACATGCAATGCAGAAATGTATTCCCGTATTAGAAGGTGGGCGCTTAACAGAAATTAAACGTGCAATGCAGAAATGTATTCCCGTATTAGAAGGTGGGCGCCTAACAGAAATTAAACGTGCAATGCAGAGATGTATTCCCGTATTAGAAGGTGGGCGCCTAACAGAAATTAAAAATGCATGAAACTAAAACTTGTGTTACCTTGACTGAAGGTTATCTTAGGTGAAAAATTCATCAGACTAAGACATTTAATCTTAGGAGAAAGTTTCAACAGACTAAGATTTTGATTCTCACTGGACTATGCCCATTTCAATGTAATCTCAGGAGGATTAACCATCGGACTGAGTTTATGACTCCAGGAGATAACTCTTCGGACTGGGTCTACTTGCAATTCAGACTTTCTTAAGTCTTTCAATTTCAAAAATCTTTCCTTTCTTTTCAGCTTTTGCCCTTTCTTTCTTTTCCAACTTCTGATTTTACTATTCAAATTATGCCTTTCATTTTCGTTTCAAATTATGCCTTTCATTTCCTTTTCCAACTTCTACTTTCATTGACTTCGGCCTTCCTTTTGTTTTCACATTTCATTATCTCTTTATCTTAGGTAAAAAATTCATCAGACCAAGACTTTTATCTTGGGAGAAAGATTCAACGGACTAAGATTGTTTCCTTTCATCTTAGGTGAAAAATTCATCAGACCAAGACTTTTATCTTGGGAGAAAGATTCAACAGACTAAGATTGTATCTTACTGGACTATGTCCATTTCAATGTAATCTCGGGAGGATTATCCATCGGACTGAGTTTATGACTCCAGGAGATAACTCTTCGGACTGGGTCTATTCATTTGCATGGTCTCAGGAGGATTATCCATCGGACTGAGTTTATGACTCCAGGAGATAACTCATGAGACTGGGTCCATTTGCAATTTAGACTTTCTTAAGTCTTTCACATTCAACAAACTTTTCTTTCTTTTCAACTTTTAACTTTCTTTATTTTCCAAACTTCTGATTTTACCTTTCAAATTATGCCTTTCCTTTTTGTTTCAAATTATGCCTTCATTTCCTTTTCCAACTTCTACTTTCATTGGCTTCTGCCTTCCTTTTGTTTTCACATTGCATTATCTCTTATCTTAGGTGAAAAATTCATCAGACCAAGACTTTTATCTTGGGAGAAAGATTCAGCAGACTAAGATTCTTTCCTTTCATCTTAGGTGAAAAATTCATCAGACTAAGACTTTTGTCTTAGGAGAAAGTTTCAACAGACTAAGATCTTATCATTCTCTAACAGTTGTTTCCTTCACCTTTCAACTTGCATTGTTCATTTTCAAAAACAATTGTATTCACATTCATGCTCTTCGGATGATTATCCGATGACAGAAAATTTTTTCCTGCCCCAGTTTGACAATATCTTTTGCTCCTGTTTCAAAGCAAAGAAAACTCTGTCAGTTTAAAATGCGGTGGTTGGTTGTGGCCTTGAACTTTCCACTTGACTGCTTGGCCTGTTCACCGATTATTCTTTTCATTCTTTCTTTGTTCAAAACCCGCCTTCCTTACGGCATGTATGTTGTTCCTTTCTTGACGGATCCCACAATTCCGATCTTGAAGTCTATGACTCCTTCAATGACTTTATTTGCCGACTTTGGGTGTTTCTTGACTGACTTTTTCTTTTGTCAGAATACCCTCCCATATCTCCATTTGTTATATTTTTCCCGAATTGGCTCTTTGCCGACCTTTGTGTCTTGCACGAACCCCAAACATTTTTACCGTTGCCCGCTCCATTGCACATGTTGCTCTTTTGGCTTAAAGCACTGGCCTTGCCTTTTCCTGACTTACGACAATTGTCGTGTTGGCCAAATCCCATCTTGTGCAATTGGAAAGCTTGGTGGCAAGTTTTGGAATCATTTCTATATTTGTTATGACCTGACTGACTCGATAAGAGGGAGGGTAAAACAAGGTATGAAGAATAGAAAGAAAGGAAAAAATAATTCCTAACAAGAAACCTACGGAAGAATGACCTAGCGGATGTGAATACCGACTCTAGCGACCTTAACATGCACTTCAGCCTTCTTTGTGTAGCAAATCTGATGTTCAACTCTTGTTGCAAGTTCTGCCGTGAAACCGGTCTTCAACACTTCATTTCTTGATCTGATCCTTAGTCGACTTGTAGTGCCCATCGGGTTTTCACCATCAAGCCTCTCTCATTTGCTCTTTCTTTCTCTCGACTCACCGTCGCCTTACGGTGCCCGTGAGGGTTTTCACCGATAAGACTCTCTCATTTTGATTTCTCTCATCATGGTGGACTCGTGGTGGTTCTCATCATCTTGAATTCTTCATTCTCCTTTGTTCGGACTGGAGTGTTGCCCTTGATGTGATTCACCTTTGCTCGTTTGACTCGGCATTTCTTGACGATTGGTCGGAAGGTCTTCCTTTGGACCGTAATGCAGGCTTTTGGATGGGATATAGAAAAAAGGATATAAAGGCTCAAAAATATTTCATCGTGGGTTAAAACTACAACTTTCGGAATCTTATTTATTCAACAACCATAACTTCTGCCCCAGTTTCCTTCTTGGGGGATTTTTGGATTTTTCTTTATTGTGACTGAACCTCAGAGAGGCTGCCTACGTACCCTTTCGGGATCAAGTCAGACGTAGTTCAGACTACGTCCGTATTCATTGTTGTATCTTGACTTCTCCCGATTTTTTTCTTTTCTTTTCCTTTTTCTTTTCTTTTCTTCTCTTTTTCTCTTCTTTTTTATTTCTTTTTTTTCTTTTCTTTCCCCCCTCAATCAACAATTTATGTTGTTGATTCCGAAAGAGAGATATGAAAGAAAATATAATAAGGCTCGAAGGGATAACAATGGATAAAGTGTTTGGATAGCCGAATAAAATGCCTTCGTCATTCCAATCTTCGAGACCTACCAAGTACAAACTACACGGTTAAACACCTTTGATTGATTCACATATTTGCCTTCTGTATTTGACGATTCTCAGTGCCATTGGGCAACAATCTCGATACCACGAATGGCTCCTTTAGCTTTGGGGTACTTTTGCCTTTGGCTTTAATCCGATGAAGCATGATGCATTTCCAAGGCATTTCTTTATGTTCTGCTTTCCCCCAGTACTTACTTAACTCAGGCTTCACAGTATTTTGATAAGTTTTTATTTCTTCCGAATATCATTACATCTTCAACATTGTTTCATTGCTAAATTAACTCTTAAAATTAGGCCGAGAATTGTGTGCATGTCATGTTGCTAAAGTCAGTATGAGAAAAAATACAAAGTGATCAGAAATGGAATGACTAGGAATGATGGGAAACAGAGAGTTGTATTAAACTGATGGGTTGAAACAACAAGACGAACAACAAAACGAACAAACTAGACTAGAATTACAGACCTAGACAGCACTAAACAAATTTATTACTAAACAAAGCAAAATGGAAAGATAGGGTTTTGACTCTCAAGACAACGTCCGGATTACAACCCTGAAATAACCCGGGCAAAAGAGATGACACCAAAATATACCACCAAAACTCCAAGAGACGAAGCGCCTTCCCAATTGACAAGCATGGCATCCTAGCCACTGAATTCTGCATTAATATTGCCAAGATCACTTTCTGTTTCAATATCTTCAACTTCAGTTGACCTCCCAAGAAGATTTTCATCACCCGCGTCACCGGGCATCATTCCCACAAAATGTGCTCCATTATGTGCAGGTAAAGGGTTCTGTGCAATATTTTGGATGCCACTGCCTTGGACCGCAATTATTCCTTCCTGAATCATTCTTTCTATCTCTATTTTCAAATCCCGACAACTTTCAACATCGTGCCCCGGGGCATTGGAGTGGTATTCACACCTTTTGGATGAGTCAAAACTTCTCGCACGTCGGTCCACCCGATTTGGAGGGATGGGTGCAATCACGCCACGTTGTTTTAGCTTCTCAAACAAGCTTGCATAGGACTCTCCGATTGGTGTAAAATTATCTTTCAACTTCTGTTCCTTTCCATACCCCTGGCTTGGATGTGGGTTATAAGGTATTAGAAAATTTTGCGGAGGCTGGTAAAGATTTTGTGATGTTCGGGCTCGCTTTCTTGGGTGTTTTGAGGATTGAGCAACATACTGGACTGGATCAACAGAGTGTGGAGGGTTCCGAGGCGGGTAGTAATGCTTAAGAGGGTCATGGAAAACTTGATGAGGTTGTGTATACCTTTGAGATGTTCTCATAGGACCTCTTCTCGACCCTGATGTCATCATGACTTCGTCATCCCTCCTATTCACATCATTGAATTCACTTTGGACATCCTGAGCCGCATTTTTGAGAGCTGCTTGACTTATAATTTTGCCTGTCTTAAGACCATCTTCCACCATTTCTCCCATTTTGATTATTTCTTCAAAGGAGTGACCAACTGCAGATATCATGTTTTGAAAGTAATCCGGCTCTTGAGCCTGAAGGAAAACAGTGGCCAACTCGTGATCATTCATGGGTGGCTTAGCTCTCGCTGCCTGCTCTCTCCATTTGATGGCATATTCCCCGAAACTTTCAGTTGGTTTCTTTTTCAGTTTAGAAAGGGAAATGCGGTTTGGGGTGACGTCAATATTGTATTGAAACTGTTTGACAAAGGCTTGTGCCAAATCATCCCGGACGTGCCAACCAGATGCGTCCTGATCCCAAAACCATTCAGATGCTACTCCCGAGAGGCTTTCCCCAAAATAAGCCATAAGCAATTCTTCTTTTCTTCCCACACCTCTCAATTGGTTGCAATACCTTTTCAGGTGGGTTATGGGGTTTCCGCGTCCATCATACTTTTCCAGTTTGGGAACCTTGAAACCAGGCGGCAAGTGGACATCGGGGAACATACAAAGATCTCTGAAGGCAACACTCTTTTGACCTGCCATTTCTTGCATGTTTTTCAGCCGATGTTCTAATCTCTTCAATCTTTGGGCCATTTCTTCCTGTACATTCTTTCGGGTAAGCTTCTCAACGTTTGCAGGAAGGTCAAACGAGTACGAGTGGTACTCGGGAGAGTGATACTGTTCTTGCTGTATAGCAGATTGTGACTCATGAGAAGGCTATCCTTGGCTATTGGCCCGCATTTTGGTCATTTGTTGTTTCAATGCACCGTTTTCCTCAACCACAGTAGACCCTTGTTGAATTTTCTGACCCTGAGTCTCTTGAGCACTCGTAACAGCTTCGATGCCGGTTATCATTTTCCTTGGATCTTGCTTTCCAATTTACCACAACCAACCACCTCGACTTTCTGGATCAACAAAACGAAACCACCGGGTTAGCGTTAAGGTATTCCACTTATTGATTTCCTTTGTTTTTTTTTTTTTTTGCTATTTTCTTTTCTTTTTCCCTTTTTGTGGTTTTTTCATTTTTTTTTCCTTTTTTTTCTTTTCGTAGTTTTTCATTTTTTTTTCTTTTTGGTTATGGAAATGGATATGGTCGAATCCTATGTGGATTGCCTACGTATCACGACCCCGCGTGAATCAGACCGAGCGTAGTTCTTGCAAATTAATGCAAGAAATAAAGAGATGTTTATTCGATTTTTTATTTTTGATTTTTTTTTTCTTTTTCTTTGAAGTAAAATTATAGAAGCCGACTCCAACTACAAACTTGTGTAGGAGATTTCTACAAGAATAAGAATATTTTTGGTGTCAATTATGACTATTTCTACAAAATTGGCCACATAATGGCTTATTTGACAAAATGACTATTTTTGCAAAATTTATTTAAGAAAGATAAGCTTGAAATTTTTTTTTTTTATCCTGTGGCTCATGGGGCATCGTTCGGCATCACCATAAACCAACACAAGACTATTTTTCATAAATTGGCCATGTAATGGCTTATTTAGACAAAGTGGCTATTTTTTGCAAAATTTCGGCCATGTAATGGCTTGTTTGATAAAGTGGATATTTTTTGAAAGTTGAGCGATGACTCAAACTTAATTTTGCGGATACAACCTTTCGACATTTTCGCGAGGGAATATTTCAAGGCTGTGCCCAAAAATTATTTACAAATGACTCAAAGTGGCTATTCTTGCAAAAACGGCCTTCCGGCGTCCTTTTGCGGGACATTCGTCTTATTTTAAGCAAGAATAGCATCACCCGACTTATTTATAACAAAATCAAAAATTTGACATTTTTTGGTTATTTTTGTAAAAGGGGTGTGAACCCGAACTTGATTTTGAGGTTATGGCCTTGCAACATTTCCACAAGGAATATTTCAAGGTTGTGCCCGCAAATTATTAAAAATGATTCAAAGTGGCTATTTTTGCAAAAAACAGCCTTCCGGCGTCCTTTCGGAACATTCGGCTATTTTCAAAAACAGCGTCACTTCGATTTATTGAAAACTAAAATTCGACATTTTTTTTTTGATTTTTTAAAAGGGGTGGTTGGACCCGATGAGGGTTGCCTACGTATCCCACCTAATGGCGAGAATCAAACCTGCGTAGTTCGGTCAGATTATTTGACCAATTATTTCAACAAAAGTGTTCTACCTATTTTTTTCAAATTTTTTTTTTCAAGCAATCGACAGCATTTCGTCGACATTTCGATATTTTCTATTCTAAAATTTCCTCTCTTTTTGTTTTTCAAGAATTTAGCCAATAATAATCTAGAACAAATAAATGCAACATATAACATGCTCGGTCTTTTATTACCGGGTCACCTGTCCTAGACGGACCCAACCCCTGTGTTGAGTCCCCTAAGTCAAATATGATGCAAATAAACGTCCTAAATCTAGGTTCAATATCCTGAAGTTTCATCGGTACTAGACCGTGTACCCGAGCGGACAACTCGGATCGAGGAGGGGGCTACGTACCGGTGACCCGCGGAGTCAATCGGCTTTGTAACTTATCCGGCCTCTTTTTCTTATTTTTGGTATTGACACTAACGGAAAGGGGAGTCTCAACCAGTAAGCACATCCCCGGAGATAAGAAGAGAAGGGTTTTCGGCACAATTTTTATATATACAGTTCACGTAATATCAAAGCGGTAAACATGTAGCACATTAATCAAAACATATAAGGAAATCGGATATAAGCAAAAACAGCAATTTTAACTGAGCTCGAATTCTTAAACCCCGAACCGAAGTTCTGGGTTACTTATCCCCAGCAGAGTCGCCAGAGCTGTCACACCTCCTTTTTACCACACACATACGTATAAACGTAAATGTGCCACTGTTTAATACTACACCCCGAGAAGGGATATAATAATAACCAGTGAAGGAGTTTTTCCACTCAAAGGACAGTCGGACCGGGATCAATTTATTTAATTTTTCAGAGTCGCCACTTGGGAAAATAATGGTGTCCCAAGTCACCGGTTTAATCCCGAACCGAGAAAATTTATGACTCTGTATTACAATCTGCGAAACTAGAAACCTGGATAAACAATTCTGTTAACCGGGAGAAGGTGTTAGGCACTCCCGGATTCCGTGGTTTTAGCACGGTCGCTCAACTGCGATTTTTGTTTTTATCTGACTTTCTTTACATATTTCAATTATGTGCTTTTAATGCTCCGCTTTTCAATTTTAGGAGAATTGCGACGTCACGAAAACACATTTCGAGTCACGCCGCAACCAGTACGCCTGTGACTTTAATGTATTTTGGTTTCGCCGGGAGTAAGATTTGGGTCACATAAATGCGCACCCGTGATTAGGAAGGTATTATTGTTAACTAACGCGCCTAAAGAGTCTATCGCGTTATTAACTTTGCGAGGGCCGTGAAAATTTGCTAAATGGCACGCCTCGATTTCTAAAGGGTTCGAATTAATTACTCAAGGGCCATTGGGTTTCTAAATATATGTTCAAATAGAAACACATTAGATCAAGGCACTAAAACATCCTAATTACAGTGATACAAAATAAGAAGAATAACTGAAGTTAAACATTTATATGATGGTATTAGAAAAACGATCAAATTTAATCATAACTAAGGGTTGAAAGCGAATTAACAGAGAACAAAGCTATCACAAAGCATATTGGAAAGAAACGGGGAAATTATTACCACATCAATGCATTTTTCAATAGACATAAGGGTAATGTAAATATTTGTAAAAGACTTTGTTGGTCAGATGCCAAAACGTTCCATAACAACTTGACTGTTTCCCCATATAGCCTAATGCACAATCTTCATTAAACACTCCCAGATCTAGTTTTTCTTATTATTCCATGAAAGATCTTAATTATCAAAGAAATCAGCATCCAAATCATGAGAGTTATTCTATGGAGATTGATCACAGTTATTTGAATCACAAATTTACAATTTGGACAAAATGAACTAGGCCTATCGGATGATCTTCATGACAACAGTAATTATAAAACAACATGTAACACAATCTTAACTCATCAACAATTGAGTCATCTTATTAAAACAGAGTAATCACAATGTAAAACAAGCAGACGAATCGAAATCAATAAACTAACAAATGCAATTACGGCTTCATTACGAAGAGAAACGAATCCAAACGTACAAGTCTAGTTGAATACCTGACCGGGCAGAAATTAACTTGGCAAAGCCAAGTAAAGGCTAAAAATGAATGGAGTTCAACAAAACAGAATCAGCAGAGAATAACAGTAATCAATATCGCATCTAATCCTCGGCAGCTTGGTAACCCATTTGGTGTGTGTCGAAAACAGAGAGAGAGAGTGTGTGAGATTTTGATAAGGGTATAAAAGAGTAGAAGAACAAGAAGATTGAGGGGTTATTTGGTTTTGAGGATGAACGCTGGCAGGGGTTCTTCTCTGTGTGTCGTTGCTCTGTTGAAGAAGACGACCAAAAATAGCCTACGTAGGGGGTCCCCTGATGATAGCTGCGCAACTGTATATGTATCCTGGGTGAAGGATCTGTTTTTTGTGAATTGCTGCGCAGTGTGTGTATTCCAGGCGTTACCCTCTTTTTTTTAGGTCTAGGTTTTTTTTTCTTTTTCTTTTAAAGTGGGGAAATGGGTAGGGTTTAGTAATGAGTTGGGCCCAATTAGGTGGGTTTTGGGTATTTGGGCCAGGGAAAATTAGGAAAAATGGCCCAATTCAGGCCTCTTACTAAGATAGCCCACTTATTCTATTTATTTTGTAATTATTTTTTTTTAGTTATTTTCTTTTGTATTTTTATATTTTCTAATTTTCATGCAACTAATTAACGCAAAATTGTAAAAAAATAAGAAAAAGTTGTTTATTTTGAATTTTATGGGAATAACTCATATGTAGGGTAAAAATCACGTGCTCACAGTGGTGTTTTTGGTTGACGTCTCGGGGGCCTCGGGGTGAGTTCTCGAGGTTAAACGGGGAGTTTTTGAAATTTGATATTGCTGAAGGTGTGCTGCTTCTGGTATACTCGCTTCTGCGGGTTTTTGACCACAGAAGCGGAGGCGCTTCAGCGGAGATCTTGACCGCAGAAGTGGTCCATGGTTGGGAAGAGAAATTCTGCAGAAATGGATAAATAGTCGCATCAACGGGTCCGTAGGAGCGGGCGATTAACCGTAGGAGTGGGCGATTAACCACAGAAATAGTTTTGGTTGTTATGAGGGAATTTCGTAGAAGCGGAATCTGAGCCGCAAAAGTGGAAGTTTGTTTTTTAATGAGGACCGCAAAAGCAGGAATTTTAGCTGCAGAAGCGGTCCCGTAGAAGTGGAAGCGGGACCGCATAAGCAAAAGTCGCTGGGCAGAAGGGTTTTTATATTATTATTCCATTCGCGAGTCTATTCATTTTTTCCTCCGTTGTTAACTACCTTAAGAGCTTTTGGGTAGAAATTGAAGAGGATTTTGACGGGAATTGATTAGAGTTAAGTCTTGTGACCTAGAGATGCCATTTATTGAAGAATCAACCTTTAATTATTGGAAATTTGGGTAAAAATTGGAAGAACTAGGGCTTGGCTTTTGAAATGAAAATTTGGGATTTGAAAGGTAAGTTTGTCATGATGGCGCCTACTAAATGGAAGCTAGGCAAGCCAAATATTAATTACGTCTCCATTAATTACCAATTTCTTATTATTAAAAACATATAAATTACATCGGAATAATCAAAATTAGCGAAAGACTTAGTCAAATATGATAAAGATAACCCAAACATGATACACTACCCAAGACTCTGGTGTCACAATACTCACGAACTTCTAAGAATAATACACATAATTGTTTGAAAGAAAATACAAGTTGTTTATCTCGATTACATGAGATAACAGAATGAAAAACATAGATAGAAGAGACAACGGGTCCTGCGGACGCCTGCAAGGCTACCTCGTAGTCTCAGTAGTCGAAAAATCCACAAGTCACTACTGCCGCTGCTGCTGTCCGTAACCTGTATCTGCGCAAAAAGAGCGAGTGTAGTATCAGCACAACCGACCCTATGTGCTGGTAAGTGCCTGGCCTATCCCAGCGAACTAGTGACAAGGCTAAGGCCAGTCACCCACCTAAACCTGTACAATTGCAATATAGACATATATATACAATACATTTATAAGGAAATACTCTGCTCTGAAATAACAGTCAATAACTCACGATATCCAGAATAATCTAATCAACGGAATAAATCTTACTTTCATGTCTCAACTCCTCTTTCATTTCATGTCTCGTGGTAGGCGTACCACCCGCTCCCAACTATCACTGTAATTATATCTTGTGGTAGGCGTACCACCCGCTCCCAATTATCATAGTAATTATATCTTGTAGTAGGCGTACCACCCGCTCCCAAATATATCAATAATTATATCTTGTGGTAGGCGTACCACCCGCTCCCAAATATATCAATAGGCTACCGGCAACTATGGCCAATGCCAAGATTTAAGTCACTTTGTGGTCGGCGTACCACACGATCCCAATTCATAAATATATATATTACCGGCAATTAACCAATAATCTCTATATCAACAATATTTATAATTACCGGTTTTAAACCAATAATTGATAATAATTTCAATAATTTATCTTCATTACCGGCATAACACCAATAACTCTTAATCAACAATTTATTCATAACTGAATTCCTATTCCTACAAACTAGGATAGAACAAACACTTACCTCGAAAGTTCACGAACGATTCAATCCATAGCAATGCCTTTTCCTTTCGAATTTGACTCCAATCCAACCGTATCTATACACAATTGATTTCATATCATCAATTCTACTTAACAAACTAGTTCATATTGCTAAATATGATTTTTACAACATTCTGCCCGGAATAGTAAAAATCGACCCCAGGCCCACATAATCGAAACTCAAGTTTCGAACCAAAATAAGTTCACCCAATCCTCCATGAGTTCAAATATACAATTTGTTCTTAAGTTCGACTCCAAAACGAGTTCTAGATCGCAAATTCTTTGAAAACCCTTATTATACTCAATTCTCAATTTTTCTACCCATTTACACCTAATTAGGCTTAGGAATTCAAATAATATTGATGGAAAATGAAGAAAACGAGTTAAGAATCACTTACCCAAGAAGTTTGATGAAGAATCGCTCAAAAATCGTCCAAGGAGGTGTGGAGAAGAGAGTTGAACAGAAATGGGATTTTTATCCCGTTTCTGTTCTGTTTTGGGATTAAATTCACTGGGCAGCGATTTTGTTCTACGCGATCGCGTGAACTGGGTCGCGATCGCGGAAGGCAATTATTCAACACTACGCGATCGCGTGGACAATGTTACGATCGCATAGAAGAATTTCGCTGGGGTGGCTTATTTGTACTACGCGATCGCGTGAAAAGGGTCGCGATCGCGTTGAAGGAGAACGGAAGGCTACGCGATCGCGTGCAGACGGATGCGATCGCGTTGAAGAAGGACAGAAAACTTCGCGATCGCGTGCAGACAGCTGCGATCGCGTTGAGTACTTTGACAAGGCAGTGCGATCGCATGTACAAGGCCGCGATCGCGTAGAGTAAAATGTCTGTGTAAAAATTGCAGAAAATCTGCCAGTTTCCTAAGTCCAAAAACACCCCGAACCACCTTCGAAACACTCCCGAGCCCTCGGGGCTCCAAACCAAATATGCACACTAACTCAAAAACATCATACGAACTTGCTCGCGCGATCAAATCGCTAAAATAACATCAAAATCAATGAATTGAGCCTTAAAACTCAAGAATTCTTTAAAATTTCATAATTTCCAAACTTTCCAATTTAAGGCCGAAACACGTCAAACGACGTCCGTTTTCAACCAAACTTTACGGGAAGCGCTTAACCAATATATATGACCTGTACCGGGCGTCGGAACCAAAATACGAGCCCGATACCAGTACTTTTTAATCAAAATTCAGTTTCATTTTCCTTAAACATTTTCAGAAAACAATTTAATAGAAAAATTCTTTTACCGGGGTTCTAGACCTCGGATTTCAATTCCGGGCATATGCCCAAGTTCCATATTTTACTACGGATTTTCTGAGACCGTCAAATCACGGATCCGGGTCCGTTTACCAAAAATGTTGACCAAAGTCAACCATATCAATATTAATATCAAAATTCTTCAACTTTTTCACTTATTTCACATATTTCAACATAAAAATTTTCCAGCTTTGTGCCCGGACTGTGCACGCAAATCGAGGCAACTATAATTGAGGTTTTCAAGCCCTCAAAAGCTCGGAATGATTAATAAAATAAGTGATGACCCTTTGGGTCGTCACATTGAACTCAATTTTGGTAAATTTAATATGCATGGACTCGTGGCGAGACGAGAAGTCCAGTGGTGTGAATATTGTAATTATTCGAAAAATGGACTCGGGGCTCTGGTTTTACCAACTTCATGATTTTTGATATTTTTCGAGTCTTTTTGATTGGGTTATGTTCCATTAGCCTAATTTAACATATTCCTTGTGATTTTGATTAGATTCGGCACGCGAGGAGGTTGATTCAAGGGCAAAAGGCATAGCGAGTTAGATTTTGGGCTGGCTTGAGGTTAGTAATATATGTAGATGATGACCTGAGGGTTTAAAACTCCGGAATATCATATTAAGACACTATATTGAGGTGAGACACGTACTCTACGATGAGTGCGGGTTCGTTTGCGATTGGGGATTGTGACTTAGTCCGTCCCGAGTGATGTTCATACTGTGGTCTAGACTAGAAATTGTCTGGTAATCATCCTACTTGGATTTTATGGATATATTTGGGCTTTGTGTCGATCATCTGCATCCTTCAGGGATTATTACCATTGTTTTTATATCACTTGGCATGTTAAATGATTTCAACCCTGAGTTTAAACATTGTTTAAAATGTTTAGCCCTATTTCTAAGATTTGAAACTTTAACTACATTTTCTTGACATTGTGAGCTGAGGGTTATTACTCTAATATTACCTGAGTGGTTTACATGCATATTCTGGACTGAGTATGGACCGAGCTGCATGCCACAGCAATGTTATATGTATATCGCGCTTGGGGTGTAGGAGCCCCTCCGGAGTCTGAACCCTCACAATGAGCGAAGTACCCAAATAGATCGGGATGCTCGCCGCAGCGGTCATAGGCATTGCATTATATTCATACATTGTTATTTATCTGATTTACCTGTCATAGAATTGTTGATATTTCACCGTTAAATGTGTTGAATTGTCAATTATAGTTGTACATTGTAATATTTTGCGATTTCTTATCTTCAGTCGTTATATATGGTTATTACTCACTGAGTTGGAGTACTCACTTTACTCCTTGTACCCTGTATGCAGATACAGGTGTTCCGGAGACTTAGTAGAGTTGTTGTTGCTCTCCAGATTATCTCGGAAGTTGTCGAGGTAGCTGTCTGGCGTCCGCAGGACCCGACTCCTCCCCTTATCTCTTTTGATCACGCATCCTAGACTCTTTTATGTTACGATTTTTGCTTCTCAGTTGTATTTGGAGGGTCTAGACTTGTGACCCCAAATCAATTAGGAGTTATTTTGACATTTATTATGGTTTTTTCGTGTTGTTTCTCTTTACTATCGGATTATTAATCTTGTTAACTGCTAAATTAACCCAATTAATTGGTAATGTATTTTCGTACTTGGGTTGAGAGTGTTCAAATGGTCGGGCTTGTCTAGCAATTGTGTTGGGTGCCATCACAACCGGGATTGGGGTCGTAACACCTTATAGTTTGGTCCTAGCATATGGGTCGTTCAAAATAAGAAACCTAGAAAGAAAGCCGAGGCTCTAGTTTTCTGGATGTTTATCCCATAGCATATATTAAAAAATAGTTGATAGATGTATAGTATATATATAATTCGTTAATAATATGTATAATCTAAGAAAAAAACAAGTAGATAGTAGTTAGATCCATATTTTCATAAATACTTTGTATTAAGTCAAACTACGTTGGATGAAATGGAATGGAAGACATAATAAGTTTTAAAGTTGACATCTTGTAAAAATATTAATTAATCATGAAATTAGAAACTCCTAATGAAGATGAACCATGGTTAAGGTGGCTATTTTGTCAGCAATCGAAGAGCTGAAGAGGATATCCTTATATTGATCATAGAGATAAAGAAAGCAAGGGTTTTAATTATTTGACTTTCTTGGCAAAAATTTAAAGCAAAGATTTAATTGTTTGACTATAATTAACTTTATTTAAAGTGTCCTCCCCCTAATATTTATTAGACTATATGCCTATTGTATGAGGGAGAGAATTGTAAATGGATCATATATCAATCAAAAAATAATGTCCTTTCAAGATTTGAAAAATATGATCTGAATCTTTATTATTTAAGAATAATCTCTTGTCCAAGTCTATTTTACTATATTTGAAATTGTTACACTTTAAGTTAACATTCATTTGTCTATCGATAAGTAGATCAAATGGAGTTGCAAAAAGTGCAACAAAAACAAACAAAGACAAAAATGTGAAGTTTGGATCTAGGTACTTGTGCTGTAAGACATTAGGGTTTAATATAATTACAAATAATATTTTAAAAGACAAAATAAAGACTTGTATAGGACATTTGTATAGGACATTCATTAAGTCGACCTTATATAGTTACGGCGGGAAAACTATAATATCATTATACTAAGACTCTAATATATGAGCAAGCGTCATGTATTGCACAAATGAAAAGGATGAATTATATGATTTGGTTTGTTCAATGTGAATACAATAGTAGGTGCAAATCACGTAAATTTGAGACGCGATATTCACATTTTCTTTTAATTGCCCTTTGCAACTCCAATTTATCAACTTATCGAGAAAGAAGTTTCTTAACTTAAAGTGCAAAAAAAAAGTTGAAAAAACAAATAAAAACTTACTAAAGAGCTATTTCTGCTTATATTTTGCAAATCCTTAAAGGACATTAGTTTGTGGCTGAAATACGATCAATTTACAATCCTCTTCCACACAATAGGTATATGGCCCAACAGATATTTTACACACATAGATATGACACTCGAAATTGGTCAAGAAAGTAAAATAATTAAAATCATGGCTTCAGCGCATATTTTCTTCATGTGCAGATCATCCAGGTACCTCCACTCAGATGCATTATTAGTGAGGCAAGAGAATTTCAAAGACTTCGAGGTAGATCTGTTGCGTCCGCAGACCGACGAGTCTCCATCTTACTTTATCTTTAGTATCTAGTCTTTCTTTCTTTCGATGGTTAGAATATTCTGGAGTTTTGGAGCCTTACTGTACATTTCTATAGCCTGTTGTGCCCGTGAGTTTTCGAGTCTTTGGAAATTTTAGCAGTCTTTATATTACTGAGCTATACATGCCGAGTGGTATACCGTACAGTTTTCTTCTAGTTATTTAAATTGGTTTACTCTATTTTCCCATAGTTGTTATATTTTTCGCAATATTTGGCTTACTTGATCATGGGGACTAGGTTCTATCACGACATGCTCACGATCGGTAAACTAGGGTCGTGACATAAGAACATCAGTTAACATTCGAGGATGAATTTTCCAAAATGAGGGAATGATGTTACACCCTGTAATATTATGTTAATTTTACATCCCACGGTATTATATTACGAGAATGTTATGTCCTTCGCACCCTGCAGTATTTTACGTTGATTTTGTCGTAAGGTAATTAACATCAGTCCAAGGAAAAGATTATTTGGGGATTATAAGGATTATAAGTGATGAGTAAATTCGTGAAGGTAAGAGGGTAAGTAATATCGAAGAAAATGAATTTTGTCGAAGTTTGGCATGTTGGGATAAAATACGGCCCGAGCTAAATTACCCGGTATTTATGGACTAGTACCATACAAGGTGCCATATGACCATAATAGTAAGGTATATAAGGTATATGAAAAGTGAGTAATATTTTAAGTAAGTGGGAATAATTCTAATTTTATGAATAATTGATTAATTACTGGATAACGGGACATTGCCTAATTAAATTGGGATAAATTTGGATTAGATATATCCAAAATCGTGGCAGCAAGGCCATATACAAAATGGCGACTCTTGATCAAGTCTTATTAAGTGGCAATTTGACACATTTCTCAACGCTAATATATCAATTTTCTAGTTTACTTTTTATTAACAAAAAAGATATGACAAACCCATGTTCAGAAAACGTCTCCAACTTCAATTGAACTTGAAAGAGTTCCTTAGGCTACTACTTAATGTTCCAATGGAAAATTCATACGTAAAAGATCACCAATTTTTGGTGATCAAAATAACCACACATCACAAAGATTACTATACGCTCAAATGAGCAGCAGCACATGAAGATATCTTGTCATTTTTCAATTCAGTTTGGTTAAGCCCTTTGGAAAATGCATACTTATGGGTCACTGGCTGGAAGCCATCAATGGCCTTTCGCCTAGTTGTTGCTAATTCCAAGTTGAGTGATGAAAAGGCATGTTAAGGCGATTTCTTTTATTTTTAGCATGATTCATACGATACGAACGAAACGTGTAAATACACAAATTTTATATAGGACTCTATTCATAGAAATATTAGAAATGTCTATGTTCTTGAATTTCTATATGTATTA
The DNA here is from genome assembly GCA_032618575.1 of Nicotiana noctiflora. NCBI lineage: Eukaryota > Viridiplantae > Streptophyta > Magnoliopsida > Solanales > Solanaceae > Nicotiana > Nicotiana noctiflora. The sequence continues at coordinate 117,191 of JASVEL010011005.1, forward strand.
TTATTCCATTGTCTGTTCATGGGTCTCAAAAAATACGTAAAATGATGTTATGATATTAATCAAAGGTATAACAGTCTTATGACGTATCGAGAGATTTTGATATTATATTTCATATGCATTTCATGCATTTATACATGTATATTGACTCATGACTCAGACGGCAATATATTGGCGTATATATGTGTGTGTGTATATATATATATATATGTATATGTATATGAGATATGGGAAAAGGTTACGGCGTTATACGCACCACCACCTGATCAGCTGGTATATGATAATGATGTTGCCCACAGTGGCCGAAATATGATTCAAACAACGTTATATACGCATATACGGGTATGTATTCTAACGCCATTATATGTATATATATATATATATATATATATATATATATATATATATATATATATATATATATATATGTATGTATGTATGTATTCAGACGGCGTTATGTAAATGGGATATGGGAAAAGTTATGGCATTATACACACACCACCACCTAATCAGCTGGTATACGATGATGATTTTGCCCACAGTGGCCTATATGATATGATGTGATGCCCTCAGAGGCTATGATGTGATAAAACATGTACCTATGCACGACATGACTTTCATACGCATATGCATGACGCTAAAGGTAATTTATGATTTACAAAGTTATTCAGGCTTACAGGTTCAGTCAGGTACTCTATATATCTTCCATGTTTTGTATGTATCTATTTACGTGCATTATATACTCGGTATATTATTCATACTGACATTTGTTTTGCCTGGGAACGCTGAGTTTCTTGCCCGCAGATCCTGATAGACAGGTCGAGAGCCCTCCAAGTAGGCTATCAGCTCAGCGGAAGATGTTGGTGTGCTCCATCTGCTTCGGAGTTGCGTATTTGGTTAGTATAATTTAGACGTCTATTGTTTGGTTTAGCGGAACTCTGTCCCAACCTTTGTGACACATATGTACTCTTAGAGGCTTGTATACATATGTCTTGTACGTGAAAGATTGTACGATCTTGTCGGTCGATGTCTTGAGTTTATAAATAATCGTGTTGGCCTATTAGGGTCGTATGTCATTTGTATATGATAATGTAATAAGAAAGATACGTTACATTGGTACTCCGTTGAGTAAGGTACCAGGTGCCCGTCACGGCCCATCGGTTTGGGTCATGACAAAAGTGGTATCAAAGTTGTTATGTCCCAAGGAGTCTACAAGCCGTGTCTAGTAGAGTCTTGTTTATGGGTGTGTAGTGCACCACACTTATAAGCAGGAGGCTACAGAGCATTTAGGATCGTCACTCTTTCTTCTTACTCTAGATCGTGTGGTAGAGCTCACTTATAAGAATTCAAATTTCGGAATTCTATTTTACTCGTAATAAGACGATACCAACATCCAGAAAAAATGTTGGAAAGAGAAATGGTTGTGGAAGAGCTGAGTCAAAGGAACTGAATTTTTGTATGATGCCTACGATAAGTAAGTATGAGGTCTTTAGCAGATCATGGGTGTACCAAAAGGTGTAAGCTTCCTGATAAGAAGCTATAAGGAAAGAATGCCTATACATCTTTATGGTGAAAGATAATGAGAAATTAAAAAGATAAATACAAGTTACAACAAGAAAAATAAGTAAGATGAAGAAGGGTACGAGGTGCCCAGTTAATGAAGGTTAACAACGTTTATAATAAGGTAGAGGAACATAAGATTTTAAGTTATATTCAATAGTAATATAGGTATATACAATTGATCGCAACCCTTCTAGATATGCCCTATTGGGGTTAACAAAAGTAGTATAAGAAGATATTATGGATGATTTGATTGCTTCAGTTGACATTTTCGCAGGATATCACAAATGTGCTAATAAATCTCTTTATGAGACACCTAGATGGTGCACTCTAAAGTAGTGCAGCCAGATATGAGTACTACAAAGTCATGCACTATAAGCCTTAAGGAGATAAAGACTACTTTAGGTATGGCTCTCATCCCTAGTGGAGTGAGGATGTTGAGCAACCCAAAGAGCCATTGGATGGAGCAAAGGGAAGCTAAAAGCGAAAGAATGTCGTATTGAAGTTTTCACAAAAAAAAAAAGATATGCAGAAATATTAGCAGAATAATTAGAAGATGGATAAGAAAATATTATGAATAATGTGTGATACATGGATGAAAACGGTAGAGTGTTATAGAACCTATAGTCAAATGAAGGAAGAGACGAAAGGCGATGAGCCTTAAGACAACGAAAGAGTATAGGCCATAACGTTATGTCCTCATTTCAAGAAATAAATTCGCAACTCTTGCGTGATCACCAAGAGAAAAATTAGACACACGGTAATAGAACCAGTATGGATTGGTGAACAAGATAAACTAAATATGAATTAGGGACGGAATGATTGGAAAGTACTCGGCATAATGGGAATTTCAGATTTCATTCCGACAGTACTATAATGTACAATAGAATGAGATTTACGATGAATCTAGAAAATAGTCATCCAGGGAGACACTTCCTTTGAGCAAGCAATGTAATTTAAGTTAAGCTTAAGAGACTGTATGTGCCAGTTATGCTAAGTGTCACCATCGTGAGCGAGGGTGTTTGTTATCCTTGGTACAAAAGGATTACCGCAAGGCGATTAAGGGTCATTGATAATGTGAAAGGACGCCAAAAATGAAGAGGAAAAACATCTATAAGAAGGTCGTCGTAGCTCAAAGTCTTAGTACTCCCCAAAAGGGGGGAATGTGAAATGATAAAGGAAGAATGCCATAAAAATGAGAAAGGGATGAGATTGCACCTATCCGAATCCTACAGATATGTTATGATTCCATAACATTACGTAAGCATGAAAAGGAAGTAAGGTTTCTTGCACGAAAGGTTATTGATAAATAAGGAGCCAGTACAAGAGGTAAGTTAGACAAAGGAAATAACCTAAGAGAGATTACGCGGAATATAGATATGAGAATGGGTCGATGAGTAGTTAGTAGTTGATTCGTGAAGAGCCTCGTCATGACTAGACAAGAAGTTACAGACAAATCAGCAGATCATGCAAGATAAATGTAGTAAACCCCAACATGGAGATTTTATCCTCGAAGTAATATCATTATAATACTTGAGAAATATTCAAATAGAAGTTGGGGTAGTTAAAGGTACCATATGATTGTTACGGAAGTAAAATATAGTTCAACTGGGAAGACAGTCAAAACTTCAGTTCAAAAGCAGCCGTACGAGTAGATGAGTATGGAGGTAAGTAACTACGGATAATTACAAGTGAGCACGAACATTAAATAGTTTATCGAGAATACGATATAATAAGCTCGCATCTTTACAAAAGTCAGAGGGTCTTCCCTAAGTACTATAATGGAAGACTAATTGAGGAAAAGGAAGAAGACTCCAACCTAAGCACAACGACCTAACGAGGAAATGGTCGTGTAACAACAATCTCACAATAACATTGTAAGCATTCCCAAAGGAAAGTGGCATCTACCATGGCTAATGAACGGGAAGTAAGAATTAAAAGTAATATTCAAGATCATATGAATTGTATAAAAAACTATGGAATGTGTGGGCACTAAGATAAGCTAAGTATGGACGCGGCAAGGGGCCGAAAGACCAGGAAAAGTAATTGCCTACATTTAAAGAAAACTGAGATAGAAAGAAACGAATTATTGATCAATCATCCTAAGTTGGTTATGTGATGACCACACTTAAGATTTCGGAGTATTATCCATGCAGCAACATATATGTTGACAACCATATAGTCGTAGAAGATTCCGGTATAAGTTAAAAGAAAGAATTGAGCCCGGATCATAGATAAATGAATGAATTGTCAGAAGATTTTATCATGGATATTTCATAACGTCCATGAAGGGCTAAAGTAATAACTAATACCATGAACCGCATATCGGAAAGTAGCTTAAGCCTGCATAAATGTTGATCAGAAGGAAGAGGAAACTAAAGAATTGCATCACCAAAGTAAATCAGGAGTCTGATTATTGGACCTAGAAAAATTATAGAAGTTGTGTTGGAGAACATGACAGAATCACTCTAATATCAGATGTTCAAGAGAAATAACACAAAAACCAAAATCAAATATGACTCTACAAGGAAGCCAGTTAGAAGAAGTACCAGCCTCATAAAAAGTCAGTATGAAGCTTCCACCGGATTGTGTATGTACCAGAGGCGCGAGCATTATAATAGAGCTTCAAGTTCTGGACGTGAATTACACCTAGGTAGAAGGGAGGTTATGAAGGAGGTAAACGATATGATACGAGATTTTAAGAAAGTAAGGTAAAAGTGAACGATGTACGAGATTCTCAAATACAGGAAGTTGTGAATAGTCTATATTTTTTATAGAAGGCTATAAGCACGGAAATCCAATAACCGGGAATGATAGTGGCATGTCTTCCAGCCAATGGTTTCTAAATACTGAGAGAACTAGTTAAGAGAGTAGAGAAAAGTTGGAGACGATGTGATGTCTCGCATAACGTTCTAGAATAACATAAGAAAATCTATGTTGCAAGCAAGTTGAAGGAAAGTTGCGAGTAGTATAAATGGATATATATAGGTCGCAAGCTAAAGTATGGCAAAGCAACAAAGTTTTAGGGGAACATGAGTAAGGATAAGGAAAGGTAAGTGAAAAATGTGATGCTAATGGATAAATCCTGAGGATTAAGCGCATGAAAACAAGAAGAGATGATGGTTTCTCTAAGTTATAGAAAGTCCAGTATTGCTTGAATGAACTCAAAGGAGTCTAAGGCTAGTAGCGTATAGAAAAGATGGAAAAAAGAGGGTGTAATTGTGATGATAAAGGATTTCGTTTAGGCCTTTGAGTGAGTAATGATTTCAAGAGGATTTCACGGATTGTACGAGGTTAAAATACCTACATAAGTGAATCACATTGGGATGATATAAAATACGGTCATTGAAGTATAGTAATACCCCTAAGGGGATGAGGAAAATCACTTCAAATATTCCTCGATGGAACGTAAGCCCTAGTGGCAAGGTATGGCGTAAAACGTTTCAAGTTATCTGTGATTTATTGTAGATTAATATTGAGGTGAATCAACAATGAATGGACAAAAGTCACAAAGTATGAGATAAGATTAGCCGACATTCTTAAGACGAATGGTAATGAAAGAGCATTGAAGGATTGAGATTTATACCGACATGATAGGCAACAAAAGCAACTGAGAACTTGGTAAGCATACTCAGTAAAGGTAGATTAAAGCAGAAAAATTATGCTATAGTATACCCCATGTAAATGCAGTAAAGTCATATATCTATGAAATGTGATATGGCCATATTCGCAAGTTCTACAAAGTGTCGAGCAAAGGACATCAGTATACCTATAGTGGCCTAGAGAGGCAACCTATTAAGCCTTATATATACAAAGTAAGGCCTAGAGATTGACTAAAATATAAAAGGAAAAAAAGGAAAAATGAATCGCATAAGTGCACTTACAAAGCCAGGGTCATACATGTTGCATGACAAGAGATAACAACAGTTGCAAGATTAGGAAGAGTTTGACCACAGGTCATGATATGAGCAAAAAGACTAAAAGGAATAATACTCTAAACTTTGGATTTATTCATAGAGCAACTGCTTGAATGGAAAGAAGAGTATTAACTTATTCCCAAGAGCTATAAGTTACGAGAATGATATGAGCATCAGTTAACATTTGAGGATAAATGTTCCAAGGAGGGAATGATGTTACACCCTGTAATATTACGTCAATATTATGTCCCACAATATTATATTACGAGAATGTTATGTCCTTCAGTAGTAAGTTACGATAGTGTTGCACCCTGCAGTATTTTACGTTGATTGTGTCGTAAGGAAATTAACGTCGGTCCAAGGAAAAGATTATTTGGGGATTGTAAGGATTATAAGTGATGAGTAAATTCGTGAAGGTAAGAGGGTAAGTAATTCGAAGAAAATGAATTTTGTCGAAGTTTGGCATGTTGGGATAAAATACGGCCCGAGCTAAATTACCCGGTATTGGACTAGTACCATACAATGTGCCATAGGACCATAATAGTAAGGTGTATAAGATATATAAAAAGTAAATAATATTTTAAGTAAGTGATAATAATTCTTAATTTTACGGATATTAATTAATTACCGGATAACGTAACATTGCCTAATTAAATGGGGATAAATTTGGATAAGATATATCCAAAAACGGGGCAGGCCATATACAAAATGGTGACTCTTGATCAAGTCTTATTAAGTGGCAATTTGACACATTTCTCAACTCTAATATATCAATTTTCTAGTTTACTTTTTATTAACAAAGATATGACAAACCCATGTTCAGAAAACATCTCCAACTTATTGAACTTGAAGAGTTCCTTAGGCTACTACTTAATGTTCCAATGGAAACTTCATACGTAAAAGATCACAAATTTTTGGTGATCAAAATAACCACACATCACAAAGATTACTACACGCTCAAATGAGCAGCAGCACACGAAGATATCTTGTCATTTTTCAATTCAGTTTGGTTAAGCCCTTTGGAAAATGCATACTTATGGGTCACTGACTGGAAGCCATCAATGGCCTTTCGCCTAGTTGTTGCTAATTTCGAGTTGAGTGATGAACAGGTATGTTAAGGCAATATCTTCATTTTTTGGCATGATTCATATGATACGAACGAAATGTTTAAATACACAAATTTCATATATGACTCTATTCATAGAAGTATTAGAAGTGCATATGTTCTTGAATTTCTATATGTATTATTATTCCATCGTCGGTTCATGGGTCTCAGAAAATATGTAACATAACGTTATGATATTAATCAAAGGAATAATGGTCTTATGACGTATCGAGAGATTTTGTTATTATAGTTCATATGCATTTCATGTATTTATACATGTACATTGACCCATGACACAAACGGCGTTATATACGTGTATATATATATATATATATATATATATATATATATGGGAAAAGGTTACGCCGTTATATATGCACCACCACCTGATCAGCTGGTATATGATGATGATGTTGCCCACAGTGCCTGAAATATAACTCAAACGTCGGTATATACGCATATACGAGTATCTATTCAAATGGCGTTATATACGCATATATATATGTATGTATTCAAACGGTGTTATATACGCATATATATATGTATGTATTCAAACGGTGTTATATATATATATATATATATATATATATATGTATATATATATATATATATATATATATATATATATATATATATATATATATATATATATATATATATATATATATATATATATATATATATATATATATATATATAGGATATGGAAAAGGTTATGGCGTTCTATATGCACCACCACCTGATCAGCTAGTATACGATGATGATTTTGCCTACAGTGGCCTATATGATATGATGGGATGCCCTCAGAGGATATGATATTATAAAACATGTACCTATGCACGACATGACTTTCATACGCATATGCATGATGCTAAAGGTAATTTATGATTTACCAAGTTATTAAGACTTACAGGTTGAGTGAGGTACTCTATATTTCTTCCATGTCTTGTATGTATCTATTTATGTGCCTTACATACTTGGTACATTATCCGTGTTGACGTTTTTGTTTTCTGAGGACTCTGCGTTTTATGCCCGCAGGTCCTGATAGATAGGTCGAGAGCCCTCCAAGTAGGCTATCAGCTCAGCAGAAGATGTTGGTGCGCTCCATTTGCTTTAGAGTTGGATATTTGGTTAGTATAATCTAGACATCTATTGTTTGGTTTGGCGGGACTCTATTCGGACCTTTGTGTTATATATATATGCGCTCCATTTGCTTCAGAGTTGGGTATTTGGCGGGACTCTATTCGGACCTTTGTGTTATATATATATATATATATATGTATGTATGTATGTATATGGGATATGGAAAAGGTTATGGCGTTCAATATGCACCACCACCTGATCAGCTAGTATACGATGATGATTTTGCCTACAGTGGCCTATATGATATGATGGGATGCCCTCAGAGGATATGATATTATAAAACATGTACCTATGCACGACATGACTTTCATACGCATATGCATGATGCTAAAGGTAATTTATGATTTACAAAGTTATTAAGACTTACAGGTTGAGTCAGGTACTCTATACTTCTTCCATGTCTTGTATGTATCTATTTATGTACCTTACATACTTATATATATATATATATATATATATGTATATATATGGGATATGGAAAAGGTTATGGCGTTCAATATGCACCACCACCTGATCAGCTAGTATACGATGATGATTTTGCCTACAGTGGCCTATATGATATGATGGGATGCCCTCAGAGGATATGATATTATAAAACATGTACCTATGCACGACATGACTTTCATACGCATATGCATGATGCTAAAGGTAATTTATGATTTACAAAGTTATTAAGACTTACAGGTTGAGTCAGGTACTCTATACTTCTTCCATGTCTTGTATGTATCTATTTATGTGCCTTACATACTTGGCACATTATCCGTGTTCACGTTTGTTTTCTTGAGGACGCTGCGTTTTATGCCCGCAGGTCCTGATAGATAGGTCGAGAGCCCTCCAAGTAGGCTATCAGCTCAGTAGAAGATGTTGGTGCGCTCCATTTGCTTCAGAGTTGGGTATTTGGTTAGTATGATTTAGACATCTATTGTTTGGTTTGGCGGGACTCTATTCGGACCTTTGTGACACTTATGTACTCGTAGAGGCTTGTAGACATATGTTTTGTACTGTCACGACCTAATTCCCACATGGTCGTAATGGTGCCTCTAGTGAAAACAAGGCCAGCCAACATAACATTAACACCTTCTTTTTAACAGTCATTAACATGAATAAGTCTAAAGCACGGATAATATAACCATTAATGCCTAATAACAGTGATAAACAGGGATACCATTTCGAATCCAGCCCGAGATCGGGGTGTCATAAGTTAAGAACTACTACAGATTTTAAATCAAATACTACAAGTCTGTATCTAGGAACATAGTACGAAGATAAATGAAATACAGAAGATAAGAAAGAAACGGGGTTGTGGACGTCGATAGCTACCTCGTCTCTCTCGGTCCGCCTGGGCTGAAAGGAAATCAGCACTCAGGAATGATGCTATGCTTATATCTGCACATATGGTGCATAGATTAATGTGAGTACTCCAATTCAGTGAGTAATGAAAATAAATAACAACTGAGAACACAAAATCCCATAAAAGCACAAGTAATTCTATCTTAAGCAGTAAAAAAATTAGATAAACAGTAAAACCAGTGAAATATGGCAAGAAATTTTCTTGAAAACAGTTAAAACAACTACTCTTAATCAGTAAGAGATGCTCAAAACCTACCCCTCCGGCGTAATATCGAACTCTCAGCTTAGTGCCAGCCTCGCGGGCTCAGTATCAATCACATAGTACAACATCAGACCCTCGAGTTCACTTTCAATCACATGGGTACCCGCACTCATTGTGGCTATGCAGACTCCGAAGGGGCTCCTACAGCCCAAGCTCTATCAACAAGGCCTGAAAGCTTGAACAATATAAATACGAGGCCTGCCTCACATAACACTCGAGTCCTAAAAGCCTCCTCACCAATCACTCGAGGCCTGAAAGCCTTTTCATCACTCATCATGCTCTCACATATGGAACTCGGCCTCAATCAGTCCAAAAAAATAATCAAAAGCACCTCGGACATCAGTAAAACAATAATACTTGGCTTAAATAATAGTTCAAATTTCAGTTAAAACTCCAAGTTTGAGTAAAGTATAGTTGAGTTCATGAAACAATATAAATCACATGGACTGATTTCAAATATTATTTTAAATAGTGGGGGAAACATTGTTGATAGTTCATAAAGAGTTCAAACAGTCGACAATAAGCCCCAAATATGGCAACAAGCCCAAATCATAGTGAAAAACAATAAGTTATAGCTAATACTCGGTAAAATATTATTCGGACTCGACCAAGTCACAGTCCCCAATAGTAAATGACACCGCGCTCGTCATTGAATGCGTGTCTCATCTCAACACACCACCAAGTTGTGAAAGTCTGGGGTCTCAAGCCCTCATGACATCATTTAAAGTCATTACTCACCTCTAGCCGGCTAAAAGTCTAGCTCAATATGCCTTTTCCTCTCAAATCGACCTCCTCGCGCATCGAATCTGATGAAAATTACAAGAAATATGTCACAATAGGCTAATGAATCATAACCCAAACGAAAAGACTCGAAAAATATCAAAAATCACGAAGTTGGCAAAACCCGAGCCCCGGGACCACTTCTCGAAAAATTAAAAAATTCACTTCACCGGATTCCTCGTCTCGCCACGAGTCCGTACATATCAAATTCACCAAAATCGAAGTTCAAATGCCCCTTCAAATTCCAAGTTTTCATTTCAAAAACCAAGCCCTAGTTCTTCCAATTTTTACCCAAGTTTCCAAGAATTAAAGGTTGATTCTTCAATAAAATGGTGTTTCTAGGCCATAGGACTTACCTCCAATCGATTCCCAGTCAAAACTCTCTAAAAATCCTGTCAAAAGCTCTCAAGCTTGCTCACCAATGGTGGAAAATGCATAACCCTCGCGGATGAAAAATGATATTTTAAACCTTTCTGCCCAGGTCGATTTTCGCTTCTGCGATCCCGCTTCTGCTTCTACAGGACCGCTTTTGTGGCCTAAATTCCGCTTTTGCGGATTCCTATTAAAGTTCACATAACCGTTTATGCGGTGACTTTTCTGCTTATGCGGTTGACTTTCCGCTTCTGCGGACACTGCTGGACCTCACCCCTTTTTGCACCTGCGATTCCTCTTCCACCTCCACGTAACCGCATCTACGGTCTCCTTTCCGCAGATGTGGAAACACCTACTGCAGTCAGAAACCTGTAATTTCCAACTTCATATTCCTTTTGTTAGTCACCCGAAATCACCCTGAGGCTCCCAGGACCTCAACCGAAAATACCAACACATCCTAAAACCTCATTCAAACTTGTCCCAATCCTCAAAACACATCAAACAACACTAAAACCATTATATCACATTGGATTCAAGCCTAAGTTTCTTAAAAACTTTCGAAATATGCATTCGATCAAAAACCCGGCCAAAACATCTCTAATTGACCTAAAACTTTACACACATATCCAAAATCATCTAACGGAGCTACTGTAACTCTCGAAATTCCATTCCGACCCCGGATCATAATCTCACCCACCAACCGGAATTTGCCAAAATACTAACTTCACCAATTCAAGCCTAATTCTACACCGCACCTCCAAAACCAATTGTGCGCACTCCTAAGTCACAAATCATCCTCTGAAGCTAACCGAACCACCGAAAATCACATCTCACCCCTCTAACTAAATAGTCAACTTCCGGTTGACGTTTCCAAAGCAAACTTCCCTTAAAGAGACTAAGTGTCTCATTTCCATCTAAAATCAATCCAATTTCAACTCGATCACCTCAAATACTGAAGCATAGAGAAACATAATATGGGGGAAACGGGGCGGTAAATCACGTGACGACGGGTCGAGTCGTCATATCCTCCCCAACTAAAACAAATGCTCGTCCTCGAGCGGATCGAGAAACATACCTAGAACCTTAAACCAGTGAGGATATCTACTCCGCATCTCCCGCTCGGTCTCCCAAGTAGCCTCCTTCACGGGCTGACCTCTCCAGTGTACCTTCACAAACGCGATATCATTTGACCTCAACTTTCGCACCTGACGACCCAAAATAGCCACTGGCTCTACATCATATATTAAGTCATCATCCAACTGGACCGTGCTGAAATAAAAAACATATGACGGATTCCTAACATACTTCCGGAGCATAGATAAATGAAATATTGGATGCACGCTGGACAAGCTAGGTGGGAAAGAAAGCTCATAAGCCACCTCCCTAATCCTCCTAAGTATCTCTAAAGGCCCAATGAACCTCGAACTCAGCTTCCATTTCTTTCCAAACCACATAACGCCCTTCATGGGCGAAACCTTCAACAAGACCTTCTCATCTACCATATAGGACACATCCTGAACCTTCCGGTCCGCATAACTCTTCTGACGCGTCTGTGTTGTATGAAGCCTCTCTAAATCAACTTCACCTTCTCTAAGGCATCCCGAACTATCTCTGCCCCAATAATCTAGACTCGCTGGGCTCGAACTATCTAACAAGAGATCTACACTGCCTCCCATACAACACCTCATACGAAGCCGTCTAAATGCTCGACTAATAGTTGTTGTTGTAGACAAACTCTGCAAGTGGCAAAAACTCATCTCATGAACCCCCAAAATCAATAACACCGGCATGCACCGTGTCCACCAATATCTGAATAGTGCACTCGGACTGATGTTGTGCTCAACTCTACCTGCGTACCCAACTCCCGCTGAAATACTCTCCAGAACTGAGAAGTGAACGGAGTACCCCTATCTGAGATATTAGATACTGGAACCCCATGCAATCAAACAATCTCCCGGATAAAGATCCCTGTCAGTCGCTCCGAAGAATAGGTAGTACATACTGGAATGAAGTGCGCAGACTTAGTTAGCCAATCCATAACCACCCAAACTGAATCAAACTTCCTCAATGTCCGAGGGAGACCATTCACAAAATCCATAGTGATCCTCTCTCATTTCCACTCAAGAATAACCATACGCTGAAGAACACCGCCCAGTATCTGATGCTCGTACTTGACCTGCTGACAGTTGAGACATCAAGCTACATAACTCACAATATCCTTCTTCATACTCCTCCACCAATAGTGTTGTCTAAAATCCTAATACATCTTCGTGGCACCTGGATGGATAGAATACCGCGAGTTGTAGGCCTCCTCTAATATTAAATCCCGGAGCCCATCCATATTGGGCACGCAAATCCGGTCCTGTATCCTCAACATGTCATTACTATCAATAGTCACATCCCTAGCATCATCATCCTGAACCCTGTCCTTAAGAACAAGCAAATGTGGATCATCATACTGGTGCTCTCTAATGCGGTCGTACAACGAAAACCGAGAAACAACACAAGTCAACACCCGACTGGGCTCCTAGATGCCTAACATCACCATCCGATTGGCCAAAGCCTAGACATCAACTATAAAGGGCCTCTCCCCAACTGGAATGTATTCCAAGCTACCCATACTAACCGCCTTTCGGTTTAAAGAATTGGCCACCATATTGGCTTTCCCCTACTGATACAAAATGGTAATATCATAGTCCTTCAGTAACTCAAGCCACCTCCGCTACCTCAAATTAAGATCTTTGTATTTGAATAAATGCTGAAAACTGCGATGATCAGTATACACCTCACAAGATACGCTATATAAGTAGTGCCTACGAATCCTCAAAGCATGAACTATAGCAGCCACCAAATCATGTACATGGTAGTTCTTCTCATGGGGTTTCAACTGAAGAGAAGCATATGCAATAACTCTACCCTTCTACCAACACACATCCGATCCCAACTCTCGAAGAATCATAATACATAGTTTAAGAACCTGGAGCTGATGGCAATACCAATACTGGAGTCGTGGTCAAAGTTGTCTTGAGCTTCTGAAAGCTCTCCTCAAACTCTTCCGACCACACAAATGGTGCACCCTTCTAAGTCAACTTGGTCAAGGGCAATGCATTAGAAGAAAATCCATGAATAAACAGGCAATAGTACCCTGCCAACCCAAGGAAACAACGGATCTTCGTGGCTAAGGTCGGTCTAGGCTAACTCTGCATCGCCTCTATTTTCTTCGGATCAACCAAAACACCGTCACTGAACACTACGTGCCCCAGCAAAGCCACAGAACCAATCCGAAACTCACAGTTGGAAAATTTAGCATAATGCTTCTCCTCCCCCAATATTTGTAATACCACCCTCAAGTGCTATACGTGCTCCTCCTGGCTATGCGAGTACACCAGGATGTCATCAATAAACACAATCACAGATGAATATAGATACAACCGAAATATACTATTCATCAAGTGCATGAACGCGATCGGGGCATTAGTCAGCCCAAAAGACATAACAAGAAACTCATAGTACACATATCTCGTCCTGAAAGTCGTCTTCATAATATCATAATTCCTAGTCTTCAACTGGTGATAGCCTGATCAGAGATCAATTTTGGAGAATACTTTTGCCGCCGTGAAGCTGGTCAAAGAAATCATCAATACGAGGTAGAGGATACTTATTCTTCATCGTCACCTTGTTCAGTTGCATGTAGTCAATGCACATTCTCATTGTGACATCCTTCTTCTTCATAAATAAGACCGGTGCACCCCATGGTAACACACTCGGATGGATGAACCCCTTATCCTGAAGTTCCTAAATCTGCTCCTTCAATTCCTTTAACTCTGCTAGTGCCATACGATAGGGAGGAATAGAGATAGGCTGAGTGCCCGGCACTAGATCAATACCAAAATCAATGTCACTGTCTGGTGGCATGCCTGGCAAGTCTGCTGGGAACACATCAGGGAAGTCCCCCACAACGGGAACAGAATCAAGACTAGGAGTCTCAGCTCCAACATCTCTCACAAATGACAAATATAATAGAGAACATTTCCAAACCATCCGCTGGGCCTTTAGGAATGAAATCACCCTACTGGGTACATAGTCAGTCATACCGCGCCACTCAATCCTCAAAACACCCGGAGTGGCCAATGTGACTGTCTTAGCATGACATTCTAGAATAGCATGACATGGAGATAACCAATCCATGCCTAGAATAACATCAAAATCTACCATACTCAAAAGCAACAAGTCGACTTGGGTCTCCATACCCCCAATGGTCACTAAACACGACCGATATACATGGTCTACTATAATAGTATCGCCCAATGGGGTGGATAAATGAAAAGGTAACACAAGACACCCTTGGGTCGTACCCAAATAATGAGCGAAATAAGAACACACAGAGGAATAGGTAGAACCAGGATCAAATAAAACTGAGGCATCTCGGTGGCAGACTGAAATAAAACCTTTGATAACAGCATCCGAAGCAATAACATCTGACCGGCTCTAAAGAGCATAAAAGCGAGCCTGACCACCCGATCGGCCTCCCCCTGTAGGGTAGCACCTGGCTGCCAGACCCTCACCCCTAGCTGGTGGGGTGGGTGCTGAAGAAGATGGGCTAGAACCTAGGGTTGACCCCTCTGCTGAGACTGACTACCACGACACCGAGGATACTGCCTCCACATGTGCCCCAACTCCTCGCACTGATAACAGCTCCCTGGTGCTGAAGAATAGGACTGAAGGGAACCCCACGCTGATAATAGCTCTCGGTCTGGAGGAACCCTGGACAGATGGAGCTCGTGATGAACCCTAAGCTTGAAGATCGTTGAGAGATGGTTGGCTCTACTGATAACCCTGATGACCTCGGCCGGAAGATGACCCACGATACTCAGAACGAGATGACTGAGGAGGCCTGAATGAACGACCTCTACTCTACTGGAAGTGACCCCTATACAAAGCACCACTAAAGCTACCATAACCTCGAGGCCTCTTGGCCTCCCTCTTCTCTCTATCCTAACGGCGAGCCATCTCAATATCACGAGCAATATCAACTGCATCCTCAAAAGAAATATCCAGAACTCTCTCTTGAGTCATCGGAACACGAAGGTGATAGTTACGTACATCAACAAAACCTCTTGATCCTCTCTCTATCAGTCAGAACTATCCAGGAGGCATGATGGGCTAACTAAAAAAATCTCGCCTCATACTGGGTCACAGTCATATCTCCCTGTCAAAGACACTCGAACTTCCTATGTAGCTCCTCTCTCTGAGACTGTGGTACCTATTTCTCCAAAAAGATAGTGGATAATTCCTGCCATGACAAAGGCGCTGCACCTGCCGGCCTACGCCGCTCATTTTCCCCCCACCATGTGAAGGCAGCCCCAGTGAGCTGAAATGCGGTGAATGCTACCCCGTTGGACTCCAAAATCGCTATCGTCTGAAGCATACACTAACACTTGTCAAGAAATCCCTGGGCATCCTCGCCTTGAGTACCACTAAAAACTGGAGGCTGGAGCCTACTAAACCTCTCGAGATAATGCTGCTTATCGTCTGGCATAGCTGGAACCACAAAATCCTGAACTGGTACAACCAGCTGATTAGAGATGCTCCCAGTGTCTACAAACCCTGCACCACCTGCTACAGTGTGCAAGCAGTGGGGGTCTGACTGCCTCCCCCTACTTGAGAAGTAGCTGTTGTAGTAGTGGCTGAAACTACCTAGACTAAGCCAGTGGAAACTGATAGTATCTGTGCCAATGTCTCCTGGAGACCCGGAATCACAATCGGCACTGTTGGTGGGCTCAAGATGTGCTGCTGGAATGTTTGCAACTAGGGCTTGATCCTGAGTTGAGGCAACTGGTGGAGCAACAGGTGCTGCCCTCACGGATGTACCTTTACCACGAGTACGAATGCGTCCACGACTTCTAGTGCCCTCAGTAGGTGGTACTGGTGGTTGTCCGCCTCGTCTTGTAGAACGGGACCTCGCCATCTGCGAGAGAAGATAACACAAAAGTTTAGTTCTCGGATCAACAAAGTCGCACGACAAGAATTTCAAGAATGTGAGGTTTTCCTAAAGGGTTTTTCAGCCTCTCGAGGATAAATACAAGCGTGTTCGTACCAATCCGCGAGAATCTACTAAACTTGCTCATGACTCGTGAGACCTAGTAACCTAGGCTCTGATACCAACTTGTCACGACCTAACTCCCACCTGGTCGTGATGGCGCCTCTTGTGAAGACAAGGCCAACCAACATAACATTAACACCTTATTTCTAACAGTCATTAACATGAATAAGTCTAAAACACGGATAATATAACCATTAATGCGGAATAACAATGATAAACAGGGATACCATCCCGAATCCGGCCCGAGATCGGGGTGTTACAAGTCATGAGCTACTATGAAGTTTAAGTGAAATACTACAAGTCTGTATCTAGGAACATAGTCTGAAGATAAACGAAATACAGAAGATAAGGAAGAAACGGGGTTGTGGATGTCGACATCTACCTCATCTCTCTAGGTCCACCTGGTCTGGAAGGAAATCAGCACTCAGGAATGAACTTTGCTATGCCTGTATCTGCATAAATGGTGTAGGGAGTAATGTGAGTACTCTGACCCTGTGAGTAATGAAAATAAATAATGATTGAGAACATAAAATCCCATACGGGCACAAGTAATGCTTTGTCAAGCAGTCAAAAAATTAGACAAAAAGTAAAGCCAGTGAAATATGGCAAGAAATTCTCTTGAAATCAGTTAAAACAACTATTCTCAATCAGTAAGAAATGCTCAGAACCTGCCTCTCGGGCGCAATATCAAACTCTCAGCACAGTGCCAGCCCCACGGGCTCAATATCAATCACACAGTACAACATCAGCCCCTCGAGCTCACTTTCAATCACATGGGTACCCGCACTCACTATGGGTGTGCAGGCTCTAGAGGGGCTCCTACAACCCAAGGGCTATCAACAAGGCTTGAAAGCCTCAACAATATCAATATGAGGCCTGAAAGCCTCTTCACATAATACTCAAGGCCTAAAAGCCTCCTCGCCAATCACTTGAGGCCTGAAAGCCTCCTCACTCACTCATCATGCCCTCACATATGGCCCTCGACCTCAATCAGTCCAAAAAATAATTAAAAGCCCCACGGGCATCAGTATAATAATAATACCCGGCTCAAACAATAGTTCAAATATTAGTTAAAACTCCAAGTTTGAGTAAAATATAGCTGAATTCATGAAATAGTGTAAATCACATGGAGTGAGTTCAAATATTATTTCAAATAGTAAGGGAAACAGTGATGATAGTTCATAAAGAGTTCAAACGGTCGGCAATAATCCCCAAATATGGCAACAAGCCCAAATCATAGTGAAAAACAACAAGTCATAGCTAATACGCGGTAAAATATTATCCGGACTGGACCAAGTCACATTCCCCAATAGTAAATGACCATGTGCTTGTTATTGAATGCGTGTCTCATTTCAACACAGCACCAAATTGTGCAAGTTCGGGGTCTCAAGCCCTCAGGACATCATTTAAAGTCATTATTCACCTCTAGCCGGCCAAAAGTCTAGCTCGATTTGCCTTTTCCTCTCGAATTGACCTCCTCGTGCGTTGAATCTGATCAAAACCACAAGTAATACGTCACAATAGGCTAATAAATCATAACCCAATCGAAAAGACTCGAAAAAATATTAAAAAATCATGAAGTTGGCAAAACCTGAGCCCCAGACCCACTTCTCGAAAAATTACAAAATTAAATCACCGAATTCCTCGTCTCGCCACGAGTCCATACATATCAAATTCACCAAAATCGAAGTTCAAATAGCCCTTCAAATTCCAAGTTTTTATTTCAAAAACCAAGCCCTAGTTCTTCCAATATTTCCCCAAGTTTCCAAGAATTAAAGGTTGATTCTTCAATAAAATGGTGTTTCTAGGCCATAGGACTTACCTCCAACGATTCCCAGTCAAAAGCTCTCAAGCTCGCTCAATAATGGTGGAAAATGCATAACCCTCGTGGATGAAAAATTATATATTAAACCTTTCTGCCCAGGTCAATTTTCGCTTCTGCTGCCTAAATTTCGCTTTTGTGAATTCCCATTAAAATTCCCATAACCGCTTTTGCGGCGATTTTTTTGCTTATGCGAACCCGCTTATGCGGTTGACTTTCCGCTTCTGCAGACACTACTGGACCTCACCCCTTTTCGCACCTGCGATGCCTCTTCCACTTCCGTGCAACCGCATCTGTGGTCTCCTTTCCGCAAAAGCGAAAACACCTGCTGCAATCAAAAATTTGCAACAACTTCAAATTCCTTTCGTTAGTCACCCGAAATCACCTCGAGGCCCCCAGGACCTCAACCAAAATTACCAACACATTCTAAAACCTTATTCAAACTTGTTCCAATCCTCAAAACACATCAAACAACGCTAAACCATTAAATCGCATCGGATTCAAGCCTAAATTTCTTAAAATCTTTCGAAATACACATTCGATCAAAAACCCGACCAAAACATCTCCGATTGACCTAAAATTTTGCACACTCATCCAAAATCATCTAATGGAGCTACTACAACTCTCGGAATTCCATTCCAACCCCCGAATCAAAATCTCACCCACCAACCTAAATTTGCCAAAATACTAACTTCGCCAATTCAAGCCTAATTCTACACCGGACCTCCAAAATCAATTCCCATCGCACTCCTAAGTCACAAATCATCCTCCGAAGCTAACCCACCGAAAATCACATCTGAACCTTCTAACTAAATAGTCAATTTCTAGTTGACTTTTCCAAAACAAACTTTCCTTAAAGAGAGACTAAGTGTCTCATTTACATCTAAAACCAATATTCAACTCGATCACCTCAAATACCGATAATGAAGCATAGAGAAACATAATATGTGGGAAACGGGGCGGTAACTTACGTGATGATGGGCCGGGTCGTCACATGTACGTGAAAGATTGTACGGCCTTGTCGGTCGATATCTTGAGTTTATAATTAATCGTGTCAGCCTATTAGATTCATATGTCATGTGTATATGATAATGTAAAAGAAAGATATGTTACGTTGGTACTAGGTTGAGTAAGGTACCAGGTGTCCGTCGCGACCCATCAGTTTGGGTCGTGACAAATATGACTTGCACGTGGAATTCTTAGCCTCGTCTTGAAAGTTAGACTTATCATGAAATATTAAAACAATGTATGTAGATGCAAAAGACATTTGAGGGAAATAAGTAAAGATCTAGATATTTTGAGATTATTTAAAGCCCAAATTATGTGAAACTGGGGTAGATGGTTTGGGAAGTTAATATACCGACTAGAATTTGTTACAAGAGAGCGCGTCCAAAAATTTGAAGCATGCAACTTTGAGTTCAAGTGCATATCATGTTACAACATAAAGCCAAGGGAGTTTTCTCCAAACTGTCTGGGCACATCCATTGTGAAGAAGAAATCACCCAACAAGAGATATGTACTTGACAAGGCATTAAAGAAATGTGGAAGGAATATCTGTGATATCAATGTCGATGCTACAAAAGAAATGCTATGCATGATCTTTATTTTTTCATATTCAAGTTGCATGTGTTATACTTGGTATTCTTAGAGATTGGGAGGTCCTCTTTCAGCTACCCAAACACTTTATATCCTTTGATCCACCTTTGAGCCTGTGCCGATTTCTTTGATCTCACATCTTTTGTAATCAAGTTAGAGTCATTAAAAAAACGTTCATGTCCACATAGATGTATTTTAGAAAGTTCATTCCAAAAGAAAATTAAAAAAAAAAGAGATAAAGAAGAAAAATGAATAAAAAAAAGAAGAAAAGAAAAAGGAAAAGAAAAATAGCAACCAACAAAAAGTATTTGTGTGAATTAAGTTTAACGTGATTCTTGTCACCACAAGATACATAGAAAGCCTTACGGTTCGATCGTGTCACGGCCCATTTCCATAATAGGTCATGAAAGTGCCCGATACCGTTGCTAGGCAAGCCAATGTGGAAACATTTCTAACTTCTTATGTTAATTTTTATCAGAATTTAAGTAAATAAACACTCCAATTTGGATTCAAAGCCAACAATGATAGATAATGTAAGTAACATAATAGTACAACACAAAAGTAAGTCTACTAATGTGTGTGTGCCAAGACCTGGTGTCACAAGTACGTGTATCTAGTAGAATATACAAAAGATTGCCTCTATCCTACTGTCTGAGATAAAGAAAGACAGCAAAAGTAAAAGAAGACTCCATCCGGCTGCTGAGCATAATTGGAAGGAAGCAGCTCATCGTGAAAGTCTCTGCCACAAACTCAGGGGCATGCACTGGACCGGTAACGAGATGTATTTACCTCAAATCCTGTATAATTAAGTACAGAAGTGTAGTATGAGTACATAAAAAACATGTACCCAGTAATTATCCCTTCTAATCTCGAAAAAGTAGAGACGGGAGATTGACTTGATTCTTACTATGGTCAAGATAACAACAACAACTGCTACTACTACTACCCAGTGTATTCCCACAAAGTGGGGTTTGGGGAGGGTAATACATACACAAGCCTTACCCCTAGTTTATAAATGAGACCTTGTGTGTTCAACAAGTTCATATGTTCACTTTTATTTTCCTCAAGTCTCGAGCATATCATAAATGATCATATTGGCAATTTAAATACAATATAACCCTAAATTAGGCATGATGTGGGTCCTAAACTATCCAGCAGTTACTATCATAGTAGCTATCCACGGACTCTCATCACCTAGTACGTACATATCCCCTGCATTTAATAACAAGTTCTCATTTTTTATACCTATGGGGACATTACTTCTGACAAGGTTATAAAGTAGACTCACCTCGCTCCAAAGCATGCTTCCAATATCAAGAACACGCCCAAGCCCTCAATTCGAAGTCGAACGATCACAAACTAGTTAAAGAAAGAAATAACTAGTCAATATAGCTTTACAAGGTCGAGCTTTAACTATTTAACACAGTTTCCAACCTTTCTCACGAGTTCCATAAATTCCAACCCCAGGCTCACGTGCCCGGACTCCAATATTTTGCCCGGATTCCAATATTTTTTTTGAAATTTGTTCCCTATAACCTAAGGATCAATAATATATGATTTCTAGTTTATTTTGTAGCAAATTTCATGGTTAAATCTTAGTTTTATTAAAACCCTAGGTCTAGCTCTAACCCTTTGATATTACCTAACTTTTAGTGTATAATCTACTTAATATACATGTATTTAAACTAAGGATGAATGGAAGTAACTTACCTCACAATGCTATGTTGAAATCCCTTCTTTGGAAGCTCCCAAATCGCCCATGTGTTGAGAAGAATAAAATAAATGGTCTTTGAGCTCGAATTAAATGAAGCTCACTGCCTAGCGATTTCTGCATTTGCGATTAGGGGGCCGCATCTGTGGTCCCACACCTGCCAAAGAAGAGTCGCATATGCGGAATTAGCCAAAAGGAAAAGAACCGCTTCTACTGTCCAAGGCTCGCATCTGCAGCTTGGGAGCCAATTCTGTGGTCTTGGCCTGGGTCACCCCTGGATGCTTCTGCGGAGTTTTGACCGCACCTGCGGTCCTGCATCTACGGCCCAAGAACCGCAGATGCGGTTATGACAGAAGTAGCAACTCAGCTCTTTTGCAAAATTTTAACTTCACTCGAGCCTCGTCCGTTTGATGCTCGGGGCGACCGAGCCCCGCCCAAACATACACACAAGTTTGAAATCACAAGACGGACCTATTCCAACCCTCGGAACACCCGAAACAAGCTAAAATTTAGGAATCACTCCCTAAAACCAAATGAATCAAACTAATAAACTTCAGGTTTTTAATTATCCTCTAACGTGTGAAAACGCCCAAAAACTACTCGGATTGACACAAAATTTTGCAAGCTAGTCTTAAACAATATTTCAGACCTGTACCAAGATTTGGAACCAAAGTAGATGCCCGATACAAGGGAAATCAATGATTTCTAAGTTTCTTTAAAACTTCAATTTAACAATTTCTAATTAAAATTCATTACCCGGGCTAGGGACTTCGAAATTCAATGTCGGACATTCACCCAAGTCCCATATTTTCCCACGGGCCCTCCGAGATCATCAAATGATGAATCTGGGTCCATTTCCCCAAAAAGCTAACTGAAGTCAAACATGGTCATTTAATAGAATCCTAAAGAAACAATTGGGTATATATTCACTCAAAACTCTTCTAACTCCCGAACCAACCGTTCCCGCAAGTCGTAAATTAGCTAAAGCAATCTCGGAAAGTTTTAGTTAAGGGAACGTGGTTCTAAAAGGCAAAATGATCAGTCGGGTCATTATAGGTCACACCAAATAAAATATTTCATAATCCCACGAAATCTAGAGTGGGGCAATTTTTCTTAGAAATTCCATCTCAAAAAAAAAGGAAAAAAAAGAAAGAAATAATCAAATTCTCTTATTTTAGACATTGGGGCAAAGTTTTTATAATGGATTCCAAAAATTGTAGATAAGTTAACCATGTTGTCTTAGTTATTTTGAGACTTTATGATATCCCTTCTTTCTAACCCTATCCAAAAGCCACATTACAGTCCAAAAATTACCCCTAGAAAATCTTTGAATGTATAGAGTTTTCCATGCCAAGAGGATATGATATTTTTACCATGGTTAATGCCTTTTCATCTCCAGAATCAGAGAAAATAAGAAGAAAAGAACAAAAATGATAGTGTCTTATTGATGAAAACCTTCACAGGCACCATAATACAACGGTGAGTTGAGAGAAAAAAACAAAATGAGAGAGGCTTGATGGTGAAAATCCTTCGGGCACTACAAGTTGAATAAGGACCGCGATTTAGATAGGATACTCGAAGCATTGAAGCCCATTTTCACGGCCTACATGATACAACAAGAGTTGAATATTAGACTTGCTTGACATATTAGGCCACTTAAGCCAAAATGCATGTCACGGTCATTAGAGTTGGTATCTATATCTATTAAGTTTTCTACGTTGTGATTTTCTGGTTAGATGTTGTCTCTTTCCGTTGTCCCCTTAACTCTATTCTGCTTGCTTTGTTTAACTCCTTTTGAGTCTGTTTTGTCGAAACAAGTAAAAAATGACTTCAAAATTTGTTACTAGCAGAGTTTGGGTAGCATATCAAAGTGGCATAAATCAGGAAAGAGCATCATGCACACTGGGTTGTTGAAAATTGACGTACATGGGGTTCATGTGAAATGCAAAGGTTCAGTAAATGTCTATTCATGAGAACAATGAACCAGATAGAGGGATTTGGGGTTTGAACGGGTCCGAGGTATTCTCTATGATATGGTTTGACAAGAAAATGGTTAGCTAATAACAAGCAAGGTCCCCAAGTTGAAATCAAAGCTATCATGTCAAGTGAAGTAGAAATCTCCCTCAAGGTCAAGGCCACAAACCAACCACCATGCTTAAACTCACAAGTTTTCTTTGTTTGAAACAGGGACGAATACTATGTCAAAATCAAAGCTTGGAAGCTTGAATTTTTCAGGTGCCGTGCCAAAACTTTTGTCAGCACAAAGGCTATTTGAGAAGTTTTTTATCTTTCTACATTTCCCTAGTTGAGAAGACCATCACCACATATGCATTTTCCCAAGTAGAGAAGAACCCTACCTCCTATGCATTCTCCATAGTCAGAAGAGTTTTTAGCTTTCCTTAAGTTCAGGGGTCTTGCCTGCAGAATAAGGTTACTTTTAGTTTCCTTAAATTATTAATCATTTGCAATCCTTAAGTTCTGGGGTACCGCCTGGAGAATATGGTCAATTTTAGTTTTCTTAAGAAGTTAATCTTTAGATTTTCTTAAGTTCAGGGATCCCGTCTAGAGAATACGATCAATTTTAGTTTTCTTAAGTTGTAAATCTTTAGTTTTTCTTTCTTTATGGAGCTCGCATGGAGAATAGGGTCGTTTTTTTTAATTTTCTTAAGTGGTTAGTCTTTACTTTTTCTTGAGTTCAGGGGCTGGAGAATAGAGTCAGTTGTTAGTTTCCTTAAGGTTTCAATATTTAGTTTCTCTTAAAGTTTAGGAATCCCACCTGGAGAATATGATCAGTTGTTAGTTTCCTTAAGTTTTCAATCGCCAGTTTCTTGAGTTCAGGGTCCTGCCTGAATAATATGGGCAATTTTTAGTTTAGTCAAGCTTAGCTTATAGTTTTCCTTAAGTTCATTGTCATAGGAGACATATCCTAGTCGAGTCTTTACTTTTACCCTCATCTTCTATCAATAGCATAGTCAATTTATAATTTTGCTAACAACTCACAAATTTTCCTAGTGCAAACTGGAAAGAATTTTTTTGTTTGTTTTGTTATTTTTGACTGCAGGCACCCACCTGGAGAACGAGAGGCAATGTTTCAGAAATTGGTTTTAGGTTCAAATCACCCACCTGGAGAATAAGAGGCAATGTTTCAGAAATTGGTTTTAGGTTCAAATCAGAGAAGTACCAGGAGCCCGCCTGAAGAACGGGGTCAAATTTCAATTTAGTTCGAGATCAAATAGGAGGATCCCACTTGGAGAACGAGGGTTAACTTTCAGTTTACAAGTTCAAGTCAGAGAGGCATCATTATCCTACCCGAATAATAGGGTCAACTATCAATTTTAAAGATTCAAAATCAAGCAGGAGGATCCCGCCTAAAAAACAGGGCCAACTTTTAGTTTTCAAATTCAAATCAGAGCCATCAGGAGCCCGCCTGAAGAATAGGGTCAATATTCAATTTTCAAGTTCAAGTCGGAGAGGCATCAAGATCCACCTGACGAATATGGTCAATTTTCAGTTTCAAGTTTAAGTCAGAAGTAGGAGAATCCCGCTGGAAGAATAGGGTCAACGTCCTGTCTTTAAGTCAAACCAGAAGTAGCACGGGCCGCTTGAAGGATATGGTTTTCAAGCTCAAGTTTACTCCAAGTTCAAGTTTATTTCAAGTGTAAGCAGCATAATGCCCGGTCGAAGAACACGTTCAACTTCTAGTTTTCTACAAATTCAAGTCAGCAGGATGCCCACATGAAGAATATGGTGAATTTTTAGTTTCATGTTGAAGGAGCAAGTGGAGATTCAAAGAAGATTCATGACAAGAAGTAGATAGGATCTTGTGTTTGTCTTTTATTTTTGATGTAATATTTCCTTTTATTTTGATGTAATGGCATGAACTGCGGACCGGAACCTCGACGGCACCTCAATCGGCTCTCAACCTTGGTACTTTATCGCCCTTCCTACTTTCTCTACACGTGGTCTGATTCCTTTATAACCAAGAATACGTAGGCAGCTCAGATACTAGGGCTAGGTCACATTATCTTTTCTTTTAGTTTTGGTCTCTTAAAATAAGGATCTGGTCAAAAACATATCTTATTGTTCATTGTCTAGAAACACTTCATGCTTCCTCGTCAAAGCGGATAAGCTGTAGACATGTAATTTTTGACCTGGATAATTTTTAAAGTTATTTTGGCATTTTAAATTCATTTGTGTATGAATTAAACCAATTTCGCTTTTCATTTTAATTTTAGGACATGAATTGGAAAACCAAAAAATATAGCATCACTTTCTCCATCTTATCTCATATTTTTACTTGATTTAGGATAATTAATATTCTTATAGTAACGGTATTTTAATTTTTTTCACTATGATTTTAGCTATCTTTATTTATTTTATTTTACATGGCCTTTGAAAAAAATACAAAAGAAAACACTATTATATCTTTAGGATAGTGAAGCCTAATTAATTAGGATAGATGTTGCATTTTTGTAGTATATTTTTAAAAGAGTGGTAATTAACATTTTTGGGCCAAAAGCTTTTAGATTTAATAGTCCAAATTTTTGGGGGTTTTGACATAGTTACCCACAAAAACAAAACTATTTACTCTTGTCTACCCATTTATTTTTCTACTCATAAACTAATTACATTTCCTACCCATAGTAATTTTTGTAGTGAATTTTTCTTTATTCTCTAATTCTTTTTTATTTCAACGCTTTTTTTTTCTTCTTCTTTTTCTTTTTCTTTTTACTTTTCTGCTTTTCTTTTTTCTCGTTTTCTTCCATTTTTTTCTTTTCTAATTTCATTTAGTTTTATCTTATATTCTTTTTCTCTTCATAATCTAATTTTATTTACTATTTTTATTAATTTTTATCATTCTTTTTTTATACAATAAGAAAAATAATTGATATAGTAAATATTTGTTCACCTTTTTTTAATATAACTAGTACAATATACCTTTTATTTTATTTTTCTTTCTCATTTTTTAAATTAAATTAGTAAACTGAAATATATTAGTTGTCACTTGATCTAATGCACTGAATATCACATTGATTACTGTTGAACACCATAAATTACATAATTAGATTCTAAGAATCAACACGTGATTGTCATGAAACCTTGATCTCCTTCCCTATAAATATCAATACACACTCTATCATTAGCAGTAATACAACCAATTATAGAGCAAGAAAACACAATCTACAGCAATCAAATCTCCATATATACTAGTTAGAATAAAAATGATATAAAATATTAAAAAATAAAACAAAAGTATAAGTATAGAAAAAGACTTCTAGTTACATATGATACCAATATGGTATATATGTATACCAACAGAGCATATGATTTCTCTAGAATATTGGTACAATTATCAGCGACTATACTACTCTACCAAAACATTAAAGGACGAAATAAAAGTATGAGAAAATTACATGCTCATATTGGTAGTTAAATATTCGCAAGATAACTTGCTCATTTCGTATACTAAGAGGGTATATAGTTGTATGAGGTCGTTTCAACAATTGCCTATAATTATAAAAACTATTAATACACATAATTTATGTCCATCAACACCCAAAAATTTCAGCATTATTGCAACTCATGTTGATATAAGTAATTTCATAATAGAACTCACTTAAAATGCAGCTAAAACAACCAAAATATTGTTCAAACTACCATATGATACCAATATGACATATAACTATACCAACATGGCATACAATTTTACTAGTTAATTTTCGACAACTATATGACTATACTACTATTACATAACACACATACATAAAGAGCAAATATAATAAGATATTTCAAGATATTATACTATATTATAGTATATTGTATGTTATTTCAGCATATTGTTATAGTATCTTGCATATTATTACAGTATACCATAATAATATATTGTATACTATAATAGTATATTGTTGCAATATAACTATATACTCCTATAGTATATTAGTATACCGTAGCGGTATACTGTTAGGTAATTATGTTCTTCTTTAATTATTACAATATACCATTATAGTATAGTATAAACTATAATAGTATACTGTTGCAGTATAACTATATATTCCTAAAGCATATTGTATACTATAGAAATATATTATTGGATAGTTGTGTTTTTCTTCGATTTTCAGCTGAAAATTTTGATCTTAATCACCCAAATCAGCTCCAATTGCTAGCAAATTTCAGCATGAACTTCCAGAAGGTAATATAAGCAATATTTAACAGCATCCACTTTGAAAAACAAGAAATCTTCAAAAATAAAATTGAGTTTTAAGCCCAACAATGGTGGATATGCAAAATTGCAAATACACATAAGTGTTCAAATGATTATAGATTTAATTTGGATGGAAAAATTAAATATTCACACATATTTAGAGGGTTGTCTATGCGTTTGACCTTTTTAAAACTCTAAATTATCACTGATAAATTAAAATGAAAAATCAGCATAGCTACTAAATATAGAGAAATCCTACGTTGAATTTTTTTTATAAAATAACAAAGGGGACATAAAAGTTTGGAACTAATTATAAGCTTCAGAAAGGAAACAAATAGAAAAGGAAAAGAAAAAGATAAGGATAAGTGCAGGGTAATTGTAGTAGAAGAATGATACATGTAAATAGTATTGGTTGAATAGGTACTTAATATAATTAGTTTGAAAGTAGGTAGATACGGGTAATTATTTTATACATAGATAGGTATAAAGCATAAATTTCTCAAATTTTTGTCAACCACTTTTGATCCCAAATCCTTCTCCCAAGCCCGGCTGACCCACACCCCAAGCCCAATACCCGCCTGACCAGCCCCATCTCCCCTCTAAATCCTAATCATCCATTACTCCCTCATCCAACGGCTCAACCGCCCTCATATAAATACAACATTATCACCGTTAACCCTAAACCTAAAGACTAACCAAACGGCATTCCCCCATCTCCTCCACCCTCTGTCTGACCAACACTCGCATGACAAGTCATTTTTTCGCCACGTCTTCTCCTTCTTCCACGTAGCAATCATAACAAACTCTGAATATTTCCTAATGACTTCACCCTAATCGAACCCGCCTCATCCCTCTCACGCTCTTGTTTCTTGGGACGAATATAGGATAAATGGAAGCGGTTGTATGAGAGTAAACCACATTCATGCCTTCCATTTGTCCCGTTTTTGTTCTATGTATGAAATTTGGAGGATTTTCGGGTTTTCTTGGGGAAAAAGCATAGAAGGTTCTGGGTCATCTATATATTGGGGAGGTTTTCGGACAGAAAATGAGGGTCTTAGAGGAGAAAAATTGGGAGAAAAGGTCTAGGGTTCTTGTAGATTTTTTTTCATGTTTGGTTAGAATTCTTGAAAAAAAAAATTACAAAACAAAAAAAATAGTTTGATTTTAGATTCTTGTTCGAATTTTGTTTTTACTTTGAAAAATCAGAAAATACCCAAAAAGTATTTTAGGTTTTTCTTTTGATCATGTTGTTCAAAATAGGATTTTGATTGAAGTTTGGTTTTGAGTTCGTCGCCGATTTGAGCGGAGTTGCCGATTCGAGGCCGGTCAGTGATTCCCTTTCTATTTGCACCTATTGTTTATTGAGTTTATTGGTTGGGTCACCTCGCCGGCTTTCTTTGTACGTCCAAAAGCAGAATCTAGTTGGAAGAACTTGAGGTTCAATCCCTTATCCTTCTCTTATTTATTGTGTTGATGATAGTGACAAGAATGATATTAGTCTTTAACTTAATTATGTTTGTTATCTGAGTTTTGTGAATCACTTTCGCCTATTTTTGTTTTAGACTTTAATTGCCTTCGTGAGAATTCATCTTAGCTATATTCAGCAGTTCATGAATATGGTGTAAATTCTGTTTTAGGATTCGAAAGTTCTGTTTAATCTCAGTCTCGTGCCTCGCAGTAGTCCTTTATCTAACTCTTAAAGTTTCAAATTCAAGTATAGTTAAAGGAGGTTACTGTTTTTGTGGTAATATTCTTCTTCATCAGTTTAGAAACTAAAAAGTGGTTGTGTAAGCAGTTTAAATAATTGTTTGGTCTAGTTTTATTAAAGTTAATTAGTCGTAGGGTATGCGCGCTTTGGCGAATCCTAATTTAATGAATATACAATTTTTAAAATTATTTAACTATAATACTGAACATTGTATTTATAATTTAATAAAAATTAAAGAACGGAAGAAAGTAGCCAACGATTATAAATTACAAGTTAGTAGGTGTTTTCTTTAGGTGTAATTGTCACCTTCATTATTGTATAAAGATTTTTCTTTTGTGCTTTATTTTTTGTTTCATATTAAAGGCGATGTAATAAATTACACGGAATTAAAATTTACTATTTTTGTGTTGAAATTAAGTGAAGATTCATAGATTATTGTGCAGTACAATCTGATTAACTAAATAAAGCTACAATTTGTAGGTTAAAACTATAATATAAACTTTGAATAAATTATTATTTAACATTTTGAGGTAAAATCATGTATTGGTCACTCCAATTCCAAATTATGCAAAACAAGTAAGAATCCTTATTGTCGTTGGAAAAACCTATTTATGGGAAGGAAAAGAAATCTTCTGATAAGTGGTCATCATCGAAAACAATAATATATTAATTATCCATATTATATTAATTTTAAATTTTTAAATATTAAGACTTCATACATACGATAATATGTTGTGAATAATTACAGTTGTTATATTCAATTGTAATTATAACTTACATACAGCCAAAAATACTATTATTATAATTTTTTGTTGATTCAAATTGTTAATATTAACTCATATAGTTTTAAATAAAGAAACAATTTAATATGCAATATTTTAGTTGAATTACGTTGAATCACTTATTAGTGAGATTTGATCAATAATATAAATTACATCGAACCTTAATTTTATAATAAATTATTATAATCAGGTTCAATCATATTTTCTTTTTCTCATATTTGGATAACCAACTTTTCAAGGAAAGGATTTGTAATATATAAAATCTTAATTTATTTCAACATCCTAAATATTAGGAAAGTAAATTTTTACAATTTTGTCCAATGTAATATTTTTTTCTTAAAGGGTAAAAAAGGTAAACGATATTTCACTAAGAGCTTTCGTGCTTTTTCATATCTTGTTTTGTTGTAAATAATTTTTCCACATCTCAATATAACAATTAAGAAGTGTAGCTTGAATTTTTGTTCCGTGTAAAAAATTTCACTTTAATTTAATCTGATGGTTAAAACTATAATATGAAAAGACATAATTTATATTATTATTGATATAAATAGTAATTACCTCTTTGTCAACTAATGTCATAATTTTTCGGGTGCCTTGATTTATTTTATTGTTGAACTCTTTTACTATTCCACTCCCAAACGCTAACACTTGTATTACCTAACATGAATAAGATACTCTTAGACTATTTATTGGGACACATTGGTCTGACAATTCCTTTTTTACTGGCCATTGCAAGTGTACCTAAAGTAAAGCGTAAGAGTTTTATAAGTTATCAAAGTGACTAATTGAATAGTTGGTTATTTTTATGATATAAGAAAGATTTTTTACCTGTGCGGATGTAATTGTTGAAATCTGAGTGATTCAAGCATGGCAATTGCAAATAACGCAAATCATTTATATTACATAGAATTAAAGCATATAGTCTAATTTTTAATTCTATTTAAATCAAGCAACTTGGGATGGCATAGCAATAAGTATTTTTAATCATACAACAAAGAAAAAACAATATTAATTTAAGTAATAAGACTTAGATCGAATGTCTAACCGATTTTCTGTGATGAATGAATTGCAATTGTTCAATAACCTGTATTAAATTTGTAAATTACATGAGATGTGAAATTAGTCACGTCTAAAAAAACAAAATTATATATAAAGTTGTTAATGCAACAATAAAGATAAATTGTTGATGCAACAATAAAAACTGGTGCATGCAAACGTGCTTGAAAAATATGAAGTAGCAAAAAATATTGATATTATTAAACGAAACAAACCTGGAATTGTGGTGTTGGAATAGGGCATAGTTTGACGATTTGTGACATTGTAGCTTTTTTTATAAAAGTATTTTGGTACACATTGATACATAAAATTAATTATATGCTCGTGGACAATCTAACTACAAAATTCTCTAGTGTACGCACGTATTTACTTTTCTTGTATAACAAATAAAGTCATTATTGAGAGTTGAACAAAGTAGTAAAAGAATAGGAAAAAAGTTATTAACTATTCTAGTGTACAAAAAATTACTAAATATTTACTACTCCAAAGAGTAGGGAATTTAACCAAAGTCAAATACACACAGAGTCAATTAATGAGATTGAACCAAGAAGCTAAAGTGTAGAAAATTGTTTACTTTCCTTTGTGTAAAAAACGTGAAGAAAATTTTTACCAAATAATTATTGCAAACAAAAAAAAGTCATTTACAGTGTAGTAAACGGAAGCGAAAGTTTGGGGACAAAAATTTATTAACTTTCCTTGTGTAAGAAACATAAGAAAAATTATAACAAATAATTAAAGCAAAATTTAATAACAAATAATTCTGGAAAAAATTTACCAAATAATATCATGAACATTCCAAAATTGTTCAATTTTTATTAGATATTAATGAAATACTTAAATTACTATATTGTCCAATGTGAACTCTATATTTTGAATGGTAAAAAAGACGAACGACATTTCGTTAAGGGCGCTTTTAATATAATATAGATTAGAATATTTTATCATCTTCAGCAAGTCACAGTTTTCAACTTAATGATTTTGGTAGAATTTTGAATTATGAGAAAGTCTAAATGTTTCCTCTATATCTCTTGGGTTAGGTTGATTTGGGTGTTAATTGATTAGAGTAGTGTTAGTCTGCTAATAGAGCATATTATTATCTTGGTAAATTATTTTAGCTTTGATTGAATTTTTTAGTCTTATTGGTCCGAGGTGTTCTTGACAAAATAATTAAAAACGTGTCAAACAGTTTTTTGAAGGCTATATGTCAAATCTTTATTTAATTAATCAGAAGACCATTCCCTGATGCTCTAAGAAGTTATAGAAACCAAATAGGGGACTTATACTCAGATCAATTATTTAAGAGCAAACTTCATTTATAGCCCATCGGCCCAAACATATTTCATCTTATAGCCCACAAATTAACCCATACAAGTTATAGCCTAAAAATAATGGCAATCCCTAGCCGTCAGCTCCCATCCCTTTCTTTATTCTTAGTGTCTTTCTTCTTCCTCTCACGCTGTCAATTTCATGCCATTCCTACAGTCTTTTTTGTTCTTCTCAATATAATAATTGGTATCATTGCTTTTACTTCTTCCTTGGCTAACAACATTAGATTTGGACACAAACACATTGAGAGAATCTATGGTACTTGGGATCACCAACAGAAGATATACAAACTACTCCACTATGAAAGTAAACAACTATAGGAAGTTTCTGTGATTTTGTTGCTGAATTTGGTCGATAAATCCGAGCAGAAATGCCAGTTTTTGAATTAACTAAAATATCTTTGGAATAAACACTAGTTTGAGGATCATAGGTTGCTGGTGCGAATTCAGTACCTACAAGTCTTTTGACAGTTCCATTTTTGTACACATGTAAATAAGGAAAAACATCATGGACAATTTCAAGATTGTTGGTTGTGTCCATTTTTTGTGTTGATGGGAAAAGATAAAAGAGAAGTGATTGGAAAAAATTCTAGGGTTTATGAAGTTTAAACCCATAGAAGAGCTCCCAAAAATTTACGCTTAAATTCAAAGTTTTTGCACAATTGTTGCCTACAATCAGCTTGATACAGTTGAGATTTCGTTCTTAAATTGTGAAATTTATACAAAATCGACAAAATCAACAAAATCAACAAATAGATTGTCACTATACAATATGAATTGGTATTATACAAAATAGATTGTCACTATACAACAAATATATAAAATAGATGTAACTATACAAAATATATACAAAATAGATGTAACTATAGAAAACATATACAAAGTAGATTGTCACTATACAAAAAATATACAAAATAGATGTTAATATACAAAATATATACAAAACGACTGTCACTATACAAAAATATATGATACACTCCAAAATATTAGAAAATATACATTATACACAATTTTTATATATTTTTAGGCAGATTATACATTTACGATACAAGTTATATTTGGGATACACAAATATATACACTTTAGATACACAAGCGCAGTTGAGATAGACTCAATGTACACCAATGATACACTTTCGAACTTAGGATACAATATTTATACATTGCAAAAAAAATTTCTCCAATGCGCTAGGTAGGGGTCGAACCTGCGACCATCTGCTTAGGAAATAGGCGCTCTACCCACTGAGCTACAAGCACTTATGTTGTCATACTCATTCTGTTCGGCTAGTATATGCAATATGTTTAGGCCGAATGGCCATTTTTTGAAAGTGGATCAAAACATGGGCTATTAAAATTTTGAGGGGCTATAGAGGGTAGTTTTCTCATTATTTAAATCCCACAAGTTCTTTCTTATCTAGGTATCCTGGTTTTAGGTTCCTTTTTATTGCCTTGAGCTTTGTTTAAGTCTAACACTATTTTGTTCACTCTTTTCCTTAAGAGTTGATTGTTTGAGCTTAGTACATAGTTAAACTAATTGTTTCAGCTGTATTAATACTTAACTGCCTATTTATGCCTTTAGTTTCATCATGAGCATTATTCAAGAACACAGTAAAATTACCATTTGAAATAAGGTACGTACCAACAAAATTAATGAATTTAAAGTTTTTATTTACATTTAAATATATGAATATATAAATAAAGTAGAAAAAAGGAGGGCAAAAGATTATGTGGAGCGGAGCGGGACAGGGCAGGATAGGTTGAGGATAGGTTGAAAATACTGAAAAATACTATGTGGTGCGTGGCGGGGCAGGTTGAACATTTTGCGGGTTGAGACCAGGGACGGTTCAACTAATTTTGTGGCCTAAAGCCAAATTTTATGACGGGCCTTAACTTTTTAATATATTTTTATTATATATTTGAAGTTCGTTTTTGTAGCTTTTCTTGGTTACAAAATTATAAATAATTTTCTTATAATCAATGACTCCTGATAAGTATTTCTCAATACCATTTAATTTTTTGTGATGTTGTTGCTCCTAGGTAAGATTTTATCAATTTTAATTAGAAAACTTCTTTCCGCGCTTAATTATGGTAACATGAGTTATGAACATTATTCCATAAGCAATTTAGGTATTTGGAAAAGAATTAAATCTCTTTATTTGATTGAGTGTATCAATTAACAATACAAGAAAAAGGTTTTTTTAAACCCTCAGGGGTTGGCCTGGTGGCAATTGACTTGAGCCTTAGGGTTTGCTCCCTTTCAAGGTCTCAAGTTCGAAACCCACCGGATGCAAACAATTTTTGAGGGCCATCGGACTGAGTAAAACCTGAATTAACCGTAGTGCATTTGCGGGAAACTCTTTGCCGAGGGCCTGTGCACTCCCGAGATTAGTCGGGCCTCGAAGAGACTCGGACACCCGGTGCCAAATCAAAATAAAAAGGTTTTTTAACGACCAACAATTAACGACGAGTTAAAAATTTGGTCCCTAAAAGTGTACTTATAAAGACGAGTTATTTATCTAGTCCCTATATCTCAAATTAGTTACGAAGAGAATAAACCTGGCACCCATAATGTCGGTCCCTAATTCTCTTAAATTTAGCGGGAGAAGGCGTGGGTACCAAATTTATCTTGCTAAAAAAAAGGTAATATTGTTGAAAAAAATAAAAACAAGTAAGTAAAATAACTACACACTAAATGGTAAGACCTGAAAATCCCTTTTCTACAAATCATAAGCCCTAGAAACTTTGAAACACTCTAAAATTCGGCCGCAACTCTTCGAGTTTGAGATTACCCTTCTCTTTTGGAAGCTACCATGGTTAATTAAAACTAAAGATGCTAGACTTTTCCGGTAACTTCCTCAATTTCTACAATCATTTTGTTGATATTTCAATCTTTTGTGATTGTTGTAGTCTATGCTTAGTTGTTGTGAGAATTAGGACACTTTTTTTGTTTGATAAACTCACTCAACCTGAGTTTCCAGTTTATTCCATTTATTTTACAAATAGGTTGGTCGAAAAAGTTTTAATTTTATCCAGTTCTTCTTCGGTTCTATTAGTTATTTTGGTTTTGGGATTGTTTTGTATTTTTTTTTTTCTTTTCCTAAATAGAGGCTTTAATTCCTTTGCCTGATCACTCTATCAAGGATTCTAGAAGAGCTGCACTTTCCAGGTTATAAACTTCATGATTAGGGGATATTATTTTCTATTATATGAGCAAAATATTCGAATTTGATAATTGTATCATTACTAAAATAAAATTTGGAGCTTGTGTAGTGCATCTATACATCATTTAGTTGGTTCACTGAAGGCCCTTAGCTTTGTTGACTTATTAAATTTGTTTGTAATAGAAAATAATGAAGTTACAAGTTTAGGATTGCAGACAAACTTTGAGGCTAGAAGCAAATACTTTTTTTTTTTTTGGGAAAAAAATCCTTGGGGCTTGGATAAGTAAAATTATGGACTAGCTTGTCACTTGGTTGAGACATGCCCTACATTGTCTCCATTATGTGAACTTCCATTATGTAACCATGTTGGAAGGTATCTTTGTATTTTGTTGAGCTCTATTCTTGAGAGATTGAGTTTGGTTAACATTGTTAATTTTGCTATGAAATACTATTATCTTTAAGGTTTTGAGATGACATGTTATAGATCATAAAATATGATGTTATCTAATTAGTAAAGTGAAGGTGAAATCTTTTATATGTTTTGATGTTCAGTTCCTAAGTGATTCATCATCCTAATTTTAATATACTTATTTGATGATATCTCTAAATTGAAAAGCATGGATCTCTCCGTTCTACAAGATGAGTTCATTTACCCTTCTTCGTAAACTAGTATATATGTTTATGTATATATATATATCTGTAGAAATGTCATTGAATAATTATTTTTTCAATTGTTTTTGTTTCACTTAATTCGGATTTATTTAATAACAGGTTAAGCTATGCTATGTGGACCTTTTTGTAAAAAGAAATATTTTTTTCCTGTTATTAGAGAAGTTAAAGAAACAAAAGAAAAGGGAAGAAAAAGATAAAAAGAAAGGTTTATTTTCTATTAGTTGAGGATGAAATATGGAAGTTAAACTTGTTTATGATATTGATTAAGATGGTCTAAAACTAAGAGAGGCTATCGAATATTACCTTCAGAATAGTCATCGGCTCATAGTCTTCTCTGTGACTATTGGAAGCTGGGAATCAGTTTGTCCATTTCTCTACTTGACTAGTAATTGCAGTTGTATTAACAAAGCTTTGAGCTTCTTCAGTATCTCCGCCATCTTCCTTCAACAAGTTGTGCATGGTGTTTATGTCTTCAACTTATTCTCAATGTTTACCAAAAGGTTAAACACAAAAATGAAATGAGTTATAAGTATCTAGTAATAATGAACCTGGCATTTAGCGAATTTTGCATAATCTGCTTTGTTCTCTTACAGAAATATGCATAATTAAGTCAGTAGTGAAGCCCAATTACGTATACAACGACTCAAGTATGACTAAGGAAACCTTCCACTATTGCAACAATTATTGGATAGATGGGGAACAGAAGAATAAGCCGAGGGTCGATTGGAAACAGCCTCTCTACCCTTTGGGTAGGGGTAAGGCTTGTCTACATATTACCCTCCCCAGACCCCACCTTGTGGGACTATACTGGGTAGTTGTTGTTGTTGTTGTTATGGGGAACAGAAGAAAGAAGAGGTAGTAATCAGATTGTACTATATTCACTCGTTAAGGAATGTCAATACCTTCCACTATTGTATGGCTGGACCATATTGCATTTGTTGGATTTGCGGGTCAAGGTTTGATACCATCACTTGAAAGTACCTTTAAATTTATTACTGATCATAAATAGAGTGCTTTGTGTGAATAAACAGAGTTTGACTTTGGATATATTATTCTCGGAAATTCTCTCAACTGCTGCTTCATTTCTTATGATTCTTGTACCTGCAACAGTTAAATCAATCAATGTGCTAAGTAATTTTAGTTACAACAGTTGTACAGTCTTAGCATCATTATTAGATGTATTATTAATCATAGTAGTGTTCATTTCAGTTTGTAAACTGTTACTAATTGTACTATTTTTCTTAATACTTTTAATTTAGAAAATAAATCTGAACCGTCAATATCGAGTTGATTATTATACTTTAAGAAACATTCGAGATTAACGCAATATTTTTTTTTTTAAATTTCCACCATCTAGTGATTTTTGTTTTTTATTGCCAAATAGAAAATCAAAAGTATTTTCATATGCGTCGAATTGTTCGAATCAATTTTGAAGTGAAAAAATAGCATTGTCTATTGTGTATAAAAGTAATCAACTATAAAGGGTTCTTCGAAAGATTTTGAGAGTTTACTATCAACATTTGAATCAAATTGTTACTTACTATATTTCACTCTTCTCTATATTTGTTAGAGAAAGAAATTAAACTTTTTCACTTTTCAAAACTCTTTTTTAAACCGCGTAACCGCACCACTGCCATCCCTGGTTCAAACTATTAAACCTACATAAAATGCCATGACGAATAAATTATCATATATATGCTACACAGAATGCAACGATATATACCGCTCTGATGGTGAAAAATTCCCCAATACTTTCTCTATTACATTAGAATTACATAAACAAAGAGAATAGAGCCATTTAGTTGATTATCAAGATTACTCTCACGAAATTAAGAAAGAAAAGGAAATCAAAATAATATATTCTGCTAATACCTACTTCATCAAGACAAACGTAATAATATAATTCATAAGCTAATTATATATTTATTCACAAAGCCAGAGGCAGATATAGTGTTTCGGCTCGAAGCATAATCTTATGCATAAGAATTTGCTAAAATAGCAACAAATAGTAGGTCTGAAGTCTGAACATAAAATTTTAATTTAAATGAGTTCAATGCTAAGAACAACAACAACAACAATAACCCAGTATATTCCCACAAAGTGGGGTCTGGGGAAGGTAATATGTAGACAGGCCTTACCTCTACCTGAAGCTAAGAACCTTAAATGATAAACCAATCTTGATTCACGAGCATAGAATATTTGTTAGCCAAAACGTTTTTAAGGGTAGATTTCAATAAGAGACCTTGAGCCAAGAGAGGGAGTTATTTTATATTGCGTGAAACCAGATTCAGTGAAGATCTTCTCCCATTCCTTCTTAGTTCTCTCTTTGGCAGCACAAAGAAGCATCATTAGAAAGTCCATATTATGGTGTGTTCGAACAAATTCCTTGTCGCTAATTAGCTTTGGATCCTCTGTCACCATGTCTATGATTATTACTTTCCCTCCTTTCTCCCTACATGGAATTGCCTCTTTGCATTTCTTCAGTATCTTCACACAATCTTCGTCATTAAAGCCATGCAGAATCAACTATTTAACCAAGAAATCGAGAAGATAGGACTTTAGGGAAAATATTTAAAAGTCAGAAATTACTAAGATATTAGTATTGTTATGGGGATGATGTTATTATATTATATATACTACGAATAACGATGAGGAAAATAAACCAAGAGTTTCGTTCGAGTGCTTTGGAATTGAGTTTCTCACATAAACTGAAGATGAAATTTAATATAACCTGGATTTTCCAACAAAATCGACCTATTTCTATTTAAACCATGATCATGAGCAAGTGCATAAATATACTCCTGAAAGACAAGTGGATATAGGAAGTTGTGTGATCCGGGATTAAGCCACGTGGCAATACCCGCCAAAACAATAGCCCATTTATACAGAATGGTAAAGGGGCTTCTATGATCATCGACCATAGAAATAGAAATGGTCAATCCAATTGGGATGCCCTGGACCTGACATGTCACTTGGAAAGAGTAACATGAAGCTCAGAATTTCGATTAATCGAATCTGCCACCCTCGGTATTATTTCTAGCGATGCGCAAATGCAAGAAACGTTTAATAAAAAATATATTTGGCAAAAAAATTATGCACGCACGAGGTTTACTCCAAACTATGTTAGTTAGGCATGATTAAATCATATTTTGAAATAAATCTCGTATTTACGTGGTCGTATTTACCTAGGCATAAAATTTAAGAAAACTTTTAAAACTTATGGTCTAAAAGTATTATACGTAATCATTAATTATGTAGTCTATAAACCATCTCATTGAGGATAAAAATCGAGTTTTAATCTAAATTGTTTATTGATATAGAAATGTGTTATTTTTTTTTTTGATAGACTAAAAAGAACAGTGTTCTCACAAAATGAAATAGGTGTATTATTTAGTCATGATTTAGTGATAAAAATTAATTTGTAAAAGACACAAATCACATAATAACATAAAAAATATACCTTGAGTAATATGGCATTAGCATTAGGAATCTCATCAAACATACATCCTCCGACAAACTCCAAGTTCCCACTTCCCTGGAGATCGCCAATAACATGAGGAAGATCAAATACAGTACAATTTATCATAGGAAAAGCTTTGGCTATTGCAATTGAAACAGTGCCAGTGCTACCTCCAATGTCAACCAAAGAAGTCAAGCCCTCGAATACATATTTGCACTCCGTAATAAGCACATTGGCAACCAATATGGAGTCCTCAACCATTGCATTATTGAAACTTTCACCTAACTTTGGTTTTTCCACAAAATAATCCCAGATAGATACTCCATGAGCAGTATGGAAAGCAGTGGGGGCATCATTTTGGAACCAAGTACTTAAATCAAAAGATGATTTTTGATGCAATTGAATATGGTTGATGAGAAAGTCTAACCTCATACCCGATGGATTGTTCGTCGCAAGAAGTCGACTCGCTGGGGTTAGAGAATAATTATTTTGATCATGTTGATTTAGAAATCCAGAATGAACTAAAAATCGCATTAAAATTGTCAAGAAGGAAACTTTGGAAGGGTGCACGAGAAGAAGTTCAGCCGAGAAATCGGAAAGAGACATGGGCTTGTCGTGTTTGTAGAGGGCATCTGGGATGCCTAGTTGAACTGCACATTTTGTTGCTGAAGAGTCTATGAAGCTGAACATATGGTTCCAGATCTGAGCTTGAGCTCGGAGAAGATCAGTGGATCCGTTCTCATTCGTTGACATTTTTAAATTACTTGTCTTGACTAGGTTTGTTATCTCATATACCACCAATGGTATGTATTTATAGAACGGATTCAATTAACTCGTGAATATTGCTTACTAACATAATTTACATGATTATAATATCTTATTTACCATATTTGGATTTCCAAAATCTTAGATGTTAGTTGTATGGGTCAAAATCTGACAAGACAAGAATTTGCGTGGAAATGGATGACAAAAAGTTACTTGGGCCAAAGTCGTATCCATACAACGCTATAACGATACACACCTCGGCCACGGCCAAAGTCATGTATTCAGAACGCTTGAGCAGCTAATTGGATGTTACGACATTTCAAAGGGTCAACTTGTAATATAGTCAAAAGACTTAAGTATTATGGTTAATGACTGTTGGGTAAAGGAGAAGACCTAGTATATAAACTAAGTGAGACGAAGAAGAAAGCGGGCCCTAAAACAAATCCACACACACAGATATATTTTTGGAGAAGAAGATGGATCTTTATCTCTCTCCTCGTGTAGGAAAAAGAAGCAAGGAAGCTCGGATCCTCAATGTATATCGTTAGTCTCATCATATCAAATTTATGAGGGGAACTTTGTTATAGATCGGTGACCATTTTTATCCATGTATTATACTTTTTTTTATTCAATATCATATAAATCACCATCTTCTTCTTATATTACGGGATTCAGCTATGGCTTTGGTTAAATTTCATGTTCGACTATGCTTGCTCGTTTTTATACGTTGTTTTTAGATCTCGGATGAATTATCTTTGGCTGGATTTACTTCAAATCTTCTTATTTAATTATTTTAACAAAAAGCTTAATACTTTTTGGTCAAACAATTTACCGCCGTCTCTCGAGATTTTCTAGCCAAAATTTTAGTTCTCTCGGGATCTGCTCAGCTAGATTTTCACTCCCCGGATGTTGCAGCCTCGTCCCCTCGTTATAAATACCAACTTGAGAAATTGATAAACAAGTTTTTGAAATAACTGAATAACCCAGGGTCAGATCTTTGCATGACATCGAAATTATGCCTAATATTTATATAAAATCCACTACTTGTTGTAGCGATAGGTTTGGTACGTAGTGAGCATGAGCTGTCAAAAGTGAGATTATGGCCACTATGCGT
The DNA here is from genome assembly GCA_032618575.1 of Nicotiana noctiflora. NCBI lineage: Eukaryota > Viridiplantae > Streptophyta > Magnoliopsida > Solanales > Solanaceae > Nicotiana > Nicotiana noctiflora. The sequence goes on from JASVEL010011005.1 coordinate 159,153, forward strand.
TGAGCATGTCCGCAATCCTACTTTCTATATTAACGTTAGATACCGATCTGTACTTCATGTGCACCGACCTCTCTCTCTCTCTCTCTTAGGAAGGGGCGATAGCCAATTGTAAGTTTCTTTGAAAAACTAGCTTGCTCTGCCTTATTTTTTTACCCGTGCACAAAAAGTATAACTTATGTATAGGGTATAACTTATATGTCCCTTATTTTTGTACACCTGGGACGGGATCGGGCCGGGACTCTAGCTCGAAATACCAACGGGCAAAGTAAGTTATTAGCCTCACATTAAGCCTAGACAGTACTAACGGCAAAGTTAAACGCGAGGCTATCAAACATGAAGTCATCATTCGAGTACGGGATGAAACGAGTCATCCTACAACGCCCTTCCCCCTTGCCAACCAATCAGGTCAAGTTAAAAGGCGATTTTGTTTGGGTTTAACATGTTATTTTTCTTTTTTGGGTTAGAATAGGAACGTGATCATTCTCCCAGGTCTGCGAACAAGGAACAAACGCTACCAAAACAACACGCTGGGAAAATATTCAGCTTTATATCGCCCCGTATGCAACGATCGAGCAACACCCTCCACTATACAATACTCCAAATAACAGACAAATAGCTCCGAACAAACTAGCATTATTGAGAAACAATCTCCATAACCTAGGATTGGGCGGTGAGCCCATGGAACATATTGTTTCTCCAACACAGACAGAACATGAGCATGAAAAGCTTGCATGTATGCTCGCCATGGCAATCATATGCCGATTAAGATGACTAAACATTACGAGTCACGTCCGAACTTTGTTCGAATTAATAAATTCCCAGGGTGCCCGGAAGCAAAATTAGCGAAGTTCATCGCCCATCTCATCAACGGTCTCTCCAGGCCGAACAAAGAAGAGAATAAATAGATTGCGACTCACCCCGACGCAAGCATAAATAATGCAAAAATGAGTAATATTCTATAATAAAAGCAATGGAAAATTCAAGTATCACCACTCCACCAAGCCAACACATCACCAAGCAAAGTTAAAGTTCGACCTTGCTCTAACTATACAATTCGGCCTCGCTCGAATTTACACCCTTACAGCCGCCACACATCGCTAAAACAAAGTTAAAGTTCGACTACGGTCTAACCATGATGGGTAACAATTTGACCTCGCTCGAACTTACACCCTTACGGCCATCACATAATGCCAAGCAAAGTTAAAGTTTGACCTCGCTCGAACCATGACGGGTAACAATTCGACCTTGCTTGATTTTACACCCTTACGACTATCGGCTATTGCCATGAAAAGTTAATGTTCGACCTCACTAACCATGGTAGGTAAAAAATTCGATCTCGCTCGAATTACGGCCATCGGCCATCGCCAAGAAAAGTTAATGTTTGATCTCGCTCGAACCATGACGGGCCACAATTCGACCTTATTCGAATTTATACTCTTATGGCCCCCGACCAATACCAAGTAAGTAATGTTCGATCTTGTTTGAATTCATAATGGGTCACATTTTGACCTCATTTGAACTTATACCCTTATTGCCTCTGGCCAACACCAAGTGAGTAAAGTTCGATCTTGTTCGAATTCATAATGGGTCACATTTAGATATCATTCGAATTTACACCCTTACGGCTCTGGTCCATTGGCAAATAAAGATAAAATTCGACCTTGATCGAATTTACAAGTCATAACTAACTCCACCCAAGTTAGCGAGACAAAATTCTACCTCACTCGAATTAACAAGTCAAAACTGACTTCGTCCAAGTTGACAAGATGATTAAAATTCGACCTCGCTCGAATTAACAAGTCCAAACTGAATTCGTCCAAGTTGACGAGACGAAACTTGACCTCGCTCGAATTAACAAGTCAAAAGTGAATCGATTCAAAACTAATATGACAAAATTCTACCTCGATCGAATTAACAAATCCAAATTGACTTTGCTCAAATTTGCAAGAAAAGTCAAGTTCAAATTAGTGGATCGAATTCGATCCCACTCAGATCAACTGCCAGAAGTCAGGGACTTATTGCGAGAGAGCCCAAGAAATTTGAAAAGGAAAAGAGAAGGGAAAGCTAAAACCATAGAAACAAAGACAAGCCAACTATTTCATTCGAAGAAAAGGTAAGTATCTTACAAAGGAAAAACCACCCATCTGAAACAAAAAAAAAAGCTAAGAACAGAAAGCTATAAAAATTTCACTCGGCCTCTTCTCTACCACCTTCTTCTCTGACATTGTCATCATCAGCAGGAAGCCCATCTTCAATCTCACCACCCCCATCGGCCTCCGCTATTGCAAGGTCATAATTGTAAACAAGATGAGCCTCGCGTAACTTAACTCGAGCATCTTCAAGAGCAGCCACAGGAACACTCCCCGTCGTCCACAAACCCTTATATTTATCTCGTTGTGCTTTAGCATGGCCCAGAGCTCGTACAAATGGTGGGGGACAACCACATGGGCAGATTCTTGATGGAAGGCCTGAGCCAACAGCTGTGCCTTCTTGGCCTCGAGAGCTGTAACTCGGTCTTCCAAGCTCGAAGCATCCAGATCAAGTTTAGCGATCCGCTCCTCAAGTCGTGCCTCTCTCAGTGTGGTCGTCTCCCTCTCGGATTCCCGCTTAGATTCGAGGATACAGATAATGTCTTCCAGTGCTGCTGTCATTGCCAAAGCCTCCACTCGAGCTCCCTCAACTCTCTCCAACTCGAAAACCTCCGTTTCTAGCTTAGCCACCTTTTCCGTCCAATCTACGCTTAGGTTGTCGACTCTAGTTGTATTCTGCTCAAGCTCGGCTCGCAAAGACATCACCTTCGCCTGAAGATCCTCGCATTCCGCTGCAACCCCTTTGCCCACCTCGAGCTCCTTGTCTTTCGCACTATGCAGCTCCTTGAGCTCGCTCTATCTGTGAATAGACCGCATCTAATCCTCGTTGCTTTCCTCTAACTCCTACCCGACGGATTGATTACTACCAACAGACCTAAGTTGCTCGTGCATCTTATGGCACCTGTTGCGATACCAGCGATACTTCATGGCCATTTTCAGAAAGACTTCGGCCTGTATCTCAGCTCTACGAGCACTCTCGATCTCTACCATGTATGTCTAAAAAATAGAATCAACAAAAGCATATGGCTCAAAACAAAAAAAAAATAGCAAAACTAAACTAACCCGCATGGCCATCCCAGCCACAACGCGTGACAAACTAGAATCATTGATCTCCCGAAAAGATCTGCTTTCAGCGATGGAGCATAGAAGGTCAAATTGTGGCACCAAATCCACCGTGTCCACCAACAGGTTAAAATCTGATCGAAATTTTAAGCACACGGGAAGAACCTTCCGCCCTCACATCGAGCATGGTAAATCCTCCCTCGAACATCCTCGTGTCTTCAGGATATATATCATAATCGGATTCATAATCATCTACTACTACACCCTTCAACCTCTCATTAGCCGAAGATGGGGTACGGGTCTTCCAAGACATCGATGGGTCGCTCGAAATGTTCATGGTAGAATCAAAACTCTATTTCCCTACCACAACAGCCTCTTCTAGACATGTAACGGTCATCACCTCCACATCCAAGTGGGAATCAACGCCACCTTCGGGCACCGCCAAAATAGGGTCACCCTCGAGGGCATTTCAGTTATAGACGTCCCCTCCAACACTATTCTCCGACTCTTTTATGGGGCATCTTCGCTACTACCACGAGAAGGTTCTCGCATTAAACAAACTGTGGGAACCGAAGCCACTGATTGAGGAACAACCTCTAAACAAATAGGTTTGATCGTGGACACGACCCGTCGAGCAGCCAAACTTTGGATGCCCTCATCATTTGCTCTTGGTACGGCCCCGACAGAGGAATTCGGTTGACAAAAAGCAAGCACAAGAGGCCTTGCCCTTCTCGTTCCTCTACGACCTTCCAATGAGAGACGACCAAACAAAGATATAAGATAAAGAAAAGGACGGAGCAAAGAATAAAGCAACTAAGGACCAAAATAAGTCAACTTTCCAGTGAAAGGTTTGCGCGCAAACCTCTCATGAAAAGTTGCTCATTCGCGGATCCCCATCTTGTGGGGCAAAATCGCGCTCACCCAATCCTAAATGTTAGAAACTCGGAGGATGCACCCTGTCGGCTACTAATATAGAAATCACTATGGTCACAAAGGAGAGACGACAAACATCCATTTTGAGAAACAATGTAATATAATAAAAGGAAAGGGAGACTTAAGGGCGAAATTCCACGCCTCAGGAAACTCCGCAATGTTCGACACCACGTGTTCTGTTCGTATGTAGAAAAACTTCTCCCAAAAGAGGCGGTTGGTCTTGTCATCTATCTTCTCCACCAAACCCTTAGTTCCTTGGTGGTGCAGGTGAATCATCGTGCCCCTTAGAAAATGAGGGGAGAAAAAAATGAAGCATGTGTTGTAGAGAAACTCCCCGATCGACTAGCTCCGCGCACTTGCTAAACATAAGGAAGATTTTGTATACGTATGGAGAGAGTTGAGCCAGACATACCTCCTAGAAGCGGCAGAAGTCCACCGCCAATGAGGGAAGAGGAAGCATGTATCCAATGACAAATGGATATGCGTAGAACACGTGGTAGCCCGAGCGGTGTATATACAATATGTCCTGACCTGCACGAACTAGGTCAATGTGATCGGGAATCTCTAATTTGGCTTTTAACACCGAGCGTCACATCATCCATAATCAAGAGAACAGGTTCTGGCTCATCCCCTGCGGAGCTGTTGATATCTGTCCTTGCCTTCCTTGGACACGGAATCACTTCATTTACCATTGGAAAACTCTCGTCTTCCACCAGACCCACTCCCTCTTCGTTTAGGGGTATATTATTTTTCATCACCGGAGCACCAACGTCTCTATGAGGGTTGGAAGATGCACTATCCATCTTTTCTTTGATCGAGAGAAACCAGAATGATAAGGGAAAAAGGTAGCCCTCATAAGAATTTCTAATAGAAACAAAAATATGAGAAACTGAAGGAGAAGAAGGAGAGTTGCAAAAATCTCTCTTGAGCGATTAAGAAGCATGACATTCAATTATAAGTTTCTCTTTTATTTATAGGGATATAAATGCCTTGAGCGGGAAACCATACGTCGCCATTTAGAAAATGGAAAGGGCATGGGAAACAATCTAATGCATAGAAAACGTGCGCCATTATGACGCATGAGAAGTATTGATGACATTTTGAACAGACGTGAAGGTCTGACGCAACTCTCGAAACATCATGTCACTACCTCGCCATGAGGTACTCGTCTCTCGCATAAAATACTCAGATTTCTCACAATATTCGAATCGATAGAGTTCGCCCATCGAGCTCGCCAAGAGGGGTCCCCAACAAGCGGAGGGATTAGTTATATGGGTCAAAATCTGAACGACAAGAATCTACGTAGAAAGGGACGGCAAAATGTTACTTGGGCCAAAGTTGTATTCATACAATGCTATAACAACATGCACCTCGGACACGACCCGCAATATAGTCAAATGAGTTAAGTAGTATGGTTAATGACTTTTGGATAAATGAGAAGACCTAGTATATAAACTAAGTGAGAAGAAGAAACAAGGGGGACCTAAAAAAAATCCACACAGATATGTTTTCTAAGAAGAAGAGGGATCTTCATCTCTCTCTCCTCACGAAGGAGAAAGAAGCAAGAAAGCTCAGATCCTCAATGTTGATTGTTAGTCTCATCATCTCAAATGTATGACGATCAACTTCGTTAAAGATTTGTGACCATCTTTATCCATGTATGCTACTTTTTATGCAATATCATATAAATCACCATTTTCTTCTTATATTACGATATTCAGCTATGGCTGTGGTTAAATTTCCTGTTAAGCTATGCTTGCTCATTTTTATATTAATATAATTCATAAGCTAATTATATGTTTATTCACAAAAGTCAGAGGCGGATATAGTGTTTTGGCTCGAAGCATAATCTTATGTATAAGAATATGCTAAAATAGCAACAAATAGTAGATATGAACCTAAAACTTTAAAATAATTGAGTTCAATTTTAAGAACCTTAAATGATAAACAAGGCTTATTGATTCACGGACATAGAATATTTGTAAGCCAAGACATTTTTAAGGGTAGATTTCAATAAGAGACCTTGAGCCGAGAGAGGGAGTTATTTTGTATTGAGTGAAACCAGATTCAGTGAAGAGCTTCTCCCATTCGTTCTTAGTTCTCTCCTTGGCAGCATAAAGAACCATCATTAGCAAGTCCATATTATGTTGTGCTCTATCAAATTCATCGTCGCTAATTTGCTTTGGATCCTCCATCACCATGTCTATGATTATTACTTTCCCTCCTTTCTCCCTACATGGAATTGCCTCTTTGCATTTCTTCAGTATCTTCACACAATCTTCGTCACTCCAGTCATGCAGAATCCACTATTAATCAAGAAATCAAGGAAATGGGATTTTAGAAGTCAGAAATTTCTAATTGCAAATTCTCATAGATATGCAAACATGGGCGGATCTATATGTTAATTTTGGGTAATCAAGCACCCATTATCTTTGACAAGATTTAGTAAATTTGTGTAGATAATTATAAAATTATTTAGATAAATATTGATCGAGCACCCATAGCTAAACTTTTTTTCCCTCTTCTTTCAAATTTTTTATCAGTGAGCACCCACAACTAAACTTTTTTTCCCTCTTCTTTCAAAATTTTTATCAGTGAGCAATGCAAATACATGTAATTGAAGTTAATCTCTCCATTTACGTGATCATGTTTACCTAGGCTTAAAATTTAAGAAAGACTTTCAAACTTAAAGGTCTAAAACAAGACGTATGTAATAATTAATTATGTAGTTTATAAAGCATCTCATTAAGGATAAAATTGATTTTAAATCTAAATTGTTTCTCATATAGAAATGTGTTACTCTCTTTTTTGAGAGATTAAAAAGAAAAGTGTTCTATAGGTGTATTACTTAGTCATGATATAAAAATGGATTCGTAAACACACAAGTCACATACTAATTGGTAGTGTTTAATCTCTGATGAGTGAGCTTTTTTCAAAAAATATATATTTACACTTAATTATACCTTGAGTAATATGGCGTTAGCACTAGGAATCTTATCAAACATACTTCCCCCGGCAAACTCCAAATTCCCACTTCCCTTGAGATCGCCAATAACATGAGGAAGATCAAATGCAATACAATTTATCATAGGAAAAGCTTTGGCTATTGCAATTGCAACAGTGCCAGTGCCACCTCCAACGTCAACCATAGAGGTCAAGCCCTCGAATACATATTTGCACTCCGTAATAAGCACATTAGCAACCAACATAGAGTCACTAGCCATTGCAACATTGAAACTTTCACCTAACTTTGGTTTTTCCACAAAATAATCCCAGAAAGATATTCCATGAGCAGTATGAAAAGCAGTTGGGGAATCATTTTGGAACCAACTAGTTAATTCAAATGATGCATTTTGAAGCAATTGAATATGGTTGATGAGAAAGTGTGACCTCGTACCCGATGGATTATTCGTCGCAATAAGTCGACTCACTGGGGTAAGAGAATAATGATTTTGATCATGTTGATTTAGAAATCCAGAATGAACTAAAAATCGCATTAAAATTGTCAAGAAGGAAACTTTTGAAGGGTGCAGGAGAGGAAGTTCAGCCGAGAGATCGGAAAGAGACATGGGCTTGCCATGTTTATAGAGGACATCTGGGATGCCTAGTTGAACTGCACATTTTGTTGCTGAAGAGTCTACGAAGCTGAACATATGGTTCCAGATTTGAGCTTGAGCTCTGAGAAGATCAGTGGATCCATTCTCATTCCTTGACATGCTGCCTTGATTTGGTTTGTTATCTCTAATGCCACCAATGGTATGTACTTATAGAGCGAATTTAATTTAATAATGGAAGTGCACTATTTGATTTTGATAAGTCCCGTAAGATTGTTAAAAATAAAATAACCTGTTGGCATATTTTCCAGCACAAGATCTTGGGATAAGATCTGTAGGCCATCCCGAACACGTCATAAATAAGTTGAAAACAGTGTTTTTAGATTAATAAGTTATAGTCCAAACTAACTATTCGAAATGATATATATTTTCATGAAATGTGTTATTCGACCTTTCAACTACCCCTTATAGAATATGTCAAAACAATATAAGGGAAAGAAATACCCATTTAATTAAAATTTAAAAGAGGTGTTGAGGATGGGGTGGGGTATGGGTTTAAAAAAGTTGGCTTGTCACAACGTTTCTCAATTAAACCCACTATAAGTTAACCACCAAGAAGAAAAGACAACTAATTAATAGGTGAGGTTTTCCTTGCATTATAAACCAAAACGGATAGAGAGGAAGGAAAAAGTTGAGTGATTTATATTTGTATAATTTAGTCAACAAAATATGTCATCCTAACTAGAATTTGCAGAATTGTTAGAACTATCTTCAATTGATGTCTACGAGTTAAATATATATTTTTATTTTACCGAATGAGCTTAAACAAACAAATTTTATTAGCATATTTTAAGATGGAATTTTTAGATTCCTATACACTATATGAAACTATATTATCCTCCCTACACAAGTTTTACTATAATTACATTTTTATATATCTAATTACCATTTATATATATTTTTAAAAAATTAATGATAATAATTAGTATCTTAAAATTACTCTTTTAACATATCATTCACTTCACCGCATTTCTTTCCCTGTCTCTCAATCCCTCTCACAATCAATCATTCTTCTTGTCTTTTCCTTACCTTTTCCTTACCATTTTTGGAAAGAACTATTACAAAATAATAACAAAGGACTCAGCTGCTGAAATTTTCAATGTCTTAAACGATTAAAACAAAAATTATTGCAACCTGACCGAATTTGACAATTTTACAAAGACGCTCAGTTTTGTAGTGATAAACAACAATATAATTCCAGTAATGTATAGCAAAGAAAAAGATAACATTATTCCACACATTGAAATACCAATAATATAGAGCCGAATGTGTTGCACAATTCATGTTCAAATTCCAGTAATATTGTACAATTCGTGTCCAAATTGAAACAGTAAATCAGTAAATCATGAAGGTGTTTGACTCTCTATCATTAATAGCCATTAAAAAGCTTTTAAGTTTTGAATTCAAATTTAGATTTTCAATAACCATTATTTATTTGGATTGAGTGTTGTTGCAAATAATTGAGAATATTGTTTGGATTTTATATCTCAAATTTGAGGGTATTTTTGTGAATATTAGACTTGATTTTGGATGAACTTCAGATTAAAACTCGAAGAAGAAGACATGATATGTATAAATCGGATACAAAATATACAAAACACATATTGTATAAAAATTATATTTCAGTTGTATGATATTGTTGTAGTATATAACTGAGTATAAATAATGTATAAAAGTTGTAGATAAATTGTAGATAAGTTGTATAGTATATAATTAGCCTGTATAAAATTTATTATTATTATTATTATGTATCAATCAGATATAAAATATACAAAAAATATACTGCATAAAATTATATTTAAATGGTATCATATTGTAATTGTATATAATTGGATAAAAATAATGTATGAAAGTTGTAGATAAGTTTTTAATTTGTATGGTGATATACCATATATTTTTCTTAGAGTCATATTTTATGTGTTTAGTATGAATATAAATATGCAATGAAGTTTAGATTCAGTAGAAGTTCTCCTTTAGATCTTGTTAAAACCCGTCCCGAATTCTACCCGTCCCGAATTCTACAACACTTTTTTTAGGAAAAAAAATTCAACATTTGAAATGTCAATTTATCAGAAAGTAGGGAGGTTTCCACTTTTATTCCGGCATCATATCCAAACGTAAACCCATGTTCATTCCCTGTTTCTGAATTAAAGATCCAGCTCTGTTGTGATAGTACTCAGAGATCTAAGGGATTAGATTCTCTAAATCCCTAAATATGAGTTCAATCTGGAGAGAAGAGGGAAGAGACGAGAGAGAAAAGGATATGGGTGTAACTAAATCCATTAATTGAAGGCACTAATAATGGATTGGGAGTATTTTAAGGTGGAATGTATATATTTTGCAAACAAAACATGTGTAGGTAAGGTAATTGTGACGATCCAAAGGGACATCACCGGATTTTTCTCTTTTTTCGTGTTTTCGAGGCCTCGAAAACCTCACTTTTAGTGCCTCAATTTGCGTGCACAGTCCGGACCGTAGCCGAAAAAATTATATGTTAAATTCTGTGAAATTTTTTAAAATGTGGCTTTAAAATAATTAAAGTTGAATTCGATCAATATTTTTGGTAAATGGACTTGGACACGGACCCGTGATTTGACGGCCCCGGAGGGTCCGTAGAAAAATGCGTGACTTGGGCATGTACCCGGAGTCGAAATCCGAGGTCTAGAACCGAGAAAAAAATTTTTTCTGTGAAATTATTTTTCTGAAATAATTAAGGAAAATGGAAATAAAAATTAATTAAAAGACTATTGTATCGGTCTCGAATTTTGGTTAAACATGTGTTAAGCGCTTTCTGTAAAGTTTGATCGAAATCGGATGTTATTTGACATGTTTCAGACCATAATATCTAAAATTTGAAGTTTATGAAGTTAGAATGAAATTTTAGGAATTTAAGGTTTGATTCATTGATTTAGATGTTATTTTGGCGATTTGATCGCATGATTGAGTTTGTATGAGGTTTGTGAGTTAGTGTGTGTGTTTGGTTAGGAGCCCCGAGGGCTCGAGAGTGATTCAATGCTGGTTCGGGGTGTTTTGAACTTAGTAAAAATTATAGAAAGTGTTCAGTTCTGATATCTGGTACGTTGTTTTATGCGATCGCATAGCTTCTCCCGCGATCGCATAGTGTAATAATTTCAAGGGCCTAGTTTTGTTCTATGTGACCGCAACAAACCTTGTGTGATCGAAATGCCCAACTTTCCATCCCTATGCGATTGCATTGCCCACCTCGTGATCGCATAGAGCATTTTCCTTGCCCCAATCATATTTCCTATATGCGTTCGCTTTCTCCCCACGATCGCAGTGACTAAAGACCTTTACTCTATGTGATTGCAATTCCCTTTCTGCGATCGCATAGAGCAATTTTGCCCAGTTAATTTAAAAGATCAAAACAGACCCATTACGGGATTATTCGCATTTTTCATAAAAACTTGTCTTCCCCGAGCTCTGGGGGCGATTTTTGAAGTTTTTCTTCACCAAAGTCTTTGGGTAAGTGATTTCCCACCTAATTCCTTCACTCTTTTTCATTAATTATTGAAATCCTAGACCTAAATCATGAAATCAAAATAGAAATTAGGGTTTTGGGTAGAGTTAGAATTTTGGGAATTCTGGGTGATTCAATCTCAATTTGGGGTCGAATATTAAAATAAATTGCATATTTGAAATCGTGGGGTTATGGGGGATTGGGTTTTGGTCCGAGCCTCGTGTTTGGACCATGTGGGCCCGGTGTCGAATTTTGGTATTTTTGGAAGGAGGCTAGGAAATTCATATCAAGGGTGTGGAATGTTGCCATTGAGTCTTTATTGATATTATTGAGTTAATTATGCCTATATATCATTATTTCGGAGTCGGATTGTAGAGGAAAGACAGTATTTGAGGATTGATTGCTATTCTTTGGACCGAGGTAAGTGTTTGATCTAACTTTGGCTTGAGCGAACATGATTAGAGTGTTATTATTTGCTAATTGCTAAATGATCGAGTACCGCGTATAGGCATAGTGACGAGTATCTATACACCAGTATCTAGCATGATCATGGGTCCTTGTTTGCATTTATTCTGATATCGTTGGGATTCTTCCATGTTAATTGATAAATCCTATGTAATGTGAAAGTATGATCATTGAATTGTGAATTGTAAATCCTTTGGTGCGTTGGCTCGAACAATAAAAAGATTATTGGATAAGAAATGAAGGAAATATGATAAATCCCTTGCCGGGATGGTTTGAGTATATTGATTATCTCCCTTGCCGGGATGGTTTGAGTATATTAATTATCTCCCTTGCCGGGATGTGAGAGTTATTATTGTTGCTCCCTTGCCGGGATTTAGTTATTTAATTGTGTATTTCCCGTACCGGGATATTTCTTATTACTTGTTTATCCTCTTCCGCCGTTTGGTTGTTATTACTGTTTTGGTGAGGAAGAGTGATAATGCATTAAGGGTCATTCTGTGCTATGTTTTGATTATATTTGCACGAAGGGTCATTCCGTGCCATGTTTTGATTATATTTGTACGAAAGGTCATTCCGTGCCACGTTGTGATTATTTATGCACGAAGGGACATTCCGTGCTCTGGTTTGATTATAATTGCATGAAGAATCATTTCATGCCATGATATGAGAGTTATGTGAGGGAAAGCACGAAGGGTGATGCCGTGCATTTTATTTGATTGCTTTTGGTGAGAATGAGAGTAAAAGCACGAAGGTTGATGCCGTGCAACTGTTGATTTTTCCTGCTCTCATTAATTATTGTTGTTGCCTTGTTTCTTATTTAAATTGCTCATTTTATAATCGGACTCTACCATCCCCCATAGTATGCTCCCCATAGTCATGTCTAGCATTGTCACTACTTCACCGGGGGGGGGGGGGGGGGGGGGGGGCACATGGGGTCAGTTGTGCTGATGCTACACTTCTGTGCTCTTTGCACAGATCACAGAACCGGAGCATCTTTTGGACCACAGCAGTATGATATTGATCGGGAGCTGACTTCAGTCCAGGGACTTATGAAGTAGCCTAGCTGGCGTTCGTAGGCTGAAGACCCTTCCTATGTTTTCAGTTTGTTTTTATTGTACCGAGATAGATATTTATGTATTTCTCTTCAGACTTGTTTGTAGCACTCTTTAGTAGTTCGTGAGATAGCGATACCAGTCTTGGGTAGAGAATTTTGAAGACTTCCGCTTTTATTTTAAATGCTTGGCTTGCCTAGCTCCGACAGTAGGTGATATCACGACTCCCGATGGTGGGAAGTCCGGATCGTGATAGTAATTTACTAAACATGAAGATTTAGGGTAATAAAGTTTCCAATAGTATATAGGAATGAAAAAATCCGTAATAAAATTCAAAGCTTATTTGTGAAAAATCCAGACCATCCGATTTGAGAATGCATTCCAAATTATGGTTTGAAATTAATTATATGTTCTTACATATAATTGGTTTCGTGACAACAGTAACCCCTAAGTATTTAAGAGATAGTAATCGTTAAATTTCTTAACTCTTCTTACATTGTTTGGGACTTTGATCAATCTAAATAGCCATATCTCATATAGTCGCCAGCTAGATCTGTAAGCTTCTCTTTATGCTATTACCATCCTATCAAGAGTTCATATGCTCCACATATATATTATTAAAAATATAATTAAGTAAATAAAAATATGTTCTCAATCAACTTAAGTGTTTAGATTATATGGTTACACTCTATGTGGTATTAGACCAGGTAGATGTCCGGGGTTCGAGTCTCATCGCCATCCCATCTCAAAAAGAATTTTCATGTGATTGGCTCATAAAAAAGAATCAAGCCCGCACATGAGGAAGTTTGTTAAAGATAAAATTAAAGAAATAAAAGTATACTCTCTCTAGTGGTTTAAGTTTTTAGATAAGATGGTCACTCACTTAAACAAATACAACCCAAATGTTAAATATGATAGCATAAAAGAAACCTCTCAATTACAGAAACCTTTCAATGAATTTTATGAAACCATGCACATCCTCCATCAACTCTTAAGCTAAAGGACGCAAATTCATGTTCTTTTGGCTTGGAAAACCCCGTATGAAAGAAGCGAAATTAGAACAAATGAATCACTAACGTTTAGGTAAAGAACATATTAATGATACACACAAAATAAAAACATAAAGCATCTCGCTTGCAGTAACAATAACAATAATCTCAATATATTTTTACAAGTGGGGTATGGGGAAAATAGGATGTGTGCAACCTTACCTTTACCATATAAAGGTAAAGAGACTATTTCCGAATAGTAGACCAGTTTAAATAAAAAAAGAAGCAAAATTTGTTTTCTCAACAAAATATATTGCTAATGTATTGTACATTAGAAATCAAAAGAAGTTCCACTTTGTATTATTTTTGTGTCAATATATTCCTCAGATTTTCATAATGTATTCATTATAAGTTTAAAAGAATAAAAAAGGGACCAACAATGCTAGTAGACAAAGTGAGTTAATGCTATAGATTTTTAAAATGCAAAAAATCAACCTACATTAGGTGAGAAAAAGTAAAATTACCTAGCAAACATCAAAAGAAGACACATTCAATATTAGTGAATGATACCCAAAATTTAATTGTTGGCTAAAACAAAGCAAGAAGAATTACAATAAAAAGTAATTAACAATCCTACCTGCATCTTTAGTGTGTGCAAGACGATAATAGCCAACATAATAACCCACCTCGATCATAAAGATAAAATAAACTAAATTTTCTCCATGTGTCCAGAGATTATCTATTGCAGCACAAAAAAGATAAAGGCAACAGAGCACTCCAAATAAGAGTCCGGAACCTAAATATTATATTCTTAGACTCAAATTACAATAATAGGTGTAAAAAGAAAAATTACCTTTCTATGTATAACGTCTAAATACAAAACAATATACTTTAAAGGTAACTTTGTCGTTAAGGTATATCATCTTGTTTTTAGACGCTATGCTAACTGGCCATTTGACGTGACTGCATAGTGTGTTCATTGTATACGCTATACATAGTGCTTAAAAAATGCTATATTCTGATTATGGACCCACCAATAATTTAACTAATATAACAATAATTTAAATTAGTATAGCCTCTATTTAAAGAACGATATATGTTAAAAAAATTTCATATATCCCGGGCTAGCCATTTCCTATATATAGTGGTTATGATTTTAGGAAATTCGTTCACAAAAAATTCCAACTCCCATTCAATATTTTCTTGCTGTTCAATTCTTAAGTATTTTTTCCGTAATGTTTGAAGAGCATAGAAGAAGAGTTTCATTATATTGGGGGGTGAGGTTCTAATGGAGAATGACTCTGTGAGGTATAGTTTATCTCCACGGGGTCATGTTAAATTACCACTTACAATGGAGTACAATAAATTGATATCGTTGTTATGCAAAAATATGGGTGTGAGGAAACGTTTTGTGATATTTAAAGTAACCGAAAGATATCCATATTCCGTTACTCCGCAAGGGGCTATTTTTTACTCGGAGTTAAACATCTACGACGATGAAAGTTTGAGGGATTTTATGAGGACTCCGGATGAATGCCGGGAATATCTTGTAATCAAAATGATGGATATGTACATCAACGTCGAAGACGTTCCAAACAATGAGTTTTCCGGACAGGTTTCAGATAACCCCCAGTTATCGAGTGGCTATTTTGGAGGAGTTTTTGCCGGACAGGTTCCATATGAAAGAGATTTTCTTGAATTAAACTTATCCCCATTTGCTTTATATAATTCACAAGACGAGCGGTGAGCTTCAATTTTCCTTTGTGTTACGATGTACATTTTTGTTGTATTGAATTTGTATTAACGTTCATATATAACAGGGGGTACAAGACAAATATGAATTTTATAAATTATGAACCCAAACATAGTTTTGATGTGTTGGATCATGGTGGTCCATCCGGGAACCATCACCTAAATAAAAATATCCATTACGAAATTTCATCACATTACGACTTGTAAGTGAAGTGATACAACTATGAGGAAAGTATTTATTAAATTTAGTATCTTATTATTTTGTTGATTTTGCAATGAGAATGAGTAAGTTGAACCAAATTTACTCACTCAATTGCCCGAAGACGACGTATTAAATCGGGATCTGGCAGATGCATAGAGTGAGGAAGAGAACAGTTATTATGCTAACAATACTGATGAATCGCAAGACGAGACACCCTATCCTCGTGAGAATGGTGATGAGGAGGATGAGAAGGAAGGACTTGATTTGACGAGAGAGTAGCTCCACCCCCTAGATGAAGAGTGTACGAGTCCCAAGTGCTGTTTTATTCAAGGGATATTTCTTACCTTGATAACTTGCCAAAGAATGCCGGATGTGGAAGCTCTCACAAGGTATTTTGATAAAATTCGGACCGCAATATGGGATAAGTCTAGACCAACGGTGCTGACAAAGGGCATGCTATTTCCTAATAAAGCGCGCCTAAGTAGGGCTTGTAAAATGCCTATGTAAAAGGGTGTCGTGAGATGAAGGTATGTGAGTCAAGTCTGGTTGTATACAAAGTTATTTTTCGCAGGTGGTTTTGGCCATGTCATGGATGTTGCGTGTGAGCAAGAAGAAGACAGGTATGTGGAAAGTGGGTAAATACACTCCCATCCACATATGCAAAATGGACACATTCAACGGGAATCACTTCAACTTGGATATTGACTTGATTTTCCTTGTTTATTCCATACATTGAAGCGTCCATAAGGTATAAAATCAAAGAGTGCATTACAGCAGTCCATCAGGAACATGGCCTTTCTATTACTAAAAGAAAGGCATATATTGGGCGCAAATGAGCATTTGAAATAGTCTATGATAACTGGGATAAGTCATTTCCAGATCTGCCTAGGTACATGGCTGCACTGCAGCAGTTTAACCCCGGGATGGTTGTTGACTGAAAGCTTGAGCGAGTTAGGGTAAACCATAATATATATTCAATTACGTGTTATAGGCATTTAAACCAGCACTTGATACTTGTTTGCATTGTCAGCCCATAATATCCATAGACAGAACTCATGTATATGGAAAGTACGATATCAAGCTGTTGATATCCGTGGCAGTAGATGATAATGGACATATATCTCCTCTAGCTTTAGCTATCTACGCTAATCAAAGCCAAGAGACGTGGACGTTGTTTCTGAACCACTTGAAAGAGCACGTTGTCAGACAATGTTCCGGTATCTATCTAATATCTGATCGGCACGATGATATCTTAAGTTCTGTGGAGAAATTTCCTATATGGGAAGAGCCTTATGCCTACCATCGTTACTGTGTTAGGCACCTTAAAGACAATTTCCAGAAGGCATATACCAACAAGGATCTGCATGATTTTATATGGATGGAAGCATTCCGGAGGCACATAGAATATACCAGGCAAGAAGACGAGGCAGCCTATCATTGGTTAATGCAATATGATTTTGACAAGTGGACTGTGCATGCGAATGGTTGCAACCGATAGGAACTCTGACTATAAATGTGTCAGAGTCTTTCAATGGGTTATTGAAGGCAGAAAGAGGATTTCCTGTCACAACTATTGTGTGGATGTCGTTCAAGCAAATGGTGGAGAGGTTTGTTGAAAGGTCTGCAGCTGCAACGTCATTGATAGAAAGGAGTGTTGAATTTAATCCAGTGCTGATGAAGAGATTTGTGAAATACAGAAAGAGAGCACATTGGAATTTATTTTTGTAGTATGATAACGGAAGAAATATTTTTGAAGTTCGCACAGCTATCCAGCTGAAAAGGCTACCCAACTGACATAAAGTTGTTTCGTACCCGTCGGAACTTTTAACACGCAATTCATAGCGTGGTTAAATATTACGTTATGTATATATATAGCGTGGTAAAATAGTACGGTATGTGTGTTGTCTTGTCTAACTAAAAAGGCTGCCCAACTGACATGAAGTTGTTTCGTACCCGTCGGAACCTTTAACATGCAAAGCTTAGCGTGGTCAAATATTATGTTATGTCTATATATAACATGGTCAAATAATACGTTATGTGTGTTATCTTGTCGAACTAAAAAAGCTGCCCAACTGACATAAAGTTGTTTTGTACACGTCAGAACCTTTAACACGCAATACATAGCATGGTCAAATATTACGTTATGTGTGTATATAGCGTGGTAAAAGAGTATGTTATGTGTGTATATAGTGAGCCTAAAAAATACGTTATTTGTATTGTCTTGCCTATAAATGACGAGCTCATTCTATATATTTTCTGCTCTAAACTACTAACTAATAGAAAATCTTCCAAGAAAAGTAAATTTTTTTAACACAAAAATATCTCAACCTTTTTATGTACCAAAGTACAAGTGTAGAAAAAAAATGCTAGATGCAAAGTTGTTGGGATAATAGTGAACCTGGATGCCGCTTCAGGGAATGTATGAACAAGTTTTATAAGGTTCCCGGCGAATGAATTGATGAACCATATCATCAGGAGTACTACAAAGAGTTGTTGAACGATCTTAATGATTTGTGTTTAAAATAGTGAAAACGTGAAGAAAAAAAAACTTTAAAAAGAGGTTGTATAGTTGAAAGCGAAACTTAAACATGTGGATGAAGAAAAAAATAAGCTGGAAGAACAATTTAAACGGTTGGAGTAGAGAGTAACGGGCGGCTGGGACTAAATGTATGTGTTTATTGTATCACTTTATCTTTATTTTTCCTATGTCATGTATTTTTATTAGTTATAAGTTGCTATGTTTGTATTTGTGTTGTAGTATTAAACTAGCTATTTTTATTAGTTACAAGTTGCTATATTAGTGTTTGTGTTCATTGTAATGGAATTTAAGTTTTTGCGACTTGTGTTTGTGTTGTAGTACGAAACTAGCTAATTAACAGAGAAATAGAAAAGTAACGCCCTATAAAAGTTGTTGTTAATGTATATACAAAAATATTACTTACATCAAATATAGGAAAAAAAAAGAATAAACTCAACGTGTCCTGCATCTAGTGTGCTTCAATGCAGCCGCTGGCTTGAGGCGCATCGCATCCTGCCTGAGTACGCTATCGGGATCGTCATCATCAAGTCACCTCGTTATAGCCGGATGCACCGCTTCATAATCATCTGTGGTGCTGACATGATCAGTAGAAGGGGCCATCAATCCAGTAGAAACCTACATAAGAATAAAAAGCTTAGTATATCAAAGTATATAATAAGTCACAACAATTTAAATTGTTGTACCACTATCTCGTCGGGCTCCTGAATGTAAGAATCGGTCGCAACAATGTCAACATCGCATTCAACCTTGAAAAGGAAATTAACAAAGGTATGGAAAATAAATAGATATTCTAATTCAATACAACAAAAATCGTACCTTCACTTGTGATGATGAACCATAACTCAGTCAGTACCCACTATGTAAGTCTCGGGTCGGCCGCTCCACAGCAACACTAGACGGGCCT
Organism: Nicotiana noctiflora; assembly: GCA_032618575.1. Classification (NCBI taxonomy): domain Eukaryota; kingdom Viridiplantae; phylum Streptophyta; class Magnoliopsida; order Solanales; family Solanaceae; genus Nicotiana; species Nicotiana noctiflora. Next base: position 178,233 of record JASVEL010011005.1, read on the forward strand.
AGAAAGTAGGTACCCGAATCAACTCTAGAAAGGTTCATGCCTGTGATCATTAATTGACCTGACAGGATCACCTGCGAAGTCCCTAGAGTGAGATCCATCTCAAGGCTGTACAATAGCATGTCCGTCTCATGCAGGGCACCCGGCATATCGGCAGCAACATAATCAGCAAGGGCCTCAATGCCCCCTTGCTGGGGACCACCTCCTCTCCTCCCACTGCCATGTCATTTGATACCCCCACCTCATCGGCACCACCACCTCGTTGGGAACAACCACCTCGTGTCGCACCATGGCCTCACTCGTACTGCTCTGGCTCCACATAATTAGGCATGTGTGCCAAGCACTGATCCTCCCGGGCTCGCTGCAGTGTTCAGGCAGCCAACTCTACAAATTAATGGTTGTAATCCTGCAAGGCTACCGCAGGATCGACGATATAATCCTGCATTTACAGTCTCATCTTATAGACTGTATGTAGTCCAATAGCCTGCACAACGTATAAAACCTAAACTACATATATTGCAGTAAAATACAGTAGTATAATGAATAATAACAGAAAACATACAACTGCCTCGTGTCGCCCGGCATATGGAACGTACCGACCGCCATCTTGATGAATAGGGTTCTCGATAAAATTTTGGTATCGTGTCGGTACCAGGACATATACCTCCGTATAGCTATTTCTTGCATCTGTGTAGGTGGGGGCGGAATCATCTGATCTCGATGGTCCCAAATATGGATTTGCGCCACTAACCATGCCATAAATGCATCATCCGCCTTGCAACGATCATCTCTCTAATAATGCATAGGCTCCCATATAGGCACCCTCGGTATATACTGCAAGCGGCCAAACTGTGAAAGTACCCACTTCGAGACATGATGCTCCACAATATCAAGGCGTATGAGTGGGGCAGAAGTGCTCAAAATCAATCGGTCAGTCGAGCTATAAGCTGTCAGATGACGTCCAGATAAACTATCAAATAATAATATGAAACGTGAGTATGCGCAATATTAAGTTAATCTATATCGGGTAAGTTTAGGTACATATTTACTTATGCGCCCTCCAGCAGAGCTAACACATCCATGCAGTGGGGGAGATTATGATGAGCATCATACTTTCGTAAAAGTGTAAGGCGAAGAACCCACCTCTTGGCTAGAGGGAGAAACAGAGGTAGTACCTTAGGAGGTAATTGTGGTCGAGGTGGATAAAGCTGAAAGAATCACTCCCACACCCAAATCACAAAAATTACGTGTGTGACTATAATATTTTTTATTTAAAAAATCAAAAAGCGGAAAAAAATACAAATTAAAAAGAAAGAAAGTAAACCAAGCCCACTTCCCCCATCCTAGTAAATTCTCTTCACCACATATGTTCTTTCAAGTCCTAAACCCTTTCCAACTTCAAATATCAATACCCAGAACTTCATTCACCTCCTCAACATCCCCGTATCCCATCTTCTCACATATTATCTCCATCGTCTTATCAAACTCCGTCGTCACATTCACCGCGGTTTTAGCAAAAGCTTCAACAACAAAACATACATTACTCTTCACGAATTCCATGCCTTGCTCTCCACTAACAACCCTAAAATTTTCTCCGGCTTCACACTTTGTCCGCACTATTATTATTGTCGTGTCGCCTTGTTGCCGTATATCTTCGAGCAAATTCGATAACTGCTCGAAAGTGTGCCTTTTAGTCACATCGTAAAAAAGCAAACCTCATGCCGTATCTCTATAATATGCCCTCGTAATTGATCAAAATTTCTCTTGTCCCGACGTGTCCCATATTCAAAGCTTGATTAAAAGTGAAAAATGGAATGAATTTTATGAAAGTTTATGATAAATTGAATATATGGTCAAGTGATGCTTGAGAACTTTCTCACAAGTGGCAATAAATGTGGTAGGAGTAATAATGAAAGAAATAAATAATAAACAAATTTTGATAAATTAATTATAAAAAAAATAGGACCCACTGATGACACGTATAAAACAATAAATGGTCTTAGTATTTGATGTGTTCTTTTTGTCAGGAAATTGAGCTACACGCTCTGACGAAGGGGTTCATTTATATTCAACTGGTTGAGTTGAAGTGCTAAAATGGGAAAATCAAAAGTTTATACATCAGCTTTAAAATCCGATACAAGTTTAAGTGACCTGGAGGCCATTTCACCATACGTAAATGACAAACAAGTCTTATTGATTCAAGAGCATAGAATATTTTTAACCCAATACTTTTTTTAAGTGTAAATTTCAATAAGATACCTTGAGGCGAGAGAGGGAGCTATTTTATATTGAGTGAAACCAGATTCAGTGAAGCGCTTCTCCCATTCCTTCTTAGTTCTCTCTTTGGCAGCATAAAAAATAATCAATAGCAAGTCCATATTATGTTGCACTCGAACAAATTCTTGGTAGCTAATTAATGTTGAATCCTCCATCACCATGTCTATGATTATAAATTTACCTCCTTTCTCCCAACATGGAATTGCCTCTTCGTCTTTCTTCAGTATATTCACACAATCTTCGTCACTCCAGTCATGCAGAATCCACTATTTAACCAAGAAATCAAGGAGATAGGATTTTAAAAGTCAAAAATTACTAATTGCGAATTCTCATAGATATGCAAATACATGTAATTGCAGTAAATCTCTCCATTTACGTAATGATGTCTACCTATGCTTAAAATTTAAGAATAACTCTCAAAACTTATGGCCTAAAACAAGTTTTACGTAATGATTAATTCTATAGTTTATAAACCATCGCATTAAGCATAAAACTAAGTTTAAATCAAATTGTTTATTGATATAGAAATGTATTATTCATTTTTTTATAGACTAAAAAGAAACGTGTTCCCACAAAATGATATAGGTGTATTTCTTAGTCATGATTTAGGGATAAAATGGATTTGTATAAAACACAAGTCACATATTACCATAAAAAATATACCTTGAGTAACAAGTCATTAGCATTAGGAATCTTATCAAACATACTTCCTCCGACAAACTCCAAGTTCCCACTTCCCATGAGATCGCCAATAACATGAGGAAGATAAAATGTAGACAATTTATCATAGGAAAAGCTTTGGCTATTGCAACTGCAATAGTGCCAGTGCCACTTCCAACGTCCACCAAAGAGGTCAAGCCCTCGGTCATGGGGGCCTCCACTCTCCTTGGTCCCTAATCCCAAGATGTGGCATTCTTGAGAAGTTTTGTTAATGGAACTACGATAAGGGAGTAGTTGTTCACAAACCGCCGGTAAAAGTTGCATAGGCCAAAAAACTCCTAGCTGAATTCCACTTTAGCGTGGAGTGCTGTAGTGGAAAGACCAATCATGTTGCTGATGCACTCAGCTAGAGAGCTGACCTAGCACCAGTGTGCCTACTCGCCACCCTAAGGGGGAGCGAAGTAGCCACCTCCATTAAGGACCAGATACAGGATCTACTCACAAAGGATCCTGTTGAGGATCATGCTGCTTAAGAATTGGTTGATTTGCTAGGACAGGGGCATGACTCACCAGTTCTATGTGGAAGATGTTTTTTAGAAAGTAAAAGGGAACCAACTTTATGTGCCAAAATGAGGAGATCTGCGGAGGAATCTTCTTGCGGAATGTCGTGATACTCTGTGGGCTGGCCATCCCGGTAAAGAACGTAGCATGGCATTAATTTGACGTGCTTATTATTGGCCTCAAATGGCTAATGATGTCACTCGGTATGTGATGACCTGTCTAGTATGCCAGAAGGACAAGTCAGATCGCTTGAAACAAGCGGGACTCTTGGAACCACTAGCTGTCCCAAAGAGACCTTGGGAAAGAGTTTCCCTAAATTTCATCACCGGATTGCCCAAGATCGGAGATCTCACAACTATATTGTTTGTGGTAGACCGGTTTTCAAAATATGCCACCTTTATTGCACTCCCACAATATATATCAGCAGAAGATACAACTCGACTCTTCTTCTCTCATGTCGTCAAATATTGGGGCCTACCCAAAGACATTGTTAGTGATCGCGACTCAAGCTTCATTAGCAATTCTTGGACCCAACGTTTTAAGTTCGTGGGTCAAAATTGAGTCACAACTCAAGTTTTCATCCTCAATATAATGGCCAGATAGAGCGGTTCAATTGTATGTTGGAGGAATATCTCCTCCACTTTGTAACCGGATCACAGAAGAATTGGGTGAAGCTTCTGGATGCTGCTCAACTGTGTTTCAATTTACAAAAGAGTTCTAGTAAAAAAATAAAGCACTTTTGAAATTGTTACCGGACAGCAACCACTACTCTCACACATTGTGAATGCACCAAACCCGGCTAAGTCTCATCGAGCTGCTAGCTTCTCAAAAGAATGGAAGCGAAATCTGGAGATAGTGCAGAGCTATCTTGTCAAAGCTCAAAAGCGGATGAAGAGGCATGTTAACCAGAATCATCGCTTTGTTGAATATCAAGTAGGAGACAAAGTGATGGTCAAAATCCCAAAGCGGTACTTATTTGTGGGAGTCCATGACCCTCGCCTATTGCAAAAATATATTAGACCTTTGTCCATTAAGAGGCGCATTGGGAAAGTTATGTACCGGGTCGATACCCCAGCTTGGTGGAAAATTCATCTTGTCTTCCATGTCAGCCTCCTAAAACCTTTTCGGGAAGACACGAAGGATCCTTCAAGGAGCTAGCTTACAATACCTAGTATTCGAGGTCCCAATTCAATCGAGAAAGGCTTATTGAAGCTATCCATGATGGCAGAGTGATTAATGCCTCAAGGAAAGATCCCCAAGAATTCTTGGTGAAATGGCAGGGCTATGATACAGAAGAGAATACATGTGAGAGGGTAAAAAACTTCGAAGCCTACAAGAGCCCCATTGAAGATTATTTTTCAATTAAGGCATCAAAGACGTCTCTAACTCAGATAGGGGAGAATGTCATGGGCAGGTTTCTAGCCGTGCCCCATGACCTCTTGGGCACACCCCATGGCGTCCTAGTATGCCTCCCAATACCTTGCGCCATAGACGACTCCGTGTTCTTGGCCACGCCAAGTGACAAGCGCACAGGTGCCTTTGTCGCCCGATCGATATCCCTCACTAGCACCAAATCGTTGGAAGATTCCAACAATGTTGCGCGCGTAAACCGTGATGCCAAAGACAATACTGCTAAAAACGGACCTATTGCTGCCTTTTAGAAAACTAAGTCGTTTTCATCGTAAATATAGAGTAGTTTTATTTCATGTACTTATATTATGTTTCTCTAGCTTATTCAAGTCTAGTCGTGTAGCTTTGGTTTATTTTTTTAAACATTACTAGGGGCATCAAGCAATCAAAACTTTATAGAAAGCAAGTAGTTCTCTATACTGGTGTCTCTCTCCCTCGACACCACGTTACTTTTCTGTAATAGCTTTCATTAATGCAATCAAGCTTTCTTTAAATCTCAATTCTCATTTTTGTTCTCTCAATTGCTCTTGACATTGGTTTTCCCGTACGACACTGACAATCAAGTCTAGCGTAAAGTGGGGACCTTAATTGGCTGACAACAACTACACATATATCAATTGCTTAGACTTATGTCGCCCTTCCAAATGAATCTTAGGAAGGCACCGTGTAACACCTCGAATACATATTTTCACTCTGTAATAAGCGCATTGGCAACCAATATGGAGTCTTCAGCCATTGCATCATTGAAACTTTCGCCTAACTTTGGGTTTTCCACAAAATAATCCCAGAAAGATATTCCATGAGCAGTATGAAAAGAAGTTGGGGAATCATTTTGGAACCAATTAGTTAATTCAAACGATGCATTTTGAAGCAATTGAATATGGTTAATGAGAGAGTGTGAACTTGTACTCGATGGATTATTCATCGCAAAAGTCGACTCGCTAGGGTTAGAGAATAATGATTTTGATCATGTTGATTTAAAAACCCAGAATGAACTAAAAATTGCACTAAAATTGTCAAGAAGGAAACTTTCGAAGGGTGCACGAGAGGAAGTTCAGCCGAGAGATCGGAGAAAGACATGGGCTTGCCATGTTTATAGAGGGCATTTGGGATGCCTAGTTGAACTACACATTTTTTTGCTGAAGTGTTTATGAAGCTGAACATATGGTTCCAGATTTGAGCTTGAGCTCGGAGAAGATCAGTGGATCCGTTCTTATTGTTTAACCAAAAAATAGATTTTCAGCCTAACCTACAATATATAAGAATCGGGTTACTGATAATCGAAAAATAAATAAAGAAAAGAATTTTCAAATTCTTAGATATGAAAGCTTGTAAATCAAAAATATATTCCAGTAGTGTATGCTGTTTCCATTGATTACATGTTTTTCCTTTTATAGGCCTCTTAGAGAATCTTTGAAGATGTACGTTACACCCAAGATATAATGAGCTCATTATGAATATTTAATGACATTAAATGCTACGTTACACAATCAACATATTGAATGCAAATATTCCTTAACGACTCTAGTACTTGTTTCTCTTGTAATGACGTGTATCTTTATTCCCTTATGTGTCCAGGTTTATTGTCTTTTCGTATCTCTTACATAATTGCACTTTAAATAGGTACAGGGCTCCCGAGCCTTTTGACTCGTATCTTTTCTTTGTTCCCATATCTCTTTTTTGCCCTGTTGTCTCGTACTTCTTTTTATCCACATTAGCTTAGAATTTTTGACCCAGTCACAGCCTATAAATAGTTCTACGTGTCATGCCATGTCATTACTCATTCATATATTTAAATATTCCCAATACAGATAGTTCCCCCACTATCCTTTTATTCATCAATATGAATATTTAGGATGTGGAATTCGTAAAAGGAGAATTTTGTCACCATTAATATTTTGATAAAGTTGATGCTTCAACTGTCACTTCCTTTTAATGCCCTAGTCACGTGTTACTTCCTTATTGATTGCACTGTCCTGCAGCGCTTTTCTAGGCTTTCTTTTTGGATTCACTCTTCACGAAGTATCAGTTATCATCATTATATCATCTTTCATCATCGTACTCTTCCTTTTTTATAATTAGCCAATACTATAAATATAACCTCTATTCTTGTCTTATTATTCATAAATTGAACTGAATACTTTCATATTGCAAATTAACTTTATTATTCCTTGCTTCAATTTAACTCTTGCATCCATGGGTTCTTCGAACCCTAACCCTAGGAAAACTCATATTCTAGATTGTTTTCCCAATGCTCCTGTAAGACATAGAAGATGAGGTAGACTATGCAATCTAAGGTCCACTCGTGGTAGTGCTTCAATACCTCCTTCTGGTCTAGACCTTCTTCTAGATCCAGAGGTTCTCATTTGCATTGAGGTTCTTCTAGAATTAAGGATTCAACGGAGCCTTTGTGTGACCCCTTAATCCAAGAAATTAGTCCTACATAATTTTCTTTCCACCATGATAAAGAATCTTTAAAAACCCAAGTGGATGCACTAGACCATGCTGATCCTCATCCTACCTTAATCACGAGCATTTTGGCTCCCATAGTTAGGAAGGAATGCCTTTGGGCTGAAGATTATCCCATTATTATTCCTAACCCGAACCAAAGAATTACCTCCTATATGATAGGTTATTCCTTTGTTTATACCTATCCTTTCACTTTAGAGTTTAAACCCGCCATTGACCCGATCATGTTAGACTTATGCCACTTTTTTAATGTTTGCTTGGGGCAAATTAGCCCAATAGTATGGCGAGTTGTTGCCTATTTAAGACACCTTGCTAACACAGCCGATGTAGAACTTACTTTCCCCCATTTGATTCACCTTTACTCAATTAGATTTTTCTGAAACGGAATATTTGGCTTAGCAGCCAGAAGCAATAGAGTTTTCGTAAATCCTGAAAATGATAAAGATCGTGGCTGGTATGCTCGATATGTTGCTTCCCCCATCACATGTCTAGTCTGGTTTAGGGTTTACTCTATTCAATATCACCGTGCTTATTTATTTCCTACCTTACATGTCTTAACTATCGTGTTTCATTTTCAGCAATCATTGGTATGGTTACACCCGTTTCTAATATCCATGGTTGGGTAGAAAGACTTTTGAAGGTTACCCCAATGGAGGGTAGGACCTGGAAAACCCTTTCAATAACTACGGTTGGAAACCAAAAACCCATGGTAAGGAAAATTTTCCCTTCTCTTTTTTAAGGTATCTCTTTCTATTTTGGCTTTTTTTGTTAACCTTTCTTTTTTTAGTTTTTGCCACTCGTGGAGTTACTCTTGAAGGTGTCTTGGTGTCACGTGGTCAAGACATTTTTGTAGGATCACTCCAGGTTATTTCAATTCCTTCAAGATCTAAGACAAGGAAATCCATTCTTGAAGATGACTCTGAAGGAGAAGGTGAAGGCTCTTTGGTAACTAGACCACGAGCCAGGAGATGAATTGTCTCTCATGATGAGATTAATATTTCTCTAGACTTGCCTCTTTCTAAACCTGTTATAACTCCTATGGTCATTCTTGATGATGACATCTCTGCCCCCTCTGATACTGTTGAGTCTATAAACCAACTTTTTATTAGTCGGTTTAGTAGTGGTCCTTTAGGTCCGGTTCTAGATAAAGTTCCCTTGTCTTCTTCTACTGTTCATGTGATCGTTCCTCTGCCTCCCCCATCTGTTACTTCCATTCCCTCTTCTACTATTCCTTTTCCAATAATCACTCCTCCTACAATCCACCATACGGAGGTAGGTTCCTCGAGTAGGAGTTCCAATATGAGTAGTGTTACCATTGAAGTCCTCAAGATAGCAGTCTTCTGAGAAAGTCCAGGCAAGCCGACACGTGGCTTGCACCTTTGATTGGTCCCATTGAAAAAGCAAAACTCGAGAGTCACAGTAATATGACTCTTTTGAATGACATTCTCCATGAAAGCTTGAAGGTATTCCTTAATATCTTTTTTTTTAAAGATTGTTTTCTAGAATTTTAACCTTAAATACTTTTTTTATGACCAGGTCAATCTTATTGGTACTGAACTCATGAGTCAAGTTCCTCTCTTAGAGAAACTGTCTCATGACTTGGAGAAAATAGCTCATGATGCAGAAAAATTGCTCGTGAATCCCAATTAGAGGCCAACAATTGGAAAGGCCATTACGAAAGTACGCAGATTGACATAGACATCATGGAAAAGAGAATAAGTTCTTTAGAGAAACAAATTCAAACCATCACCTATGAGTTGGCGACGGTCAAGGCTACTGTAGACCAATCTAGAAGAACTAAAGAAATTGTTGCAGAACAATTATCCCTGGTTGCTGATGAAAATAAAGATATGAAGGCTTTATTGGCTCAGAAGGAAGCACATGCATAAGGTATGGCTCAAGAACTCACTCGAGTGCAAGAAGAGTTACGAGCTTCTGAAGATGAGGTTCGTGCTTTAGAAAATTCCCACACCTCATTGCAGTCATCTCACGATTCTATTCTCCTTAAGAATGAGGAGCTAAAAATGATGTCACGGCCTGGGAGAAGGATTATGAACTTCTCGCAGAATCCTCCAACATTGAAGTAAGTTGGATCTATCACAAAACACCCCGTGATACTTTAGTGGAAGTGATCCAGGAGGATTTCAACCTTGAGTGCGAGTTAGACAAGGTGAATGAAGCCATTGAGAGCGCACAACAGCCGCCGGATTTCTCATCTCCCGAAACTAATCTTCCCGTAGCTGAAACCCCCTTGGTTGAGGCTCCTCCAAGTGAATCTTCTACAGTTGAGGCTATTTTGATTGAAGCTCCCGTAGGTGAAGTTCCTATATCTAAAGTCCCCATGTCTGTTGTACCTGAAGCTCCCATATCTAATCATATTACTTCTAGTATGTCCCTTCCTTTGAGTTCTTCCATGCCTACCATTAGTAGCTGTCACACCTCCTTTTGGCGCACCCGCGAGAGCGCGAGGGAGTTTTTCCAATTAAAGGACAATCGAGACGGGATCAATTTATTAAATTCAGAGTCGCCACTTGGGAAGATAATGGTGTCCCAAGTCACCGGTTTGATCCCGAACCGAGGAAATTTATGACTTTGTAATATAGTCTGCGAAACTAGAAAAACTGGATAAGGAACTCTGTTAACCCGGAAGAAGGTGTTAGGCACTCCCGGATTCCGTGGTTTTAGCACGATCGCTCAACTGCACTTTTTGCTTTTATCTGATTTCTTTATATATTTTAACTACGTATTTTTAATGCTCCGCTTTTATTTTTAGAAGAATTGCGACGCCACGAAAACACATTTCAAGTCACACCGCAACCAGTACGCCTGTGACTTCAATGTATTTCAGTTTCGCCGAGAATAAGGTTTGGGTCACATAAATGCACACCCGTGTTTAGGAAAGTAATTTATTTACAAATCGTGCCTAACGAGTCTATCGTCTTTATTAATTTTGGGAAAAGACCGTGAAATTTGCTAAACGGTCTTCCCGAATCTAAGATTTTTATAACAATTAATTTGAGGGCCCCGCAATTGTGTATTCCATGCGGCGAGGCTCATCTCACTTTTATTAAAGGTCATACCTAAGTAGCTAAATTTTCTATTTTATTTTGTCTCTAATGATTGATCAATTCACGAGTACAAGTTTAAATTCCGAATTCAATTTCTAGTTTGAGTGAGAAGAGCAAAAACTATTTAACTTGGACCTTGCTATTTACTTTAAAGTCCAGTATCACATTTACCAATTAAGTTTATATATCGAAGCTTTTATTTTAAATTGTCATTATACCTGATTCTTTATCAGCATGGCCTTTTCTTTTTGGGCCTAAATTCGAATCCAATATAAAAGGAATTGTATGAAACTTAAATACACAATCTAACTCTTTATACAAGTTACTAAGGCTTTGTTTACGGTTACACTAATATATTGCTTACCCGTGGTCAAGGATGCAAATGAACTAACTAAAGCTATCTATTAACTTTGCTCTTTTAACAATCTATGCCTCGAGTGATTACTCTAATTATTTGATCTAAATCGCCAATTCGGTTCTTTGCTCATAATGATGTGTTTTATGTTTTATAGCTATGCCTTGTTTAGTCCAATTGTAGGGTTCTTTAAATTGTACCTGGAACACAGGCTTATTAAGAAAAACTATTAACATAATATATGCTTTTACTACAAACTAGTGTTAATCTAGCTAAACATGGCAGAACTAAACCAATAACAGAGATTAAAATCCTAGGCTATCAAAAGGTCGAAACTAGAATGTTCGATTAATTTGACTTCAGCTTTTCGATTAAACATACTACAACAATTTCAAATGAATACAATTATCAATCAATTCGAATTACACGGCAACAACAGAACTCGTATAACTCTCCAAACTGCAGTTCATCATTTGATTTCAGAGCAGTGTTTACACTGTCTCTCTAGTTCAACATGGACAGGAGAAGTACCTGGATGATGACAAAGAAGAAGGAAAGGAGCAATCAGCGGTAGTAATGCAGTAGCAATACAACAACAGCAACACTCAGCAGCAGTGACACAGTAAAACCCACAGCAGCAGTAGTATACACCCAGCAATAGCACAGAACAGCAATACCAACAGTAGTAAAATGACCCAACCAAACCACAGCAACAAAAGCAACACTGGCAGCAAACACAGGAGCAACAGCAACAAACCAACAATGCAATAGTGACACAATGTGTATGTGTGTGTGTATTTTGTTTATTCGTCTGTCTATCTTCCCTACTCTCACTGTATTTTTAGTTCAAAATTCTTTCTCCAGATATCTCTGTGTGTGTAGGAATATTTCTGTCTATGTTTTTCGAATATCCTCCTTCTTTTTTTTCTCCTACTGTTTCAGATTAATGCTATCTTTATAGCTCAAAACAGACCCCTCTCCCTAAATGACTTCTTGATTCAAGTTAAATGGTTCCCCATGCTTACATGCTTGTCCCTTCTTGTTTCAACCAAAAGTCATGGGTGTATTATAGTATTAATATTAACTCCCATGCCTATTGTTTGGTTCCCCACTAACACTTGTCTTTTCCTTAATTAATTCAAAAGTTATGGGCAACATTATTTAATTACTTCTTTTAACATCTTCCAAAGCCACTATGTCTTGTTCCTCACTAAGTATTAAACAATACCCTATTTTAATATTATTGGTACTTAGTGGATAAAATACTTTAACATAAATAATTCTTTAAGTTTTCAATTTCCATATTACCCCTAAAACTACTGAAATTACTATTCTTCCCAGCTATAACCAATTCATCTAATGAAGAGAACTTAGCTAATTCTTAACAACTGAATAATCTGATTCCTAATTCAACTGAACAGATCACCAAACTTCAGTAACAAAACAAATGGATCTCCTGATAACTAGACAAACAAGTCACAACAAGGAAAACCAAACATCACCTTAGTATCCCCCAGAATTTCATCAGAACTAGAAGCTATTTTCGACTTTTATAACTTAAAGATCAAGTCCAGTAATTCATTCAACTCTTCACAAAAAGATGATTTCAATCATTGGATTCAACTCATACTAAAACCATGAAAAGCTTTGAAACGTTAATAACACCCTAAACTGGAAATGAACTTAAATGCACAAATCTGATAGTAGAAACCAAACCTACCAACATATTGATTCGTATAACAAACTTGATGAACTCACACGACTGAACACATACGAACAATCGGAATCCAAGCATAAACTGTTAACACATAATTTTAGTAGCAAGTGATTTCCAAATCAATTCTTCAATATGCACATTGTTAACAACTAAAAGTCGAATAACTAGAGCAATTGTACTACTGCAAGTTAAACACAAAATTAGTCATTACATCAAGAACAGAACCCACACAAAAATGCAACTTCTGGATTAACTCGTAGAATCCACACATGATTATGTGACGACCCGGCCCGTCGTCACGGGAATTACCACCCCGTTATGTTGTAATTACATAATTCATGCTTTTATATAAGTGTTAGAGTCTATCGGGGGAGTTAGGAGTGAAATTAAATTGGAAATGAGGCATATAGCCTTTTTGGAGGAAGCTTGAATAAGGAAAGTCAACCGGAGTTGACTATTTAGCTAGAGGGCTCGGAATCGGATTCTGATGATTCGGTTAGTTTCGGAAGGTGATTTGTGACTTAGGGGAGCGATCGGAATTGAATTTGGAGGCCCGGTGTAGAAATAGGCTTGAATTGGCTAAGGTTGAATTTTGGCGAAATCCGAACGGTAGGTGAGATTTTGATCCGGGAGTCGGAATGGAATTCCAACAGTAGTTGCAGTAGCTCCGTTAGGTGATTTTGGATGTGCCTGCAAAATTTCAGGTCATTCGGACGTCGTTTGGTCGGGTTTTTCATCAAATGTGTAATTCGGAAAGTTTTAAGAAATTTAGGCTTGAATCCGTGTGTAATTGGTGATTTTGATGTTTAGGATGGTGTTTTTATGATTGGAACAAGTTCGTATCGTGTTTTGGGGTATGTTGGTGGTTTTCGTTGGGGTCCGGGGGCCTCGGGGTGAATCCGGACCATCATCCGGCATTTGGAAGCAAGAAATGATCTGCTGTAAATTGTAGATCACTGGGCAGTGATTTAGCCTTCGCGTTCGCAAGGGCAAGGCCCACGTTCGCATAGGCTGAGGGAAAATGGTCATCGCGTTCGCGAGGGCACTGCCGCGTTCGCGTAGGCTGGGGCCAGTTGGCCATCGCGTTCGCGAGGTAACATGCCGCGTTCGCGAAGGAGAAGGTTGGAACGCATCGCGTTCGCGTGGGTGAAGGACGCGGACGCGTAAGAGGAAAAGACGAAGCATCGCGTTCGCGTGGTATGGGACGCGAACGCGTAGAGGAAAAATCCGGGCTAGGAAGATTGGTCTTCGCGAACGCGTGACTTTACGTCGCGTTCGCGATGAAGGAACGGAGCAAGGCATCGCGTTCGCGTGGAGACCATCGCGAACGCGTAGGGTAAAATCGTCTGGCAGTGAATTAAAATCACAGAACAGAGGGCTCTCGGGTTCATTAACCCAAAACGCCATTTTTGAGTTCTAGAGAGAGAAACTCACGGGAATTGTTGGTAATTCATCGGGGATTCGTTGGAGGTAAGTTTTGTGGCTTAATTACATCATTTTAACATGAAATCCTTGGTTAAATCCCTGTAAATGGAAGATTTAAGGTGGGTTTGAGCCCTAGGCCTAAATTTAAGAAACAAAACACTGATTTGAGTGGGCAAATGGAGTCCGATTTTGGTAAAATTTATATGCCTAGACTCGTATCGAGATGAGGATTCCGAATATGTAAATTTTGTAATTTTTCGACAAGTGTACCAAAAAATCGGGTTTTGACAACTTGTGGGTTTTGATATAAATTGGGTTATTTCGAATGAATTTCGTGAAATTAGCGTATATTGATGCATTCTCTATGACTTTGAGCAGATTTGGCATCCGAGGAGATTGATTTGCGAGGCAAGCGCAAGGCGGATTGAAGCTTCTACCGGTTCGAGGTGAGTGGTAGTAGTAAACAATGCACTGAGGGTTTGAAACCCCGTACTAGCACTTTACAGTGCTATATTGAGATGAGACACGCGTTCTATGACGGGCGTGGTGACATTGTGATAGGGGTTCGGACTTAGTCCTTCCCGGCTAATAGAATACTGTGTTGTACAACTGTTAATGAGGTTATAACTGTACCATTGGGCTAATAGCCATGTTTGGGGCCTTGTGCCGATCTGTAGAGCATTAGGGAACCTATAGAGCTAGGTGACCTTTACATCGTGTTGGAAATATACACTCAGCCATAGCTCTAGCTGCATAGCATAATATGAGCCTGTACTAGATGTGTACATTGAGAGAGATTATCTAGGGTGGAATTCCCTGTTCTAGCTGAGTGGGACTGAATGGCCAAGTTTATACCGATTGAGATGAGATAGGGTCGAGGACCCACTATGAGATGTTATATTGGGCCTGAAAGGCCAAGTCTATATTAACTGAGACAGGGTCAAGGACCCATTGTGATATATTATATTGGGCTTGAGAGGCCAAGTACATACTGACTGGGATAGGGTCGAGGACCCATTATGAGGTATTATGTATATAGATACCTATTTTGGATCGGACTGCACGCCGCAGTAATATACATGTAATATACATGTAATATACATGTGGGACGGACTGCACGCCGCGATATTATTGCGCTTGGGCTGTAGGAGCCCCTTCGGAGTCTGAGTCTGCACACATTCGCAGTGAGCGCTGTATATATTATGGGATCGGGCTGCGCGCCGCAGCAGTATAAATATATATACATATATATATTGGATCGGACTGCACGCCGCAGCATCATAGCGCTTGGGCCTAGGGAGCCCCTCCGAAGTCTGTATACACCCCCAGTGAGCGCCGTCGACGTTAAATGGAACGGGCTGCGCGCCGCAGCAGTATATGTATTGGAGCGGGCTGCACGCCGCAGCATTATACTTAATCATATCCTACTATTTACTTAGATACTTATACATTATAGATATAAGTATATGCCTTTATATGTCGAGATGGCCGTACACCGTAGGGGTACGAGCGAGGGTTAGTTCAGTGTGGAATCTTGTAGAGATAAACGTAGATTGGAGGTTAAAGTACTACTATAGTGATGACGTACTTGTGAAGATTGCCTTAGAACTGCTAAGTGATAGCACAGGAGTTCTTACTTTCGGTTATTATTTATTATTGTTACTCACTGAGTTGAAATATACTCACCCCACTCCCCTGCACTTTTTGGTGCAGATCCACAGGTGCCCGAGAGCAGTTGAGACATTTTAGCTGCTGATCTATATCTACTTTGGCGGAGATTACGAGGTAGCTGCCAGCGTCCGCAGAGCTTGTTTTCTCCTTCCTTATCATCTTGTTGATTTCCTATTTGTCTAGACTTGGTTGTATTAGGATGCTATTCTGTAGAGGCTCAGTCTCGTGACACCACGATATGTTTGGGACCGTATTTTGTATGTTTTGACGTTTCGGTTATCACCTGTTATGACTAATTATTGTTTAAGTTTAATTTATTTAATAATTGGCTGGTTAAAAGGATAATATGGTCGGGCTTGCCTAGCATTGTGTTGGGCGCCATCACGACCGGGGTTTGGGTCGTGACAAGTTGGTATCGAGCCTAGGTTAATAGGTCTCGCGAGTCGTGAGCCGGTTGGTAGAGTCTCGTGGATCGGTGCGGGGACGCCTTTACTTATCCTCGGGAGGCTGCAAACCTTCTTAGGAAAAGTTTCAATTCTTGGAATTCTTGTCGTGCGATTACTTTTGACTTGAGCTGAACTTTGACATTCTATTCTCTCAGAGATGGCGAGAACTCGATCATCCGGACGTGGGGGACGACCACCGCTACCACCTACTAGAGGCCGTGGACGCGGTCG
The DNA here is from genome assembly GCA_032618575.1 of Nicotiana noctiflora. Lineage (NCBI taxonomy): Eukaryota > Viridiplantae > Streptophyta > Magnoliopsida > Solanales > Solanaceae > Nicotiana > Nicotiana noctiflora. The sequence goes on from JASVEL010011005.1 coordinate 194,520, forward strand.
TGGTCGAGCGGAGTTGGGGCGGCTGAGCGGCGCCGGGCTGACCCACGGCCCCGGTTGCGAGAGGTGCCGGTGGCACCGGATCGGGCACCGGTGTGCCCATTGCTATTCGGGTCTACGGGAGACCACTGGCTCGGATACTAGCGATGCTGCGCCGGCCTAGCACGGGCGGTTTCGGTTACTACTGCGGCAGTGCATCGGGGATCGGGGGTGGTCATCGGACCCCCGCGATACGCACTCCGGAGCCGGCGGTGCGGGGCATACGGACACCGAGAGGCTCCTCCGAGTTCGGCTCGTGGTTCCGGTTCGGCCGACGGATCGGATTCGGGGGGACGGGGTCCCGGTATGACGAGACGATGAGCGGCGTCGTCTCGAGAGGTTCACCGGGTTATCTCCTCCGGTGTTCACGGGTGCTCCGGGCGATGACGCCCAAGGTTTTCTGGATAAGTGGCGTCGGATGCTTCGTACGGCAGGGATATTGGAGTCCGGTGGGGTATCTTTCACTACCTTTCAGTTTCAGGGGACCAGCCTTTGCTTGGTGGGAGGCTTATGAGCGCCGCGGGCCAGCCGGAGCAGCACCACTATCATGGCCTGAGTTCTCCACTATGTTCTTGGAGAAATGGGTGCCTCGATCTCGGAGAGAGGAGATGCGTAGGCAGTTTGAGGGTCTCCGTCAGGGGGACATGTCAGTGTCAGAGTATGAGATCAGATTTACAGAGTTGTCCAGATATGCACCGTGGTTGGTTCATTCCGACAGAGAGAGGATTGGGCGCTTTGTGGACGGCCTCATTTACCCCATTCGTATTCTGATGACTCGGGAGAGGGTGTTGAGTCGTACATTTGAGGATGCTATGGATATTGCTCGCGACATTGAGACAGATCGTCGCAGGGAGCGGGATGAGAGGGAGGCCGAGAGGCCTCGAGGAGCGGCTAGTTCCGGTGGCACACGGACCGGAGGCCGAGTCGGCGAGCCGGGGTCGCTCTTTCGAGTCTTCGCGGTCGAGACGCTCGGATCGTCGCGGATGGTCTCCTAGAACGGGATTATCGGGGTTCGCACCAGAACCAGCCAGCTCTCAGTGCCATGCCAGCTCAGAGTTCTTCACAGGCCCCATCCGCTCAGGGTTCATCTCGGCCTAGTTCATCAGCTGGCCATTCCAGCGCCAGAGGTCCTTATCAGTCTCAGTACCCAGCACCGGGGAGTTGCTACGAGTGCGGAGAGTTTGGGCATCACCGTAGGGAGTGTCCCCGTCTTGTTTCCAGATCTTATCAGCAGAGGGGGCAGCCCTCGTCATCTGGTCCTTCTACTTCAGCACCCGCCCCGCCAGCTAGGGGTGAGGGTCAGACAGCTAGGGGTCGCTCTCGAGGGGGAGGCCGATCAGGGGGATAGGCTAGATGCTATGCTTTTCAGGGCCGATCCGAGGCTGTTGCTTCTGATGCTGTCATTACAGGTATTATTTCAGTCTGCCACAAAGATGCCTCAGTATTGTTTGATCCCGGTTCTACTTATTCTTATGTGTCTACATATTTTGCTCCTCATTTGGGCACGACCGAGGGAGTCTTGAGCTGCCAGTGCATGTATCTACCCCGGTAGGGGATACTATTGTTGTGGACCACGTATACTAGTCCTGTTTGGTCACTATTGGAGGTCTGGAGACCCGAGTAGACCTGTTGCTTCTCAGCGTGATTGATTTTGATGTTATACTGGGCATGGACTGGCTATCTCCATGTCATGCTATTCTGGACTGTCATGCTAAGACAGTCACTTTAGCTATGCCGGGCATTCAGAGGATCGAGTGGCGAGGCACGACTGAGTATGTACCTAGTAGGGTAATATCTTTCCTCAAGGCCCAACGAATGGTTGGGAAGGGATGTCTCTCTTATTTAGCATTTGTGCGGGAGGTCGAGGCCCAGACTCCCAGTATTGATTCTGTTCCCATTGTGCGAGACTTTCCTGATGTGTTTCCCTCAGACCTGCCGGGCATGCCGCCGGACAGGGATATTGATTTTGGTATCGATTTGGTGCCAGGCACTCAGCCTATTTCTATTCCTCCGTATCGTATGGCACCAGCTGAGTTGAAGGAATTGAAGGAGCAGCTCCGGGAACTCCTAGATAAGGGGTTCATTCGGCCGAGTGTGTCGCCGTGGGGTGCACCGGTCCTGTTTGTTAAGAAGAAGGACGGATCTATGAGGATGTGTATTGACTATAGGCAGCTAAACAAAGTAACAGTGAAGAATAAGTATCCTCTTCCTCGTATTGATGATTTATTTGATCAGCTCCAGGGAGCTAGGGTGTTCTCGAAGATTGATCTTCGTTCAGGCTACCACCAGCTGAAGATTAGAGAGTCTGACATTATGAAGACTGCATTCCGGACCGGATATGGTCACTATGAGTTCCTCGTGATGTCTTTTGGGCTAACCAACGCCCCAGCAGCATTTATGCATCTGATGAACAGTGTATTCGGGCCGTATCTTGATTCATTTGTGATCGTATTCATTGATGACATACTTGTCTACTCTCGTAGCCAGGAGGAGCATGCTCGGCACTTGAGTATTGTGTTGCAGAGATTGAGAGAGGAGAAGCTGTATGCCAAGTTCTCCAAATGTGAGTTCTGGCTTGAGTCCGTGGCATTCTTAGGGCACGTGGTGTCCTGTGATGGTATTCAGGTAGATCCGAGGAAGGTCGAGGCAGTGCAGAGTTGGCCCAGACCGACCTCAGTTTCTGAGATCCGTAGCTTTCTGGGATTGGCAGGGTATTATCGCCGATTCGTTCAGGGGTTCTCTTCTATTGCTTCACCCTTGACTAGATTGACTCGGAAGGGTGTTCCTTTCTTATGGTCCGAGGAGTGCGAGGAGAGCTTTCAGAAGCTCAAGACAGCATTGACCACAGCACCAGTCTTGATTCTACCGACAGCTTCAGATTCTTATACTGTCTATTGTGATGCCTCGGGAGTGGGCATTGGTTGTGTGTTGATGCAGGAGGGTAGGGTCATTGCTTATGCTTCTCGTCAATTGAAGCCCCACGAGAAGAACTACCCTGTTCATGATTTGGAGCTAGCAGCCATAGTTCATGCTTTGAAGATTTGGAGGCATTACCTGTATGGTGTCTCCTGTGAGGTGTTCACGGATCATCGCAGCCTTCAGCACTTATTCAGACAGAAGGACCTTAATTTGAGACAGCGGAGGTGGTTGGAGTTGCTTAAGGACTATGATATCACTATTTTGTATCATCGGGGGAAGGCCAATGTGGTGGTCGATGCCTTGAGTCGGAAGGCGGTTAGCATGGGCAGCCTAGCTTTCATCCCAGTTGGGGAGAGGCCATTTGCTTATGATGTTCAGGCCCTAGCCAATCGGCTAGTGAGATTAGATATTTCGGAGCCGAGTCGAGTGTTGGCTTGTATTGCTTCTCGATCTTCCTTATATGATCGCATCAGAGAGCGACAGTATGATGACCCACATTTGCTTGTCCTTAAGGACAGAGTGCAGCATAATGATGTCAGAGATGTGACTATCGACAGTGATGGTGTTTTGAGGATGCAGGGCCGTATATGTGTGCCCAATGTTGATGGTTTGCGGGAGTTGATACTTGAGGAGGCACACGGTTCGCGGTACTCTATTCACCCAGGTGCCGCGAAGATGTACCAAGACTTGAGACAACACTATTGGTGGAGGAGAATGAAGATGGATATTGTTAGGCATGTAGCTAAGTGCCTCAATTGCCAGCAGGTCAAGTATGAGCATCAGAGACCGGGCGGTGTTCTTCAGCGTATGGTTATTCCCGAGTGGAAATGGGAGAGGATCACCATGGATTTTGTTACTGGGCTTCCTCGGACAGCGAGGAAGTTTGATTCTGTATGGGTGATTGTTGATCGGCTGACTAAGTCCGCACATTTCATCCCGGTTAGTACTACTTACTCATCGGAGCGGTTGGCATCGATCTTTATTCGGGAGATTGTCAGGTTGCATGGGTGTCACGACCCCAAACCCCGATCGTGATGGCGCCCAACACATTGCTAGGCAAGCCCGACCATCTTATCCAATTACCAGCCAAGTATAATTAATACTAATTAATCGGCGTGATTAGCCTGTTTTCATAACAAATCAAGAAGTGTAGAAATGAAATACAAGAACACAGTCCCAACCAAATCGTGGTGTCACAAGTCTGAGCCTCTACAAATGAGATCTACTACACAATCAAGTCTAACCAGAATGGAGACAACAAAATGATAAAAAGAAAGAGGTCAGGTACTGCGGACGTTGGCAGCTACCTCAAAGTCTCCACAGAATGGGGATAATAAAGCAGTTGCGATAGCTCAACTGCCCTCCTGAACCTGTATATCCGCACAAAAAGTGCAGGGGAGTGGGGTGAGTATATTTCAACTCAGTGAGTAACAATAATAAACAATAACCGAAAATAAGAACTCCTGTACTATCACTAAACAGTTCTAAGGCAACCCCCCACAGGTTAGTCATCACTATAATGAGTACTCTGATCTCCAGTCCACATCTATCTCATCTAGGTCCCACACTGACCACATCCTCGCTCGTACCATTACGGTATATAGCCATCTCAATATATGGAGACATATACATCTGTCTATAACATATAAATATTTCAGTATATATATGAATATGAATAAGTATGATGCTGCGGCGCGCAGCCCGCTCCAATACATATACTACTGCGGCGCGCAGCCCGCTCCATTTAACGTCGACGGCGCTCACTGGGGGTGTATACAGACTTCGGAGGGGCTCCCTAGGCCCAAGCGCTATGGTGCAATGGCGTGCAGCCAGGTCCACCATATATCACTGCGGCGTGCAGTCCGATCCAACATATATACTGCTGCGGCGTGCAGCCCGATGTGGCGTGCAGCCCGATCCCATAATATACTCCAGCGCTCACTAAGAATGTGTGCAGACTCGGACTCCGAAGGGCTCCTACAGCCCAAGCGCAATAATACTGCGGCGTGCAGTCCGATCCACATATATATTACTGCGGCGTGCAGTCCGATCCGGCGTGCAGTCCGATCCAATATATATACTGCTGCGACGTGCACTTGTCCTCTCAGGCCCAATATAATATATCACAATGGGTCCTTGACCCTGTCTCAGTTAATATAGACTTGGCCTTTCAGGCCCAATATAACATCTCATAGTGGGTCCTTGACCCTATCTCATCTCAATCGGTATAGACTTGGCCTTTCAAGCCCACTCAGCTAGAACAGGAATTCCACCCTAGATAATCTCTCTCAATGTACACATCTAGTACGGCTCATATTATACTATACAGCTAGAGCTATGGCTGAGTGTATGTTTCCAACACGATATAAGGGTCACCTAGCTCTATAGGTTCCCTAATGCTCTACAGATCGGCACAAGGCCCCAAACATGGCTATCAGCCCAATTGCACAGTTATAAACTTATTATCAGTCATAACACACAGTATACTATTAGTCGGGAAGGACTAAGTCCGAACCCCCAATAACAATGTCACCACGCCCGTCATAGAACGCGTGTCTCATCTCAATATAGCACTGTGAAGTGCTAGTACGGGGTTTCAAACCCTCGGTACATTATTTACTACTACCACTCACCTCGAACCGGTAGAAGCTTCATGCCCGCGACGCCTTAGCTCCTCGAACCGGCATCCACGCATGTCAAAACTAGCCAAAATCAGTACAAATATATCAAAATAGGCTAATGGAACATAACCCAATCGAAAGAACTCGAAAAATATTAAAAATCACGAAATTGGCAAAACCCGAGCCCCGGGCCCACATCTCGAAAAATTTTGAAACTCATATTTTCGGAATCCTCGTCTCTCTACGAGTCCGTACATACCAAGAACTCCCAAATCGGACCACAAATGACCCTTCAAATCCTAAATTTTCGTTTTTGAAAAGTTTATAAATTTTCTCCGATTTCATCCATTTGATTCACTAATACTTGATGAAAATAACCATGGAATCAGTAAATATAATCACTTTTGGATAGAGAACACTTACCCCCATCCATATGGTGAAAATCGCTTCGAAAATCGCTTCAATCCGAGCTCCATAGCTCCAAAAATGAAGAAACACCTCGGACTGCCCCAAATTAATTGTCCAACGATTTTCGCCTCTGCGGTTACTGTTCATCGCAGGTGCGATTGCACTGTTCATCGCTTCTGCGGAACTGTTCATCGCAGAAGCGGAAAATCACTGTTCATCCGCTTCTGCGGGTACTGTTCATCGCAGAAGCGAAAATACCAGATTTGCCCCAGAAAATTGCAGCAACTTTTTATTTCACTAAAAATGCTATAACTCAATCATACGAACTCGGAATTCGATGATTCTTTTTCCTATGACTCCGTAATTTTGATACGGATCCAGTGGTTCAAACAAAACTGAATTTGGATCTCATTTGCTAAGTGCAACATCAATTTTGGCTCGTTAAACAATTAACTCATGTTTCGCCTCAAAACCCAATCGCGACTTGATGAAATTAAACCAAAATTTCCGGATCAGTCCTATAATTCATTATTTAAATTCTCAAAGTCTCGAAATCAAATTTGGATCTCTAGAACTAAAAATAGACCTTTGGATCATTACATTTATGCTCAAAACGACAAAAATCTTCCAAAAATGACCCGTTGGGCATCCGAATTTACCTCGAAGCCTCCGGGACCTCAACCAAAAGTACTAACACCTCTTATAACATCATTCAAACTTGTTCCAATCATCAAAACTCTATCGTTAACATCAAAATCGTCCTTTTTCAACAAATTCAAGCTTAAGTTTAACTTTAATTTAAAAAATTCACATTCGATCAAAAACCCGACCAAACGATGTCCGAATGACTTGAAAATTTGCAGGCATATCCAAAATCACCTAACGGAGCTACTGCAACTGTCGGAATTCCATTTCGACTCTCGGGTCAAAATCTCACCTATCGATCGGATTTCGCCAAAATTCAACCTTAGCCAATTCAAGCCTATTTCTACACCGGATCTCCAAATTCAATTCCGATTGCTCTCCTAAGTCATAAATGATCCCTCGAAACTAGTCGAATCATCGAATCCGATTCCGAGCACTCTAACTCGATAGTCAACTCTAGGTTGACTTTCCATATTCAAACTTCCTTCAAACATGCTATTTGCTTCATTTTTAATTCAATTCACTCCTAACTCACCCGATAGGTTCTAACACCGATATAGAAGCATAAGATATGTTAATGCAAGGTAACGGGGTGGAAATTTCCGTAACGACGGGCCGGGTCGTTACATTCTCCCCAACTTAAACAAACGCTCGTCCTCGAGCGGACTCGGAGTTGTACTAGAAGCCACCCAATAGCTGAATGACCTTACCAAGCATAATTTCAGGCGATCATACGTCACCCTATCTCACATAAGTCCGATAACATAGTATAGCTGAATTTCCACAGTCTAACTGAACCATAAACCACATTGCACTTTCCGAAATCATATACCAGTCTGAATCCCACATCTATGCTCAGAGTACACACGATCCAACTGTAATAGCCAACTCACCACTCCGGGTGAGATCACATGATGTACATCAAACAACACGATCACTCGATACGATAGTCTCTAATCACGACAACTGGCCACAATAACCAAATACTAGCAGAAAGAACCTTTCTCATTAGATAGAGTCTTATTCCAACACCTTCATATCCTGCCCACGGCAACTGAAGCACGCGATATACCGAACCCATCTCTCGGGTCAACCATTCGTGAATCTATTTCCCTTTTAAAATTGATACCACAATAAGTTTCGGAGCCAAACCTCGATATTACCTTTCTAACGAGCTGAAATCATATATGCTCGCTCTCATTAATGACTTGAATGATCATTTCGGTTATAACACACCACATTGGTAACATGACACCTCAGCATCGGCCTAGGCCACAACGAGCACAACACAGGCTCCAATAAGAACGATCCGAACACACTCGAATCCTGACAACTGACTCGCACAAAAAGCCATAATTCAAATTCTTCCATACCATCACAACACATAACTGAGATTCTCGTCTCACATCATAGAATTAGAGTACCTGAATCCTCCTCGAAAGGTCATAACATCACGTGGCCTTGCCACAACTTATGATTCTATCCAAACACTATTACTCATGGAGCACCTCAAGTCGCAATGCTCAAAACGGTCAGCCCCACACATATTTTGGTCTGAACTCAAGCAATCAATCACATATGCAGTGATACATTTAGTATATGCTATCGAATCTGAATGGACACAACCGATGTGCTATTCCCCGAGCGATACCCAATACGGACTATTCCTCAGAAGAGAGGAAGTATTGTAAACAAGGTACATATAGGAAGCTATATTTCCCACATCACACTGTTGCGGCGCGCAACCCGTTCCAATAGCATCCTGTGGCGGCGTGCCACCCGATCCAGATACCATACATGTGGCGGCGTGCCACCCGATCCAGATACTATACATGTGGCGGCGTGCCACCCGATCCAGATACTATACATGTGGCGGCGTGCCACCCGATCCACGCGTAATTCTAGCAAAAGGGAATGCACATCGACTCAAGTTGCTCATTGCAACAAACATGTACATATAGCCTCGAGCTCGGTCACATAAAACTCATCCGACAAAGTTCCTCAATACCGGAACTGAATCAATGGTAGATACCTCTACACTGACATCTGCCACGAAGGCCCAACTGACAAAGCAATACCTACCAGCCGTCCGCTGGCCTTAGGGTACATCCACCCTGCTGGAGCATGATCCGATGCGCTCTGCCATGCAGTTTGCGACATGTTTCTGACATAGTCCATATCACATTAGTCTGGACAACCTGGCTAATGACGACCAGCCTGCAATCATATATCATTATTCAAATTCGTCATATCAAGTGACGAGATAGCCACTAGGGCTTCCAATTTCCGATAACCGCTACACTGTGCCGATACACACGATATACCACCGCTGCGTAGGCGGGTTACGAGAACTTCTAGTCTCCAACACATACATAACACAGGAATCACTATGCCTGATTCCGTACTTCACCGTACGATTACATAACGCACCTCAAGCATCCATTCATACCACGAAAGCCATTCATAAATTTCACTATGTCATCAACGACTCAATTATTACGGTCGATCCAACGAGAAAATACCACCATACCACTAGATATTATCAATTTACATTACCTTGTCCATTTGCACCATATACCCTTCCAAATTACTAGAATAGCAGTACCATTTTCTTAAATCATCAGAAAGATCGATTCTTAAATCACATGCAGATGTCCGCGCTGCTCAATAATTTTATTGACTTCCCATATATTATGAACTAATCTCAAAACCTTGAATATGCCATTATCAACTTTCCATAACACATCGCGTATACCATATCACACTAAGACAACATGGAAATTCATATCCCTTTCCTCCGCTGCAAACATCGGCGCACTCAACTCGTCAAGGGCTTTCATGATCCCATATAGAGAAAACTCATTACAATTCCCAGCTTTGCATACCAACAGGAAAAATACACTCATTTTCAAACCACGGTATAACACATCGCAAACTCGTTCTCCCAATTACATTGCATAAATTAAACCGCCAGGACTCAGTCCTTATACCCATATCAAGTTACACAACTGCCAGCACTCAGAAGCTTTGCTGCACATTATCTGCAAGACTCATCACTTCAAACACATACCATGAATTAATCGTATTCCTTATCATACCGCTTCAGTTTATTAACAAGTTGTTCCATTTACCCAGTTTCCTTTCCGATTCATCTCTAATTTCATATCATTCTTTACTGTAGTACGGCAATGCCTCAACCCTTTTTACCACACAAGACTCGTACACAAGACCACACTGTCTAAGACCCATAGGCCACTGAATACTCTCTCAGTGTTCCCAGAAGTACCACGTTCTACCACACTTTATTTTGATGAACTTCCCACGATTTTTAAATTGTTATCATTACTTCCCAATACGGATACGTAGAATCTCAACCTTCACATGATATAACACAAGCCTTGATCTTCTCTAACGAAACCGCCATCTTTAGCCACATACACAAATCTTAAGGCACCTGACTGTTACAAGCAAAATCTTGAACACTGCAAAACCATTCTCGGGCATCATTCACCCTTATTCAAGCTATAATTCAACTGTCCTATTGAGTAGAACCACTCGTGTTTTGTTAGAACTCTGACATCGCAGAACATGATTACTTACAGGTATAATTCGCTATCTTTCTTTTCTATACACCAAACATTCCTTACCAACAGTAGTTCAAAACATCCTAGTATTTATTCACATCTACGAAGCACCATAACCTTGTCAGAATTTTCCCAACATACTTAAAGACAGTGCCCACATAGCGTACAACCGTGCAATTGTTATTTAATAGCAACCTCCCCAACTTAGCTCGAAGCCATTCATCAAAGCACTTTTAACCACTCATATCATTATTATTCAAGTGATGCCGAAATGTTACAATGAGATTAAACTCAAGTCATTTACAAGTCTTGACAGAGACTCGAATCATCAAAGACCTTAACCGTTCTGCAATTCTTGCATTTATACACACACCACCAATAAGCCCACTCTCTTTAGGTGACAAAAATCTTTCTAAGTCCCAAATTTTCCAAAAATTTCGGCAGAGTTTCCTTTGTAATTTGGCCTATCCACCGGCCAGAGAATCACCAAAATCATCCTAACAATACATCCGCAACTCGACAAGACATCACAATGTATATCAACAACATAAATCTCAATACTACACAATTATATCATCAGCATTAGTACATGAACATGCGCTGCACCTGCTCAAATCATTACACATATACCTTTCACAATGATACACCTAGCACAACCAATTCAGTTTTCTTGAGTTTGAACTCATACTACCAGACGTAGCGCACTTTACATTTCCGCTAAGAGGCAATGAACATATTTCTCACGCCCATAGCTAGTGCTACATATCAAATCACAATAAGAATCGAATACCTTATAGCTCTCCCATTATCAAACTGCAATTTGCACAATTAAGATCAATACCGATCGTATGAACTTCATAATACCGACTCGCGAAATTAGCACCTTGGTGCTCAAGCCATAGACAAGGATTTGGCCTCAAGTCCTCCAGACAGGCCCAACATGAACTCATAGAGATTATATCTCGTCCCTCGATTGGGGAATCATAAGCCATCAAGGCAAATTTATCACTAAGCACTCGAGTGCGCACATCAACGTGCAGGAGGAATTTCAAGAATTACATCTCAAGCTGAATCATACACGCACGATAAGAATTCCAAGAATTTGAAACTTTCCTAAAGGTTTGCAGCCTCCCGAGGATAAGTACAGGCGTCCCCGTACCGATCCACGAGACTCTACCAACCGGCTCATGACTCGCGAGACCTGTTAACCTAGGCTCTGATACCAACTTGTCACGACCCCAAACCCCGATCGTGATGGCGCCCAACACATTGCTAGGCAAGCCCGACCATCTTATCCAATTACCAGCCAAGTATAATTAATACTAATTAATCGGCGTGATTAGCCTGTTTTCATAACAAATCAAGAAGTGTAGAAATGAAATACAAGAACACAGTCCCAACCAAATCGTGGTGTCACAAGTCCGAGCCTCTACAAATGAGATCTACTACAAAATCAAGTCTAACCAGAATGGAGACAACAAAATGATAAAAATAAAGAGGTCAAGTACTGCGGACGTTGGCAGCTACCTCGAAGTCTCCACGGAATGGGGATAATAAAGCAATTGCGATAGCTCAACTGCCCTCCTGAACCTGTATATCTGCACAAAAAGTGCAGGGGAGTGGGGTGAGTATATTTCAACTCGGTGAGTAACAATAATAAACAATAACCGAAAATAAGAACTCTTGCACTATCACTAAACAGTTCTAAGGCAACCCCACAGGTTAGTCATCACTATAATGAGTACTCCGATCTCCAGTCCACATCTATCTCATCTAGGTCCCACACCGACCACATCCTCGCTCGTACCATTACGGTATATAGCCATCTCAATATATGGAGACATATACATCCGTCTATAACATATAAATATTTCGGTATATATATGAATATGAATAAGTATAATGCTGCGCGGCGCGCAGCCCGCTCCAATACATATACCGTCGCGGCGCGGCGCCCGCTCCAATACATATACGGCGCTCACTGGGGGTGTATACGGACTTCGGAGGGGCTCCCTAGGCCCAAGCGCTATGGTGCTATGGCGTGCGGCCAGGTCCACCATATATCACTGCGGCGTGCGGTCCGATCCAATATATATATATACATATATAATTATACTGCTGCGGCGTGCGGCCCGATCCCATAATATACCAGCGCTCACTGGAATGTGTGCAGACTCAGACTCCGAGGGGGCTCCTACAGCCCAAGCGCAATAATACTGCGGCGTGCAGTCCGTCCCACATGTGTATTACATGTATATTACATGTACATTACTGCGGCGTGCAGTCCGATCCAATATATATACTGCTGCGACGTGCAGCCCGATCCAATATAGGTATATGTATATAATACCTCATAATGGGTCCTCGACCCTATCCCAGTCAATATGTGCTTGGCCTCTCAGGCCCAATATAATATATCACAGTGGGTCGTAGACCCTGTCTCAGTCAATATAGACTTGGCCTTTCAGGCCCACTCAGCTAGAACAGGGAATTCCACCCTAGATAATCTCTCTCAATGTACACATCTAGTACGGGCTCATATTATGCTATACAACTAGAGCTATGGCTGAGTGTATGTTTCCAACACGATATAAGGGTCACCTAGCTCTATAGGTTCCCTAATGCTCTACAGATCGGCACAAGGCCCCAAACATGGCTATCAGCCCAATTGCACAGTTATAAACTTATTATCAGTCATAACACACAGTATACTATTAGTCGGGAAGGACTAAGTCCGAACCCCCAATAACAATGTCACCACGCCCGTCATAGAACGCGTGTCTCATCTCAATATAGCACTGTGAAGTGCTAGTACGGGGTTTCAAACCCTCAGTACATTGTTTACTACTACCACTCACCTCGAACCGGTAGAAGCTTCATGCCCGCGACGCCTTAGCTCCTCGAACCGGCATCCACGCATGTCAAAACTAGCCAAAATCAGTACAAATATATCAAAATAGGCTAATGGAACATAACCCAATCGAAAGAACTCGAAAAATATTAAAAATCACGAAATTGGCAAAACCCGAGCCCCGGGCCCACATCTCGAAAAATTTTGAAACTCATATTTTCGGAATCCTCGTCTCTCTACGAGTCCGTACATACCAAGAACTCCCAAATCGGACCACAAATGACCCTTCAAATCCTAAATTTTCGTTTTTGAAAAGTTTATAAATTTTCTCCGATTTCATCCATTTGATTCACTAATACTTGATGAAAATAACCATGGAATCAGTAAATATAATCACTTTTGGATAGAGAACACTTACCCCCATCCATATGGTGAAAATCGCTTCGAAAATCGCTTCAATCCGAGCTCCATAGCTCCAAAAATGAAGAAACACCTCGGACTGCCCCAAATTAATTGTCCAGCGATTTTCGCCTCTGCGGTTACTGTTCATCGCAGGTGCGATTGCACTGTTCATCGCTTCTGCGGAACTGTTCATCGCAGAAGCGGAAAATCACTGTTCATCCGCTTCTGCGGGTACTGTTCATCGCAGAAGCGAAAATACCAGATTTGCCCCAGAAAATTGCAGCAACTTTTTATTTCACTAAAAATGCTATAACTCAATCATACGAACTCGGAATTCGATGATTCTTTTTCCTATGACTCCGTAATTTTGATACGGATCCAGTGGTTCAAACAAAACTGAATTTGGATCTCATTTGCTAAGTGCAACATCAATTTTGGCTCGTTAAACAATTAACTCATGTTTCGCCTCGAAAACCCAATCGCGACTTGATGAAATTAAACCAAAATTTCCGGATCAGTCCTATAATTCATTATTTAAATTCTCAAAGTCTCGAAATCAAATTTGGATCTCTAGAACTAAAAATAGACCTTTGGATCATTACATTTATGCTCAAAACGGCAAAAATCTTCCAAAAATGACCCGTTGGGCATCCGAATTTACCCCGAAGCCTCCGGGACCTCAACCAAAAGTACTAACACCTCTTATAACATCATTCAAACTTGTTCCAATCATCAAAACTCTATCGTTAACATCAAAATCGTCCTTTTTCAACAAATTCAAGCTTAAGTTTAACTTTAATTTAAAAAATTCACATTCGATCAAAAACCCGACCAAACGATGTCCGAATGACTTGAAAATTTGCAGGCATATCCAAAATCACCTAACGGAGCTACTGCAACTGTCGGAATTCCATTCTGACTCTCGGGTCAAAATCTCACCTATCGATCGGATTTCGCCAAAATTCAACATTAGCCAATTCAAGCCTATTTCTACACCGGATATCCAAATTCAATTCCGATTGCTCTCCTAAGTCATAAATGATCCCTCGAAACTAGTCGAATCATCGGAATCCGATTCCGAGCACTCTAACTCGATAGTCAACTCTAGGTTGACTTTCCATATTCAAACTTCCTTCAAACATGCTATTTGCTTCATTTTTAATTCAATTCACTCCTAACTCACCCGATAGGTTCTAACACCTGATATAGAAGCAAAAGATATGTTAATGCAAGGTAACGGGGTGGAAATTTCCTTAACGACGGGCTGGGTCGTTACAATGGGGTCCCAGTGTCTATTATATCTGACAGAGGCACTCAGTTCACTTCCCAGTTTTGGAGAGCATTTCAGCGAGAGATGGGTACGAGGGTTGAGTTGAGTACAGCATTTCACCCCCAGACAGACGGGCAGTCTGAGCGTACTATTCAGATCCTGGAGGATATGTTGCGGGCATGTGTGATTGACTTTGGTGGTTCGTGGGATGAATTCTTACCACTTGCTGAGTTTGCCTACAACAACAGCTACCAGTCGAGTATTCAGATGGCCCCGTACGAGGCATTGTATGGCGGACGGTGTAGATCTCCCGTGGGATGGTTTGAGCCTGGTGAGGTTAGATTGATAGGGACTGAGTTAGTCCAGGATGCTCTGGATAGAGCAAAGTTGATCCGGGAGAGGCTTCGTACGGCACAGTCTCGTCAGAAGAGTTATGCGGACCGTAGAGTTCGAGAGTTGTCGTTCATGGTTGGTGACAGAGTATTGTTGAAGATTTCACCTATGAAGGGTGTGATGAGGTTCGGGAGGAAAGGGAAGCTGAGTCCCAGGTATATTGGCCCTTTTGAGATACTCAGGAGAGTTGGAGAGGTGGCATATGAGTTAGCCTTGCCACCCAGTTTATCCGGCGTTCATCCGGTATTCCATGTGTCTATGCTCCGGAAGTACATTGGAGATCCGTCTCATGTATTAGACTTCAGGCACCATCCAGCTTGATGGTGATCTATCCTATGATGTGGAGCCTATTGCTATTTTGGGTCGTCGGGTGAGAAAATTGAGGTCCAAGGAGATTGCATCGGTTAAGGTTCAGTGGAGAGGTCGACCCGTGGAGGAGGCTACTTGGGAGGTTGAGCGGGAGATGCGGAGCAGATACCCTCAGCTATTTGAGACTTCAGGTATGTTTCTTGACCCGCTCGAGGACGAGCGTTTGCTTAAGAGGGGAGAATGTGACGACCCGGCCCGTCGTCACGGGAATTACCACCCCGTTATGTTGTAATTACATAATTCATGCTTTTATATAAGTGTTAGAGTCTATCGGGGGAGTTAGGAGTGAAATTAAATTGGAAATGAGGCATATAGCCTTTTTGGAGGAAGCTTGAATAAGGAAAGTCAACCCGGAGTTGACTATTTGGTTAGAGGGCTCGGAATCGGATTCCGATGATTCGGTTAGTTCCGGAAGGTGATTTGTGACTTAGGGGAGCGATCGGAATTGAATTTGGAGGCCCGGTGTAGAAATAGGCTTGAATTGGCTAAGGTTGAATTTTGGCGAAATCCGAACGGTAGGTGAGATTTTGATCCGGGAGTCGGAATGGAATTCAGACAAGTTGCAGTAGCTCCGTTAGGTGATTTTGGATGTGCCTGCAAAATTTCAGGTCATTCGGACGTCGTTTGGTCGGGTTTTTCATCAAATGTGTAATTCGGAAAGTTTTAAGAAATTTAGGCTTGAATCCGTGTGTAATTGGTGATTTTGATGTTTAGGATGGTGTTTTTATGATTGGAACAAGTTCGTATCGTGTTTTGGGGTATGTTGGTGGTTTTCGTTGGGGTCCGGGGGCCTCGGGGTGAATCCGGACCATCATCCGGCATTTGGAAGCAAGAAATGATCTGCTGTAAATTGTAGATCACTGGGCAGTGATTTAGCCTTCGCGTTCGCAAGGGCAAGGCCCGCGTTCGCGTAGGCTGAGGGAAAATGGTCATCGCGTTCGCGAGGGCACTGCCGCGTTCGCGTAGGCTGGGGCCAGTTGGCCATCGCGTTCGCGAGGTAACATGCCGCGTTCGCGAAGGAGAAGGTTGGAACGCATCGCGTTCGCGTGGGTGAAGGACGCGGACGCGTAAGAGGAAAAGACGAAGCATCGCGTTCGCGTGGTATGGGACGCGAACGCGTAGAGGAAAAATCCGGGCTAGGAAGATTGGTCTTCGCGAACGCGTGACTTTACGTCGCGTTCGCGATGAAGGAACGGAGCAAGGCATCGCGTTCGCGTGGAGACCATCGCGAACGCGTAGGGTAAAATCGTCTGGCAGTGAATTAAAATCACAGAACAGAGGGCTCTCGGGTTCATTAACCCAAAACGCCATTTTTGAGTTCTAGGGAGAGAAACTCACGGGAATTGCTGGTAATTTATCGGGGATTCGTTGGAGGTAAGTTTTGTGGCTTAATTACATCATTTTAACATGAAATCCTTGGTTAAATCCCTGTAAATGGAAGATTTAAGGTGGGTTTGAGCCCTAGGCCTAAATTTAAGAAAAAAACACTGATTTGAGTGGGCAAATGGAGTCCGATTTTGGTAAAATTTATATGCCTAGACTCGTATCGAGATGAGGATTCCGAATATGTAAATTTTGTAATTTTTCGACAAGTGTACCAAAAAATCGGGTTTTGACAACTTGTGGGTTTTGATATAAATTGGGTTATTTCGAATGAATTTCGTGAAATTAGCGTATATTGATGCATTCTCTATGACTTTGAGCAGATTTGGCATCCGAGGAGATTGATTTGCGAGGCAAGCGCAAGGCGGATTGAAGCTTCTACCGGTTCGAGGTGAGTGGTAGTAGTAAACAATGCACTGAGGGTTTGAAACCCGTACTAGCACTTTACAGTGCTATATTGAGATGAGACACGCGTTCTATGACGGGCGTGGTGACATTGTGATAGGGGGTTCGGACTTAGTCCTTCCCGACTAATAGAATACTGTGTTGTACAACTGTTAATAATGTTATAACTGTACCATTGGGCTAATAGCCATGTTTGGGGCCTTGTGCCGATCTGTAGAGCATTAGGGAACCTATAGAGCTAGGTGACCTTTACATCGTGTTGGAAATATACACTCAGCCATGGCTCTAGCTGCATAGCATAATATGAGCCTGTACTAGATGTGTACATTGAGAGAGATTATCTAGGGTGGAATTCCCTGTTCTAGCTGAGTGGGCTTGAAAGGCCAAGTTTATACCGATTGAGATGAGATAGGGTCGAGGACCCACTAGGAGATGTTATATTGGGCCTGAAAGGCCAAGTCTATATTAACTGAGACAGGGTCAAGGACCCATTGTGATATATTATATTGGGCTTGAGAGGCCAAGTACATACTGACTGGGATAGGGTCGAGGACCCATTATGAGGTATTATGTATATAGATACCTATTTTGGATCGGATTGCACGCCGCAGTAATATACATGTGATATACATGTAATATACATGTGGGACGGACTGCACGCCGCAGTATTATTGCGCTTGGGCTGTAGGAGCCCCTTCGGAGTCTGAGTCTGCACACATTCCGGTGAGCGCTGGTATATTATGGGATCGGGCTGCACGCCGCAGCAGTATATATGTTGGATCGGACTGCACGCCGCAGTGATATATGGTGGACCTGGCTGCACGCCATAGCACCATAGCGCTTGGGCCTAGGGAGCCCCTCCGAAGTCCGTATACACCCCCAGTGAGCGCCGTCGACGTTAAATGGAGCGGGCTGCGCGCCGCAGCAGTATATGTATTGGAGCGGGCTGCACGCCGCAGCATTATACTTAATCATATCCTACTATTTACTTAGATACTTATACATTATAGATATAAGTATATGCCTTTATATGTCGAGATGGCCGTACACCGTAGGGGTACGAGCGAGGGTTAGTTCAGTGTGGAATCTTGTAGAGATAAACGTAGATTGGAGGTTAAAGTACTACTATAGTGATGACGTACTTGTGAAGGTTGCCTTAGAACTGCTAAGTGATAGCACGGGAGTTCTTACTTTCAGTTATTATTTATTATTGTTACTCACTGAGTTGAAATATACTCACCCCACTCCCCTGCACTTTTTGGTGCAGATCCACAGGTGCCCGAGAGCAGTTGAGATATTTTAGCTGCTGATCCATATCTATTTTGCGGAGATTACGAGGTAGCTGCCAGCGTCCGCAGAGCTTGTCTTCTCCTTCCTTATCATCTTGTTGATTTCCTATTTGTCTAGACTTGGTTGTATTAGGATGATATTCTGTAGAGGCTCAGTCTCGTGACACCACGATATGTTTGGGACCGTATTTTGTATGTTTTGACGTTTCGGTTATCACCTGTTATGACTAATTATTGTTTAAGTTTAATTTATTTAATAATTGGCTGGTTAAAAGGATAATATGGTCGGGCTTGCCTAGCATTGTGTTGGGCGCCATCACGACCGGGATTGGGGTCCACACATGATTATTTCCCTTATCGCCTGTGATGGGTAACAATTTCACATTTATACAACCAAAAACTTAGTTAAGCTAGCTGTAAATGAAGTAAGCAATTTAAAAAATGAAATACTAGCAATTGCAGTAAACTTATCCAAAATAAATGAATCACGTATGCACTCTTTGCAGACCAAACAATCGAACAAGCTAAAATCCGGACAAAACGAAGCTGGAATCAAGAGGAAATTAAACATAAAACAACTAACTCTCAAATTAAATCCATCCACAGCAAATTCGAAAAAAAAATGATATGGAAACAAACCTGTTAAGCCAATGAATTAACGAGCCATTTGAATGAATTCGAATTCGATTAGAAGTCAATACACAAGATTTAGACTCGAGGAAATGCGGCTGACATTGCTGCTGGTTCGCGTTTGTTCGGTAGCTGGTTTCTGCGATGTGAGAAAGAAGAAGACGAGAGGTCGTTGGTGGTGAGAGACTGGAGGTTGACGGAGGTGGTCATTCGGTGGTCGAAAAAATAGTGGGGTCATTTCTGGCGGGTCTAGTATTGCTGGTGGAGTAGTGAGCCCCGGGTTCGAGTGGTTGCGAGGCGTCACTGGTTCAGGGTGTGGAGGGTGGTTGACGGGGTTGTTGGCAGTGGTCTTTTCCGGCGTGACTGGTGACTGGCCGTTGTCGGCAGCGTGAAAGAGATGGGGTGGTTTGGGGTGTGGCGGCTGATGGAGATGGAGAAGAAAGAAGGAGCTCTTTAGGGTTTTGGGAGATTAGGAAAATGAAATGAGAAAGAAAAGAGGGGGTTTGGTTATTTTCGGACCGGGTCGGGTAAAACGGGTTGGGCGTGGGTATGGGTTGGTTTTGGGGTATTTTGTTTGGGCTTAGTGTTATTTAATGAAAGATGGCCCAAATGTGGTTTGTTCTTCTATTTTGTTTTCTTTTCTTTTAAAATAAAACTAAAATTCTAAAATTTCTAAATTAACTTATTGAAATAAATCAACTTATAAAAGGTACGAGTTAAATCGTTATAACAATTAATACAAATTTAAATAACAATTAGGGCTAAAACCACACAATTAGACTTTAGACATTTAAACACATATTTTTGTTATTTTTCCATTTTTCGTCAAATAAACTTAATTACTCTAAATTACAAACATGAATTTTATATGCAGAATGCAAACATTTTTGTATTTTATATTAATTTAATAAATAGGCACGCACACACAAAAATGCAAATAATAAAAGAAAAAATAACACAAAAATCACCAAAATCACGCACAATACAAAACTATTTTATTTTGAATTTTCTGGGAGTAATTCTCATGTAGGGCAAAAATCACGTGCTCACAGCTGCCCCTCTTTGCGCGGAAACATGAAGAGTTTTCGTGCAAAGATAAGTGAGCGTATACGAGCGATTTTTGCCCGTTTGAACACTCCGTATAAAGCATTTTTTGGAAAAGTTTGACCGAACCTTTGCCTCAGAAGGTCTCCTACATATCCCTGGCTAAAAGGGAATCAGGTCAATGTAGTTCGGGAAGTTTTGGTAGCTGGGACTACCGTGACTGCTGTGATCTTGCTGTTACTGTTGTTGCTGCTATTGCCACTGCTTAACTGACCTCCTTATTACATCGTGCTAAACAAAATAAGAAGCTAGACTAAGTTACAGCATTGCGAAATCTTATCTATCTCTTCATCTTGACTCTCCCATGTTCCTTGCTATTCTGTCGGTCTTGATGTTCCTTCTGATGCTTCTTCTCTTCTCACAATTGTTATTTCGGCATATTTTGATTGCCGAACTCCGACCATTGGTTCCTCCTTTGTGATCCCCGAACTATTCTTCTTCGAAGTCTGAATCTATCTTTCTGATCCTTGTTGCCTTCCTTCTGATTTTGAACTTGAATTCCTGCTGAGGATTTCTGTTATACTCTACTGCTTCCCTCAAACAACTTCGAAAGTAAATTGCCACTCCATTCTTCAGGCGGGCTCCTGACTCCAACATCTTTTGAAAAATAAACGCCATTCCTCTCTTCAGGCGGGCTCCTGACTTCAACAACATCTTTTGAAAATAAATCGCCATTCCTCTCTTCGGGCGGGCTCCTGACTTCAATCATCAACTCTGAAAATTAAACGCCATTCCTCTCTTCAGGCGGGCTCCTGACTTCAATCATCAACTCTTGTTTCGGAACTGCTTTCCTCCTAGGTCGTGTTGCTTTCCCTCCTGACTGCTGGGGATATCTTTTAGAACTGTTTACTTGCCTGCTGAGGATAATGATGCTGGGAAAATTTCCTTCATTCCCTCCTTTCCTTTGACTCATGCACTTGAATTTGCGTTGGGATCTCTTGTTGTAACCCTCTGCTTTATGGTGGGTTACTGGTTTCAAGACCTGCAATGTAAAGACTGAAGACTTGCCTCTTGTTATACAGGTAGGCGCCTGCTTTTAGTAGCAACTTTTGAATTAAAAATGCATTCTGGCAATAATTTATGAAATATGCAAAGGACAATGTAAAATAAAACAAACGTAAAATATCCTATTCGAGGGCGGATAGTCCAGGCGGGCTCCTGACTTCAATCATCAACTTTGAAAATTAAACGCCATTCCTCTCTTCAGGCGGGCTCCTGACTTCACATCTTTTGAAAATAAATCGTCATCCCTCTCTTCATGCGGGCTCCTGACTTCAACAACATCTTTTGTAAATAAATCGCCATTCCTCTCCAGGCGGGCTTCCTGACTTCAACTACTGCTTCAAAACAAAATCGCCACTCCATTCTTCAGGCGGGCACCCTGACTTCAACTACTACTTCAAAATAAATCGCCACTCTATTCTTCAGGCGGGCTCCCTGACTTCAACTACAACTTCAAAATAAATGGCCACTCCATTCTCCAGGCGGGCTTCCTGACTTCAACTACTGCTTCAAAATAAAATCGCCACTCCATTCTTCAGGCGGGCTCCCTAACTTCAACTACAACTCCAAAATAAAATCGCCACTCCATTCTTCAGGTGAGCTCCCTGACTTCAACTACAACTTCAAAATAAATCGCCAATCCATTCTTCAGGCGGGCTCCCTGACTTCAACTACTACTGCAAAGTAGAATCGCCACTCCATTCTTCAGGCAGGCACCCTGACTTCAACTACAACTCATTAACTCCATCCCATCCTTTCTTCTGAATTACCTTGTTTCGGAATTGCTTTCCTCCTAGGTCGTGTTATTTTTCCTTGACTGCTGGGGATATCTTTGGAATTGTTTACTTACCTGCTGAGGATAATGATGCTGGGAAAATTTCCTTCATTCCCTCCCTTCCTTTGACTCATGCACTTGAAAATAAATCGCCATTCCTCTCTTCGGGCGGGCTCCGACTTCAATCATCATCTTTTGAAAATAAATCGCCATTCCTCTCTTCGGGCGGGCTCCGACTTCAACATCTTTTGAAAATAAATCGCCATTCCTCTCTTCGGGTGGGCTCCGACTTTAATCATCAACTCTGAAAATTAAACGCCATTCCTCTCTTCGGGCGGGCTCCGACTTCAACATCTTTTGAAAATAAATCGCCATTCCTCTCTTCGGGCGGGCTCCCTGACTTTAATCATCAACTCTGAAAATTAAGCGCCATTCCTCTTCAGGCGGGCTCCTGACTTCAATCATCAACTCTGAAAATTAAACGCCATTCCTCTCTTCAGGCGGGCTCCCGACTTCAATCATCATCTTTTGAAAATAAATCGCCATTCCTCTCTTCGGGCGGGCTCCCGACTTCAATCATCATCTTTTGAAAATAAATCGCCATTCCTCTCTTCAGGCGGGCTCCGACTTCAACATCTTTTGGAAATAAATCGCCATTCCTCTCTTCGGGCGGGCTCCGGACTTCAATCATCAACTACGAAAATTAAACGCCATTCCTCTCTTCGGGCGGGCTCCCGACTTCAACATCTTTTGAAAATAAATCGCCATTCCTCTCTTCAGGGCGGGCTCCTGACTTCAACAACAACTCTGAAAATTAAGCGCCATTCCTCTCTTCAGGCGGGCTCCCGACTTCAACATCTTTTGAAAATAAATCGCCATTCCTCTCTTCGGGCGGGCTCCTGACTTTAATCATCAACTCTGAAAATTAAGCGCCATTCCTGTCACCTTCCTTTGCTTCCTGCACCACTTTCTTCTTCCTGCGTCGCTTCTTGGGCCATCCTTTCTTCTGAATTACCTTGTTTTGGAATTGCTTTCCTCCTGGGTCGTGTCGTTTTTCTCCTGACTGCTGGGGATATCTTTGGAATTGATTACTTACTTGCTGGGGATAATGCTGCTGGGAAAATCTTCTTTATTTCCTCCTTTTCTACTTCCTTCAAAACCTTTATTCTCTCCCGAGATCGCTGGGGATTGAAGTGTCATCAGCTGGGGATTACCCTGTCGGGGGATCCCCTTTCCTTCTTCCTCTTTCCAAACCTCCTTCGGGACTCGCGCTTGGCTCCCTTGAAAAACTTGTAGGATATAACGCTGCCGGAAAAATCTCGAAATCAGTGTTTCATTTTTCCGAGAACTGCTGGGGATGATGCCGACTTCTTGCCTTTCGAACGCAAGCTTCCTCGTCTTGTCTTGTCTGCTGGGGGTATAATTTCCTCTATCACAACCTGTTTTTTTTTTTTTTTTTCAAAGCTGCTGGGGATAATCGGGTTCAAAGATCATTTCCTCGCGTTATCTGGCTTCTTTCCCTAACCGGGTATTTGGTTTCGAGAAAATTTTCGCAACGGGAGAAAATTTTCTGCCCCAGTTTGAGAATCTTCTTCGTGGCATGCTTTTCTGCCAACAACCCCTCTTTTTCCTGTTTCAAATCAAAGAAAAATTGGTTAGTTTTAAAATGCGGTGGCTGGTTGTGGTGCTCCTGCTGGGGATGGTTCTTCTCCTCTTCCCTGCTCTGCGTTTCATTATCAGAACTTGCTGGGGATGTTATTATTTGATGATATTCATGCTGGGGATAGCTTTCTCCTTTCTTGCTTCCTCGCCTTCCTTGACGACTCTTTATTCGCGAACCTTTCCACGTGGTTTTCCACTGACCACCCGAATTCCTATGATAGTGACCCTTCGTGAAGACCTTGCATGTTTTACTGGTGAACCATTTTCTTTGTTCACCCTTATCACTGAAAATACCTTTCTGCTGGGGATATCTCTCCTTTTGCGGCATATCTAAGGACTGGCATTTCCCGACCTTTGAGTCTCATTAACCTTCCTTGAGATATCCTTATTGACAACAATCCCTCCCTTTGTCATTTTCCTATTGCTGGGGAATATACCTCTGGACGCTGGCCTTGCGCTTGATCCTTCCCGACTTATACCACTTGGGTGTACCAATCAAAATCCCGTCTTGCGTAATTGGAAAGCTGACGGAAAACTTTGCAGTCATTTCTTGCAAATAGACTTTATTGGGGAATTTTCGATAAAAAGGATAAAGATAAAAGGAAACAAAATAAAAGACAAAAAGGAAGATGACTCTAAAAAAAACAAATTATAAAGCAAACCTATCAAATGTGGATACCAACTCTAATGGACATGACATGCACATATAGCCTATCTTCCGTCGTTAAACCGCCTTTTGTAATCTTCGCCTGGGGCTTTCCCATCTGACTTCCAATCTTCGTTCCGCTTGTAGTGCCCGAGGGGTTTTCACTATCCAAGCCTCTCTCATTTCGGTTTTTCTCTCAGCTTTCATCGCCTTATGGTGCATGTAAAGGTTTTCACCGCTAAGACTCTCTCGTTTGTGTGACTTTTCCGCTGGGGGATTGGTGGTGTTACTGCTAAGGCTCTCCTATTTTCCGCTGGAGATCTGAGTCTTTCTGCCGGGAATCAGAGTGTTATGTCCCGATGAAACTTCTCTCATTTGCCTAACTCAGCCTCTTTTGAAGATTGGTCAAAAGGTCTTTCTTTGGACCGTAATGTGGGTTTGGACAAGGCTAGAAAGAAAGGGTATTAAAGGCTCAAAATAAAACAAATTGGGTTCAAAATTACAACCTTCGGAATCCTATATTTTCCTTACATAAACACACATTTTTTTTTTTTTTTTTTTACTGCCCCTGTTTCTTGCTTGGGGATTTTTTTGGTTTTTATTTACACTATGACCGAGCTGTGAAGCGCCTACGTATCCTCTTTGAGGAATCAGGTCAAACGTAGTTCCCAATTCCTCTTTTTCAAATTTCTTTTTTTTCATACATTTTTCTTTTCTTTTCTTTATCTCTTTTTGTTGTTTTCTTTTTCTTTATTTTTTTCTTTATCCCTTTCTTCTTTTGCCTTTCAAACTTGTGTTTCTAGTCTTTGCAACTAATTCCGAAGGAGGGGTATGAAAGAATTTAAATTCAGGCTCAAAGGGTTGACGATGGATAAAGTGTTTGGATAGCAGAACAAAATGCCTTCGTCATTCCAATCTTCAAAACATGCCAAGCGTAAACAACACAATTAATATTCATCATATCTTTAAAGCACTGTTGGGCAACACTCTCATTATGAATGACCCCATGTCAATTTTGGCCAGCTTGCCTTTGACTGTTTCTTTTTACTTGCCCCGGTTTCAGATGACTCGGGATCCAAATAGTCTCAAGTTGTTTTTGTTTCCTTTAGATGACCCGATCATCTTCCAATTGCTTTTAGAATTAAGCCATAATTATGTGTGCGCATGTCGTGTCACTAGATTCGGCGTTTGAGCACAAGACAAATCTAAAGGGTAAAAGAACTAAACAAATAAAATGACCGGAAGTAACAAAAGGCCGAAAGCTTCATTAAACTAATGACGAAATGGTTCAACGACAAAACAAGCAAAACAAACTAGAGTACAGCCCTGAAACAAAACTGGGCAAGACCAAAGCAAACTGCTAGGACAAAAGGGTTTGACCACAAGAAAACCCTGAAAATAACTCGGACAACAAAAATGACGACAAAACGAACCACCAAAGCTCCATCTAGCTGACCAAAAGATGGAGTGTCTTCCCAATTACCAAGCACAACATTTTAGCCACTAAGTTCTGCATCAATATTGCCGAGGCTGCCATCTGCTTCAACATTTTTAGCTTCAGTCAATACACCCCCCAGAGGATTCGTGTGCTCCATGTCATCGTCATTGATCACAATCAACCACCCTTTTTGAATCATTCTTTCTATTTCCTTTTTCAAGGTACGACAACTCTCAATATCGTGCCCTCTGACATTGGAATGGTATGCACATCGTGCGGTAGGATCGAAGCTTCTTGCACGTGGATCGGGAGTGTATCCGGGGAGCGGCGTAATCAGGCCGACATGTTTTAACTTTTCAAACAGACTTGCATAGGATTCTCCGATAGGGGTGAGCGCCTTTTCTCGCTTCAGCAACCTCTCCTCCCTAAACGCCTTATTGGGCCTGAAACCTGACCCGGGGGGTTTCCGGTATGTTCGTGGGGGTTGGTAGGCTTTTTGTGGAGCTGGGTACCTGGAAGGTGAAGTACGATTTTGGGTGTCCCTTGGAGAGTAGTGGTGTTGGGGACGGGAGTAGCGTTGTGAAAACATAGCTGGGGGACGAGTAATTGAGCTACTCGAGTGGCTGGAAAAGCTGTGATAGGTGGGTACATATGGAGAGTGTGAGGGATCATCCGGCATCGGGTTCAGTGGACGGGTAAGGACAGAATCCAGGAAGCTAGGTGGTGGCGGGGGTGGTGCTTTTCCATCCATCCACGCCCGATACATGTCGGCCACATGTTGTCTCAATATCTTGACTTCTTCTACTAACCCGTGGTTCCGTTCAACCAGCTGTTGTCGGATATCGGTATCAACCCACTCAGTCTTGAGATTATCTGCCATTGTCCTCCGACTTTGTCTTATAGGGAAGAGTTATTTTAGAACCACAACCAACCACCTTTCTGAAAATGGACACAACAAAACGAAGCCAGCATGTCAGCATTAAGGTATCCCGCTTATTGATCATTCTTCTTTTTCTTTTCTATCTTTCTTTTCTTTTTCCCTTTTTGTGGTTTTTTCATTTTTCCCTTTTTTTTTTTTTTGTAGTTTTTTTTTTCATTTTTTTTTTGGTTATGGAAATGGTCGAATCCTATGTGGATTGCCTACGTATCATGACCCCGCATGAATCAGACCGAGCGTAGTTCTTGCAAATTAATGCAAGAAATAAAGAGATGTTTATTTGATTTTTTTTTGATTTTTTTTTTTTTTTGAAAGGAAAATTATAGAAGCCAATTCCAACTACAAACTTGTGTAGGAAATTTCTACAAGAAAAAGAATATTTTTGGTGTCAATTATGACTATTTCTACAAAATTGGCCACGTAATGGCTTATTTGACAAAATGACTATTTTTGCAAAATTTATTAAAGAAAGATATATTTAAGAAAGATAAACTTGAAATTTTTTTTTATCCTGTGGCTCATGGGGCATCGTTCGGCATCACCATAAACCAACACAAGACTATTTTTCATAAATTGGCCATATAATGGCTTATTTAGACAAAGTGGCTCTTTTTGCAAAATTTTATTTAAGAAGATGCAAATTCAAAATTTTTATCGTGGGGCCTATGGGGCATCGTTCAGCACCGACACAGGCCAACACAAGACTGAGAAAGTTCAAATGCAAAAATGTAGCTATTTCGGTAAAATTTCGGCCATGTAATGGCTTGTTTGATAAAGTGGTTATTTTTGTAAAGTTGAGTGATGACTCAAAACTTGATTTTTGCGGATACAACCTTTCGACATTTCCGCGAGGGAATATTTCAAGGTTGTGTCCAAAATTATTTAAAATGATTCAAAGTGGCTATTCTTGCAAAAACGGCCTTCCAGCGTCCTTTTGAGGGACGTTCGGCTTATTTTAAGCAAGAATAGCATCACCCGACTTATTTATAACAAAATTAAAAATTTGACATTTTTTGGTTATTTTTGCAAACGGGGTGTGAACCCGAACTTGATTTTGCGGCTATGGCCTTGCAACATTTCCACAAGGAATATTTCAAGGTTGTGCCCACAAATTAATAAAAAAATTCAAAGTGGCTATTTTTGCAAAAAACAGCCTTTCGGCGTCCTTTCGGAAAAAATAGCGTCACTTCGCTTTATTAAAAACTGAAATTCGACATTTTTTGATTTTTTGAAAGGGGTGGTAACCCAAACTTGATTTTGCGGCTACGACCTTTCAACATTTCCGCGAGGGAATATTTCAAGGTTGTGCCCAAAAATTATTTATAAAAATTCAAAGTGGCTATTTTTGCAAAAACAGCCTTCCGGCGTCCTTTCGGAACATTCGGCTATTTGCAAAACGGCATCACTTTGAATTTATTGACAAAATTAAACACACATTTTTTTATTTTTTAAAGGGGTGGTTGAACCCGATGAGGGTTGCCTACGTATCTCACCTAGTGGTGAGAATCAAACTTGCGTAGTTCGGTCAGATTATTTTATGACCAATTATTTCAACAAGATCGTTCTTCCTATTTTTCAAATTTTCAAATTTTCGACAGCATTTCATCAATATTTTTGATATTTTCTATTCCAAAATTCGATTTCTTTTTTTTTTTTTTTTTTTTTTTTTCAGAAATTTACCCAATCATCATAATAATACATGATAAATAAATGCAACATATAATATGCTCGGTCTTTGATTACCGGGTCACCTGTCCTAGACGGACCCAACCCCTGTGTTGAGTCCCCTAAGTCAAATGCAACGTGATGCAAATAAGCGTTTCCTACTAGGGATCCGGCATGAAGTCATGTTATTCTAAGCTCGGAACCTCGGTATGTGATCTAGACTGTGTACCCAAGCGGACAACTCGGGCTGAGGAAGGAGCTCCTTTCCGGGAACCAAAAGGCCAACCGACTTAGAAACTTTCCGAGCCTCTTCATTATTTTGGGGTATGACACTAACAGAATAAGGAGTCTCAACCAGTGAGCACATCCCCGGGGGTGAGAAGTGAAGGGTTTTCGGCACAGTTTTATATACAGTTCACGCAATATCAAAGCGGTAAACATATAGCAGTTTGTATATACAGTGCAACTAGTATCAAAGCGGTAGACATGTAGCACATTAATTAAACATATAATAAAATCAGATATAGACAAAACAACAATTTAACTGAGCTCGAATTCTTAGACCCTGAACCGAAGTTCAGAGGTAATGTCCCCAGCAGAGTCGCCAGAGCTGTCACACCTCCTTTTGGCGCACCCGCGAGAGCGCGAGGGAGTTTTTCCAATTAAAGGACAATCGAGACGGGATCAATTTATTAAATTCAGAGTCGCCACTTGGGAAGATAATGGTGTCCCAAGTCACCGGTTTGATCCCGAACCGAGGAAATTTATGACTTTGTAATATAGTCCGCGAAACTAGAAAACTGGATAAGGAACTCTGTTAACCCGGAAGAAGGTGTTAGGCACTCCCGGATTCCGTGGTTTTAGCACGGTCGCTCAACTGCACTTTTTGCTTTTATCTGATTTCTTTATATATTTTAACTATGTATTTTTAATGCTCCGCTTTTATTTTTAGAAGAATTGCGACGCCACGAAAACACATTTCAAGTCACACCGCAACCAGTACGCCTGTGACTTCGATGTATTTCAGTTTCGCCGAGAATAAGGTTTGGGTCACATAAATGCACACCCGTGTTTAGGAAAGTAATTTATTTACAAATCGTGCCTAACGAGTCTATCGTCTTTATTAATTTTGGGAAAAGACCGTGAAATTTGCTAAACGGTCTTCCCGAATCTAAGATTTTTATAACAATTAATTTGAGGGCCCCGCAATTGTATATTCCATGCGGCGAGGCTCATCTCACTTTTATTAAAGGTCATACCTAAGTAGCTAAATTTTCTATTTTATTTTGTCTCTAATGATTGATTAATTCACGAGTACAAGTTTAAATTCCGAATTCAATTTCTAGTTTGAGTGAGAAGAGCAAAAACTATTTAACTTGGACCTTGCTATTTACTTTAAAGTCCAGTATCACATTTACCAATTAAGTTTATATATCGAAGCTTTTATTTTAAATTGTCATTATACCTGATTCTTTATCAGCATGGCCTTTTCTTTTTGGGCCTAAATTCGAATCCAATATAAAAGGAATTGTATGAAACTTAAATACACAATCTAACTCTTTATACAAGTTACTAAGGCTTTGTTTACGGTTACACTAATGTATTGCTTACCCATGGTCAAGGATGCAAATGAACTAACTAAAGCTATCTATTAACTTTGCTCTTTTAACAATCTATGCCTCGAGTGATTACTCTAATTATTTGATCTAAATCGCCAATTCGGTTCTTTGCTCATAATGATGTATTTTATGTTTTATAGCTATGCCTTGTTTAGTTCAATTGTAGGGTTCTTTAAATTGTACCTGGAACACGGGCTTAAAAACTGTTAACATAATATATGCTTTTACTACAAACTAGTGTTAATCTAGCTAAACATGGCAGAACTAAACCAATAACAGAGATTAAAATCCTAGGCTATCAGAAGGTCGAAACTAGAATGTTCGATTAATTTGACTTTAGCTTTTCGATTAAACATACTACAACAATTTCAAATGAATACAATTATCAATCAATTCGAATTACACGGCAACAACAGAAACTCGTATAACTCTCCAAACTGCAGTTCATCATTTGATTTCAGAGCAGTGTTTACACTGTCTCTCTAGTTCAACATGGACAGGAGAAGTACCTGGATGATGACAAAGAAGAAGGAAAGGAGCAATCGGCAGTAGTAATGCAGTAGCAATACAACAACAGCAATACTCAGCAGCAGTGACACAGTAGAAACCACAGCAACAGTAGTATACACCCAGCAATAGCACAGAACAGCAATACCAACAGTAGTAAAAGGACCCAACCAAAACCCACAGCAACAACAGCAACACTGGCAGCAAACACAGGAGCAACAGCAACAAACCAACAATGCAACAGTGACACAATGTGTATGTGTGTGTGTATTTTGTTTATTCGTCTGTCTATCTTCCCTACTCTCACTGTATTTTTAGTTCAAAATTCTTTCTCCAGATATCTCTGTGTGTGTAGGAATATTTCTGTCTATGTTTTCGAATATCCTCCTGTGTTTCTCCTACTGTTTCAGATTAATGCTATCTTTATAGCTCAAAACAGACCCCTCTCCCTAAATGACTTCTTGATTCAAGTTAAATGGTTCCCCATGCTTACATGCTTGTCCCTTCTTGTTTCAACCAAAAGTCATGGGTGTATTATAGTATTAATATTAACTCCCATGCCTATTGTTTGGTTCCCCACTAACACTTGTCTTTTCCTTAATTAATTCAAAAGTTATGGGCAACATTATTTAATTACTTCTTTTAACATCTTCCAAAGCCACTATGTCTTGTTCCTCACTAAGTATTAAACAATACCCTATTTTAATATTATTGGTGCTTAGTGGATAAAATACTTTAACATAAATAATTCTTTAAGTTTTCAATTTCCATATTACCCCTAAAACTACTGAAATTACTATTCTTCCCAGCTATAACCAATTCATCTAATGAAGAGAACTTAGCTAATTCTTAACAACTGAATAACCTGATTCCTAATTCAACTGAACAGATCACCAAGCTTCAGTAACAAAACAAATAGATCTCCTGATAACTAGACAAACAAAT
This sequence comes from Nicotiana noctiflora, assembly GCA_032618575.1. NCBI lineage: Eukaryota > Viridiplantae > Streptophyta > Magnoliopsida > Solanales > Solanaceae > Nicotiana > Nicotiana noctiflora. The sequence goes on from JASVEL010011005.1 coordinate 226,025, forward strand.
CACAACAAAGGAAACCAAACATCACCTTAGTATCCCACAGAATTTCGTCCGAACTAGAAGCTATTTTCGACTTTTATAACTTAAAGATCAAGTCCAGTAATTCATTCAACTCTTCACAAAAAGATGATTTCAATCATTGGATTCAACTCATACTAAAACCATGAAAAGCTTTGAAACGTTAATAACACCCTAAACTGGAAATGAACTTAAATGCACAAATCTGATAGTAGAAACCAAACCTACCAACATATTGATTCGTATAACAAACATGATGAACTCACACGACTGAACACATACGAACAATCGGAATCCAAGCATAAACTGTTAACACATAATTTTAGTAGCAAGTGATTTCCAAATCAATTCTTCAATATGCACATTGTTAACAACTAAAAGTCGAATAACTAGAGCAATTGTACTACTGCAAGTTAAACACAAAATTAGTCATTACATCAAGAACAGAACCCACACAAAAATGCAACTTCTGGATTAACTCGTAGAATCCACACATGATTATTTCCCTTATCGCCTGTGATGGGTAACAATTTCACATTTATACAACCAAAAACTTAGTTAAGCTAGCTGTAAATGAAGTAAGCAATTTAAAAAATGAAATACTAGCAATTGCAGTAAACTTATCCAAAATAAATGAATCACGTATGCACTCTTTGCAGACCAAACAATCGAACAAGCTAAAATCCGAACAAAACGAAGCTGGAATCAAGAGGAAATTAAACATAAAACAACTAACTCTCAAATTAAATCCATCCACAGCAAATTCGAAAAAAAATGATATGGAAACAAACCTGTTAAGCCAATGAATTAACGAGCCATTTGAATGAATTCGAATTCGATTAGAAGTCAATACACAAGATTTAGACTCGAGGAAATGCGGCTGACATTGCTGCTGGTTCGCGTTTGTTCGGTAGCTGGTTTCTGCGATGTGAGAAAGAAGAAGACGAGAGGTCGTTGGTGGTGAGAGACTGGAGGTTGACGGAGGTGGTCATTCGGTGGTCGAAAAAATAGTGGGGTCATTTCTGGCGGGTCTAGTATTGCTGGTGGAGTAGTGAGCCGCGGGTTCGAGTGGTTGCGAGGCGTCACTGGTTCAGGGTGTGGAAGGCGGTGACGAGCTGTCTCTTGGAAAGGAGCTGGTCGTTCATGGCGTGAGGCTGGTGACTGGCCGTTGTCGGCAGCGTGAAAGAGATGGGGTGGTTTGGGGTGTGGCGGCTGATGGAGATGGAGAAGAAAGAAGGAGCTCTTTAGGGTTTTGGGAGATTAGGAAAATGAAATGAGAAAGAAAAGAGGGGGGTTTGGTTATTTTCGGACCGGGTCGGGTAAAACGGGTTGGGCGTGGGTATGGGTTGGTTTTGGGGTATTTTGTTTGGGCTTAGTGTTATTTAATGAAAGATGGCCCAAATGTGGTTTGTTCTTCTATTTTGTTTTCTTTTCTTTTAAAATAAAACTAAAATTCTAAAAATTCTAAATTAACTTATAGAAATAAATCAACTTATAAAAGGTACGAGTTAAATCGTTATAACAATTAATACAAAATTAAATAACAATTAGGGCTAAAACCACACAATTAGACTTTAGACATTTAAACACATATTTTTGTTATTTTTCCATTTTTCGTCAAATAAACTTAATTACTCTAAATTACAAACATGAATTTTATATGCAGAATGCAAACATTTTTGTATTTTATATTAATTTAATAAATAGGCACGCACACACAAAAATGCAAATAATAAAAGAAAAAATAACACAAAAATCACCAAAATCACGCACAATACAAAACTATTTTATTTTGAATTTTCTGGGAGTAATTCTTCCATGCCTACCATTAGTAGCCATGTTGAAGTTGCATCCGTGGGTGTTTCTAGTACTATGACTGAAGATCAACTCTTAGGTGCAAGTGTAGTTGAGTCAGTTGAGTTTGTAAATGAACCATCTTCTGTTCCGACACATTAAAAGTTTTTTTTTTAAAAATTTGAGATTTCCCTTTTTTGCAGGTGCCTCTTTGGAAGTCTATGTTAAACGTTTTTAACTTCATGTGACAACTTCTACCATCAAACTCTTTGACTTAGAAATTTCATGTCCCCAAGTTTTGTATAAGGGCATTTTGGATATGATCAAGTTTTATACTTGTCTTTTAATATTTTAAGAAGTTTATTTTCCCAAACTTCTATTTGTTCTGTTCATGCCTCTTATCCTTAAAGGAGTTAAAGAATATATTGCATTTTTACTGTCTGAAAATGCTTTTATTATTCTCATGATTAAATAATACGAGATTTATAAAAGATGGCCCTTTTATATATTGACAGTTGATGAAGAAGATGTCTCAACTTCATAACGGTGTTTTATACGATATAAAAAATTGGAACATACATATTTACCTGGAGTTACTTGAACAAATATTTATTCCTGAACTTTGACAAGTTGTAAATCATTCCTTACATGTATTTAAATTACATCTATAACTTTCTCGTAACTGTTTTCCTTGTAACAGATTAAAAAAATAGAACAACAGATACATGATTTTTTTATAACCTGTTTTAATATACAACCTTTCCCTTAATTATTTACATAGCATAGTGGCTTTCCTTTAGCTCCAATATATTAGGAAGGGTTTGAGAGGTGACTCCATTGTTCTCATGGGAAAGAATACTATGATGAAGTGCTATGACTTATTAACTTCCACTCTGCACTTAACTATTTAGGCTTCATTTTCGTTCGATGACTTTGCCTTTTATATAAATGTGACTGTATATTATGTATAGTCCCCCAAGTTTTTGAGTGTTGAAGTATGAATCCTCGAGCACTTGATAGTTTTCGGCACTTTTCCTGAAAAGGAAATACATACGGGACTTCGGAGGTATGATTATAGATGAAGAATGCTTTACTCGTATATGTTTGTATCAGAATTATTTTAACCCTAGGCCTGGAATTTTAGTGTATTCCATTTCGCCTTCCAGGTCGTGACTCATCATTTTGCACGGGTAAGCATTTTGCCTATCATCTAAAATCGTTAGTCATAAAATTTGTAATAATCCAAAAAATAAAACTTAATAAAATGATACCTGAACAAGTCTTTTTTTCTCTTTAGAAGTAATATATCTTTAAATGAATAACATTCCAATGCGAGGGAAGTAGTTTCCTGTCCATTGTCTCTAACTCATACGCTCATTTTCCTGCAATATCATGAATTCTGTAAGGCCCTTCCCAAGTTGGACTTAACTTACAAGAATTGGCTGCTTTGGTAGATTGAAAAACCTTTTACGCACAAAGTCTCCAATTTTGAAATATCGCAGACGGGCTTTCCTGTTGTAATATCGTTCAATCATCTGCTTTTGTGTATCCATTCTTATCAATGCAGCTTCCCTCCTGCCTTCTATTAGATCTAAATTGACCCGCATCTCTTCATGATTAGACACTTGCGTTGCTTGTGTCACTCTCATACTTGGCTCACCTATCTCAATTGGGATAAGTTCCTCATCCCCATAAACTAAAGAAAAGGGGTTCTCACCTGCGCTTGTTTTTGTGTTTGTACGGTATGCCCATAAGACTCCAGGTAATCAGGCTAGTTACCCTTTAATTATTCCACTTGTTTCTTCAAATTATTGATGATGATCTTATTTTTAGATTTTGCCTGCCCATTCCCTACTGGATGATAAGGTGTTGTGTTATCCTTTTTATCTGCCAACTTTGAAAGAATTTCGTGACCTGAGTTCCGATAAATTTTGGACCATTGTTGCATACGATTTCTTTCGGCACACCAAACTGGCAGATGATATTTCGCCAAGTGAAGTCCTTGACTTATTTTTCCCGTGCCTGTTTAAATGCTCCTGCCTCTATCCATTTAGTAAAGTAATTAGTAAGTACGAGTAGAATTTACATGTCATTTAGTTTGAGGCAGTGGTCCAACGATGTTCGTTCCCCACTTCATGAACGACCACGGTGCAATAACCAGATGTAATAACTCGGCATGTCGGTGCATGTTGTTACTGTACCTTTGGCATTTGTCGCATTTAGCTATGAAATTTGTTGCTTCTTCATCCATTTTGGGCCAATAATACCCTACCCTAATCAAAATTATTACCAGTGACCTTCCTCATGCGTGGTTTCCACAATGTCCTTCATATATTTTCCTCATTACATATTCCATTTGATAAGGTCCAAGGCATCTTCCTAAAGGGCCACCTAAAATCTTTCGATAAAGGTTACTCTATTTTAAACAATAACGAGCTAACTTTTTACGAAGTGCTTGTGCTTTTGACTTGTCATCAGGTATGGTATCATACTGCAAAAAGCTATAATTTCATTACTCTAGTCCGTAGTTAGATTATTAAAATTTACCTCATACTTATTAGGTTCGAGAACCGAGTGAAATAAGTGAATAATTGAGCATTTGGCATCTCTGTTATATCAGCTATGGATGCAAGGTTTGCTAAGGCGTCTGCTTCGACAATATCATTCCTTGGTATTTGGATAACTTTCCATGATTGGAACTATTTTATCGGTTCTTTTACCTTTTCCAAATATTGTTGCATCCTTGCCTCCATGGCCGTGTAAGTCCTCAGAATTTGATTAACCATGAGTTGAGAATCGCTTTTGATCACTATCTGACTTATTCCAAGTTCTCGTGCCAATTCCACACCTACGATCACAGCTTCATACTCTGCTTCATTATTAGTTACAGAATGACATTTAATGGCTTGCCAAATAGTTTCTCCCATAGGTGGTACCAATAAAATTCCTAATCATGTGCCTTTAATATTAGATGATCCATCAGTAAATGAGGTCCAGACCCCTGGGTTTCCTCCATTAAGTACCTAAACTTCTTTTTCCGCTTCTACCTGTATCCCTTAGCTAAAATTAGCCACGAAATCTGCCAGTACTTGGGATTTTATTGTTGTTCGAGGTAGGTAAGTAATTTACTATTCACTTAATTTTTATAGCCCACTTAGCTAACCTCCCTAACAATTCATTCTTATGCAATATATTACGTAATAGGAATGCATTTACAACAGTAATTGGTGACACTGAAAATATGGTCTCAATTTTCTGATACCATGATTAGAGCTAATGCTAATTTTTATAACTGCGGATATCGTGAATCAACATCTAAAAAAGATTTAACAACATAATAAATAGGAGATTGTTAACCTTGTTCTTCTCGTACCAAAATTGCACTTACCGCAACTTTTGAAACTGCAAGATTGATAAAAAGTCTTTCCCCAATTTTAAGTTTGGCTAACATTGGTGAATTTGCCAAATATGTCTTCAAGTTCCTAAGTGTTTGTTGACATTTTTAATTCCATTCAAAATGATCTTGCTTTTTGAGGACTGAGAAAAATTTGAAACATTTTTCTAATGACTTTGAGATGAATCTCCCCAAAGTTGAGAAATCCTTCCTGTGAGCCTTTGAACTTCTTTTTATTTGAAAGTACATCTGGAATTTTTTCAATAGCCTTAATTTGATCTGGGTTTACTTCAATGCCACCGTTAAAAACAAGCAAACCTAAAAACTTTCCTGATGCTACACAAAATGCACATTTTTCCCGATTCAGTTTCATATTATACATGCGTATAATTTCAAATGTTATAGATAAATGTTGAATATGATCCCTTGAATGCAAAGTTTTAACTAACATGTCATCTATTTAAACCTTTATGGTTTTACCTAAATGTTCTTGAAACATTCTAGTAACTAGTCTTTGATATGTTGCACCTGCATTTTTAAGACCAAAAGGTATTACCCTATAATAGTAAGTTCCCCTATCTGTTATGAAAGAAGTTTTTTCTTCGTCTCCTGGAACCATTTTGATTTGACTATAACCTGAGTACGCATCTAAAAGACTCAACAATTCATGCCCTGCGGTTTCATCAATTAATTGGTCTATATGCGGCAAAGGAAAAGAATCTTTTGGACAGGCTTTATTAAGTTCTGTGTAATCCACATAAACACGCCATTTACCATTTTTCTTGGGAACCACAATAGTATTAGACAACCAGTTAGGGTATTGTACCTCACGTATTGATCCTATTTTGAGCAACTTCTGAACTTCCTCTTGAATTACCTAATTCTTGAAGGCTCCTTGTTTCCACTTCTTTTGATTGACCGGGGAATATGTTGGATCTTCATCTAATGTATGAGTCATAACCTCCGGTGGTATCCTGTGACGACCCGACCCGTCGTCACGGAAATTACCACCTCGTTATATTGTAATTTCATGTTTTATGCTTTTATATCAGTGTTAGAGTCTATCGGGTGAGATAGGAGTGAATTGGATTGAAAATGAGGCATATAGCCTTTTTGAAGGAAACTTGAATAAGGAAAGTCGACCCAGAGTTGACTATTTAGTTAGATGGCTCGGAATCGGATTTTGATGATTCGGTTAGTTCCGAGAGGTGATTTGTGACTTAGGGGAGCGATCGGAACTGAATTTGGAGGCCCGGTGTAGAAATAGGCTTGAATTGGCTAAGGTTGAATTTTGGCGAAATCCGAATGGTAGGTGAGATTTTGATCCGAGGGTCGGAATGGAATTTCGACAGCTGCAGTAGCTCCGTTAGGTGATTTTGGATCTGCCTGCAAAATTTCAGGTCATTCGGACGTCGTTTGGGCGGGTTTTTGCTTGGATGTTAGTTTCGAAAGTTTTGAAGAAACTTAGGCTTGAATCCGTGTGTAATTGGTGATTTTGATGTTTAGGATGGTTTTTTTATGCTTGGAATAAGTTCGTATCGTGTTTTGGAGTATGTTGGTGGTTTTCGTTGGGGTCCCGGGGGCCTCGGGGTGAATCCGGACCATCATCCGGCATTTTTGGAACTTGGAAGTCTGCTGTAAAATTGCAGATCACTGGGCATAAAATAAGCCTTCGCGTTCGCGAAGGCAAGTTCCGCGTTCGCGTAGGCCGGGGTCAGTGGTCATCGCGTTCGCGAGGGGTGGTGTTGCGTTCGCGTAAGAGGAAGCTGGGAAGCATCGCGTTCGCGATGGTTTGAGTCGCGTTCGCGTATAAGAAATTCATAAGGCATAGCGTTCGCGTGGAATGGGACGCGAACGCGTAGAGGAAAAATCCGGGATTGGGGAGAATGGTCTTTGCGGATACGTGACTTCACATCGCGTTCGCGATGAAGAAGAGGAATAAGGCATCGCGTTCGCGTGAGAGGCGTCGCGAACGCAATGAAGAAATTAGGCTGGCAGTGAAGTTAAAACCAGAACATAACCAGTCGCGGGTTTAACACCCAAAACCTCCATTTTTGAGTTCCAAGAGAAGGTATTGACGGGAGATTGCTGGGAAATCATCGGGGTTTCATCGGACGTAAGTTTTGTGGCTTAATTACATCATTTTAACATGAAATCCTTGGTTAATTCCTTGTAAATGGAAGATTAAAGGTGGGTTTGAGAGCCCTAGGCCTAAATTGAAGAAAAACACCGATTTGAGTGGGCAAATGGAGTCCGATTTTGGTAAATTTTATATGCCTAGACTCGTATCGAGATGAGGATTCCGAATATGTGACTTTTGTAATTTTTCGACAAGCGTACCGAAAGTCGGGTTTTGGCAACTTTGCCATTTTTGGTGTAAATCGAGTTGTATTGATTGGGTGTCGTCCCATTGGCCTAATTTGTTGTATTTCTACTGTATTTGATCAGATTCTATGCGTGCGGAGCTTGATTCTCGTGGCAAGGGCATCGCAGAGTAGGTGTCACGCTGTATTGAGGTGAGTAATAGATGTGGGTGATGACCAGCGGGTTCGAAGCCCCGGTATACCACTTTGTGACGCTGTATAGCGGGGAGACACGTACTCTCATGTGAGTGCGGGGTCGATTGTGATTGGGGACTATGGCTTAGTCCGACTTGTTAGCACTGGGTTATGATATTGGCTATTCTTGAGCCGTCGAACCTCCTTCTCGGATGGTTGCATACTATGTACTGTGATATTGGCTACTCTTGGGCCGTAGAACCCCCTTCTTGGGCGGTTGAGTATACTTGTGGGCCGTGAGCCAGTTATTGGATCCCGCGAGGATCGTTATCATTGTCTTATGATATTGACATGCTAGTTTACTACCAGTCCGTAGCTATTTCTATTATCATGCTATTTCCAACCTCTATAACTTGATATTACTGTTTTCCAACTGAAAAATGATATAAAAGAGTTTCCAAAACTACTTTTGAGCCTGCGAGGTTGTATTTGCATATTAGCTGACTGGTAGTGGATCGGGCTGCACGCCGCAGCGGTATATATGTTGGATCGGACTGCACGCTGCAGTAATATTGTGCTTGGACTGTAGGAGCCCCTCCGGAGTCTGAACCCACAGAGTGAGCACGGGTACCCAAATTGGATCGGGCTACGCGCCGTAGCGGTCATATCATGCATTGCATTGCATTTAGCTACATCCGATAGTTGTTATACTATTTTGCTGGTACTTGATAGTACAGGTACAGTTGATATTGATTCTGTGACAGGGTATTTGATTACAGCTTTACATAGTGCTTTATTGCGGATTTCTTATCTGCGTTGTCTTACCCCTGTTTATTACCACTGAGTCTGGCAGTACTCATTTTACTCCCTGCACCTTGTGTGCAGATCCAGGTACCTCTCAGCAGTGATCCGGTAGCTGTTCGAGGCGACATCTGCAGGATATTCGAGGTAGCTGCAGAGTCCGCAGGACCCGATATTCCTTTTTACTGTCTTTTGATTCTGTATTCATATTTCCGTCCGCACTTGGTATTTTGTAAACCCTTATACACTTATGTTCAGTATAGGCTCGTGACTCTTGACCCTGCGGTCTATGGGAGTTGGTATATTTCGGGACTTGGTTCCCCATTTTCGATATATGTATCTCTGTTGTTTCGTATTTTGATATGCTTAAGTGGGATAAAGCGAGCTTCTAGTTTTGTTGATGTTATTAATTGGTCAGGCTGGCCTAGCAATGTGTTGGGCGCCATCACGATCTGATTTGGGGTCGTGACAAGTTGGTATCAGAGCCTAGGTTTACTAGGCCTCATGAGTCTTGAGCCGGTTAGTAGAGTCTTGTGGATCGGTACGGGGACGCCTGTACTTATCCTCGGGAGGCTGCGAACCTTTAGGAAACACTTCACTATTCTTGAACTCTGTCGTGCGATCTTGTTGTTCTGAGAGCTGAACTTCTATATTCTATTCTCTCGCAGATGGCGAGAACACGAGCATCAGGAGAGGCCGTGGGTGCGGTCGTGCTAGAGGTAGAGGTAGGGCAGCTGAGGTAGTGCCAGCTGACCCGCCCGTTGTACCAGTTCAGGAGCAGCCCCCAGTGGTTGATGCTCCAGCAGCCCCAGTTCAGTGCCAGACAGTATCTATTGCTATTCCTGGTCTACAGGAGACTCTTGCTTAGATATTATCAGTGTGTTCCGGTTTGGCTCAGGTAGTCTCAGCTACTGCCACTGCAGTGACATCTCAGACAGGGGGTGGTCAGCAGACCCCTGCAGCTCGCACACCTGACCCGGTTGTTCAGGGACTTCAGACGCTAGGGGCGGTCCCCGCTCAGGTGGTTGCACCGGTAATTCCTCCAGCTGTACCAGCTCCAGCTCCAGAGCATATGGTTCAGGTTATGCCCGACGACGAGCGGCGTCGTCTTGAGAGGTTTGGTAGACTTCAGCCACCCCATTTCAGTGGTGTTGAGGGCGAGGATGCTCAGGGTTTCTTGGACAAGTGTCAGAGGATGTTGCGGACGGCTGGTATTCTTGAGTCCAGCGGAGTTTCATTTACTACCTTTCAGTTCACCGGTCCCGCATTTGATTGGTGGGAAGAGTTTGAGAGGCGTAGGCCTGCAGGAGCAGCACCTCTCACATGGCAGCAGTTCTCTACTCTCTTTCTAGAGAAATATGTACCTCGGTCTCGTCGCGAGGAGCTACGTCGCCGGTTCGAGTGGTTGATTCAGGGCGACATGTCTGTGACTCAGTATGAGCTTAGATTCACTCAGTTGGCTAGGCATGCCACATGGATGATCCCCACTGAGAGGGAGAGGATCAGGAGGTTCATTGATGGCCTCAACTACTCTATCCGTATTCTTATGACCAGAGAGCGAGTTCTATCATCATCTTTTGAGCAGGTTGTTGATATGGCACGCTCCATTGAGGCGGATCGTCGTCGAGAAAGGGAGGAGCGAGGGGCCAAGAGGCCTCGTGGTTCTAGCAGTTTCAGTGGTGCTCCATCTAGAGGGCATTCCCAACAGAGCATAGGTCGCTCATCTAGACCTTCTCATTTAGGCTGCCCAGAGCAGAGCAGAGGTTCTTATGGCCGTGGTCGACAGGGGTTTCAGCAGGGTCAGTCATCACTTAGTGCCATTCCAGCCCAGAGTGCAGCACCTACTTCTTCAGCCCAGGGTTCTTCTGCGGCGAGGGGTTCCCTTCAGTCCCCTTCTCCAGCACCAGGTGCATGTTATGATTGTGGCGAGTTTGGCCACATGAGGAGACAGTGCCCTCGACTCCGTAGGGACAGGACTCAGCAGAGGGATCAGCCCTCCTCTTCAGCACCATCTCAGTCTAGTAGAGGTGGAGGTCAGTCTTCTCATGGTCGCCCCAGGGGCGAAGAGAGATCTAGTGGAGGCCAGGCACGATTCTATGCACTCCCTGACAGGCGTGATGCAGTTGCCTCCGATGCGGTGATTACATGTATCATTTCTGTCTGTCACAGAGATGCCTCTGTTCTATTTGATCCAGGGTCCACATATTCTTACGTGTCCTCTTATTTTGCACATTATTTGGGTGCGACTTGTGGTAGTCTTGATCTACCTGTTCATGTATCCACCCCCGTGGGTGATACGATTGTTGTGGATCACGTCTATAGATTCTGTGTCATATCTATTGGGGGTTTGGAGACCCGGGCAGATTTGTTATTGTTGGGGATGGTGGACTTTGATGTTATATTGGGTATGGACTGGTTGTCTCCGTACCACGCTATATTGGATTGTCATGCTAAGACAGTTACATTGGCCATTCCTGGTATTTCTCGGATCAAGTGGCGGGGTTCGATTGATTTCGTCCCTAGCCGTGTTATTTCGTTCTTAAAAGCTCAGAAGATGGTTGAAAAAGGGTGTTTATCGTACTAAGCTTTTGTGAGAGATGTGGGAGCTGAGTCTCCTAGCATTGATACTGTACCTATTGTGAGGGACTTCCCAGATGTATTCCCCTCAGACCTGCCGGGCATGCCGCCGGACAGGGATATTGATTTTGGCATTGACTTGGTGCCGGGCACTCGGCCCATATCCATTCCTCCTTATCGGATGGCACCAGCTGAGTTGAAAGAACTGAAAGAGCAGCTTCAAGAGCTTCTGGATAAGGGTTTCATCCGCCCTAGTGTGTCCCCGTGGGGTGCACCGGTGTTGTTTGTTAAAAAGAAAGATGGTTCCATGCGGATGTGTATTGATTATAGGCAATTGAACAAAGTGACAGTGAAGAACAAGTACCCTCTACCGCGCATAGATGATTTGTTTGATCAGTTACAGGGTGCGAGGGTGTTTTCTAAGATCGATCTTCGTTCGGGCTATCATCAGCTGAAGATCGGGGACTCGGATATTATGAAGACTGCATTCAGGACCCGATATGGTCACTATGAGTTTCTTGTGATGTCTTTTGGGCTGACCAACGCCCCAGCATCATTTATGCATCTGATGAACAGTGTGTTCAGGCCCTATTTGGATTCATTTGTGATTGTGTTCATTGATGACATTCTAGTCTACTCCCGTAGTCAGGAGAAGCATGCTCAGCATTTGAGTATTGTGTTGCAGAGATTGAGGGAGGAGAAGCTATATGCTGAATTCTCCAAGTGCGAGTTTTGGCTCGAGTCCGTAGCATTTCTGGGACATGTGGTGTCTCGTGATGGTATTCAGGTTGATCCAAAGAAGATAGAGGCGGTGCAGAGTTGGCCTAGACCGTCCTCAGCTACAGAGATCAGGAGCTTTCTTGGCTTGGCGGGATATTATCGCCGGTTTGTTCAGGGATTTTCATCCATTGCTTCTTCATTGACTAAATTGACTCGGAAGGGTGCACCATTCGTGTGGTCGGATGAGTGCGAGGAGAGCTTTCAGAAGCTCAAGACAGCTTTGACCACAGCTCCAGTGTTAGTATTGCCATCAACTTCAGGTTCATATACTGTTTATTGTGATGCCTCGAGAGTGGGGATAGGTTGTGTGTTGATGCAGGAAGGTAAGGTGATTGCTTATGCTTCTCGGCAGTTGAAACCACATGAGAAGAACTATCATGTTCATGATTTGGAGCTAGCCGCCATTGTTCATGCCTTGAAAATATGGAGGCACTATTTTTACGGCGTGTCTTGTGAGGTGTATACCGACCATCGTAGTCTCCAACACTTGTTCAAACAGAAAGATCTTAATTTGAGATAGCGGAGATGGCTTGAGTTGCTTAAGGATTATGACATCACTATATTATATCACCGGGGGAAGGCCAATGTGGTGGTCGATGCTTGAGCCGGAAGGCGGTCAGTATGGGGAGCTTGGCATATATTCCAGCTGAGGAGAGACCATTTGCTTATGATGTTCAGGTGCTAGCTAATCGGCTAGTAAGGTTAGATATTTCGGAGCCCAGCCGGGTATTGGCTTGTGTTGTATCTCGGTCATCTCTATATGATCGTATTCGTGAGCGCAAGTATGATGATCCACATTTGGCTGTCCTTAGGGACAGAGTTCAGCATGATGATGCTAGAGATGTCACCATTGATAGTGACGGCGTATTGAGGATGCAGGGCCGGATATGTGTGCCTAATGTTGATGGCCTTCGTGAGTTGATTCTGCAGGAGGCCCATAGCTCGCGGTATTCTATCCATCCAGGAGCCGCGAAGATGTATCAAAGATTTGAAACAGCACTATTGGTGGAGAAAGATGAAAATGGACATTGTCGGACATGTAGCACGGTGCCTCAACTGTCAGCAGGTTAAGTACGAGCATCAGAGGCCCGGTGGTGTATTTCAGCGCATTGATATTCCTGAGTGGAAATGGGAGAGGATCACTATGGACTTTGTTACCGGACTCCCTCGGACGGCGAGGAAGTTTGATTCTGTATGGGTGATTGTGGATAGACTGACCAAGTCAGCTCACTTCATTCCAGTTAGTACTACCTACTCATCGGAGCGGTTGGCAGCGATCTTTATTCGAGAGATTGTTCGGTTGCATGGAGTCCTAGTGTCTATCATATCGGACAGGGGTACCCAGTTCACATCTCAATTTTGGATAGCATTTTAGCGAGAGATGGGTACGCGGGTTGAGTTGAGCACCGCATTTCACCCCCAAACAGACGGGCAGTCTGAGCGCACTATTCAGATCCTGGATGATATGTTGCGAGCATGTGTGATTGACTTTGGTGGTTCGTGGGATGAGTTCTTACCACTTGCTGAGTTTTCCTACAATAACAGTTATCAGTTGAGTATTCAGATGGCCCCGTACGAGGCATTGTATGGCAGACGATGTAGATCCCCCGTGGGATGGTTTGAGCCTGGTGAAGATAGATTGATAGGGACTGAGTTAGTTCAAGATGCTCTGGATAGAGCAAAGTTGATCCAGGAGAGGCTTCGTACAGCACAGTCTCGCCAGAAGAGTTATGCGGACCGTAGAGTTCGAGAGTTGTCTTTCATGGTTGGTGATAGAGTATTGTTGAAGGTTTCACCTATGAAGGGTGTCATGAGGTTCGGGAAGAAAGGGAAGTTGAGTCCCAGGTACATTGGTCCTTTTGAGATACTTAGGAGAGTTGGAGAGGTGGCTTATGAGTTGGCCTTGCCGCCCAGCTTATCCAGCGTTCATCCAGTATTCCATGTGTCTATGCTCCGGAAGTACATTGGAGATCCGTCTCATGTATTAGACTTCAGTACCATTCAGCTTGATGGTGATTTATCCTATGATGTGGAGCCTATTGCTATTTTGGGTCGTCAGGTGAGAAAATTGAGGTCCAAGGAGATTGCATCAGTTAAGGTTCAGTGGAGAGGTCGACCCGTGGAGGAGGCCACTTGGGAGATTGAGCAGGAGATGCGGAGCAGATATCCTCACCTGTTTTACACTTCAGGTATGTTTCTTGACCCGCTCGAGGGCGAGCGTTTGCTTAAGAGGGGGAGAATGTGACGACCTGGCCCGTCGTTACGGAAATTACCACCCCGTTATGTTGTAATTTCATATTTTATGTTTTTATATCAGTGTTAGAGTCTATCGGGTGAGTTAGGAGTGAATTGGATTGAAAATGAGGCATATAGCCTTTTTGAAGAAAACTTGAATAAGGAAAGTCAACCCGGAGTTGACTATTTAGTTAGAAGGCTCGGAATCAGATTTTGATGATTCGGTTAGATCCGGGAGGTGATTTGTGACTTATAGGAGCGATTGGAACTGAATTTGGAGGCCCGGTGTAGAAATAGGCTTGAATTGGCTAAGGTTGAATTTTGGCGAAATCCGAACGGTAGGTGAGATTTTGATCCGGGGTCGGAATGAAATTCTGACAGTTGCAGTAGCTCCGTTAGGTGATTTTGGATGTGCCTGCAAAATTTCAGGTCATTCGGACGTCGTTTGGTCGGGTTTTTGCTTGGATGTTAGTTTTGGAAGTTTTGAAGAAACTTAGGCTTGAATCCGTGTGTAATTGGTGATTTTGATGTTTAGGATGGTGTTTTTATGCTTGGAATAAGTTCTTATCGTGTTTTGGAGTATGTTGCTGGTTTTCGTTGGGGTCCCGGGGGCCTCAGGGTGAATCCAGACCATCATCCGGCATTTTTGGAACTTGGAAGTCTGCTGTAAAATTGCAGATCACTGGGCATAAAATAAGCCTTCGCGTTCGCGAAGGCAAGTTCCGCGTTCGCGTAGGCCGGGGTCAGTGGTCATCGCGTTCGCGAGGGGTCGTGCCGCGTTCGCGTAAGAGGAAGCTGGGAAGCATCGCGTTCGCAATGGTTTGGGTCGCGTTCGCGTGTAAGGAATTCATAAGGCATCGCGAACGCGTGAGGTATATTGCGTTCGCGTAGAGGAAAAATTCGGGCTGGGGAGAATGGTCTTCGCGGACGCGTGACTGTGTGTCGCGTTCGCGATGAAGGACTGGAATAAGGCATCGCGTTCGCGTGAGAGGCGTCGCGAACGCGATGAAGAAATTTGACTGGCAGTGAAGTTAAAACCTGAACATAACCAGTCGCAGGTTTCATACCACAAACCTCCATTTTTGAGTTCCAAGAGAACGTATTGACGGGAGATTGCTGGGAAATCATCGGGGTTTCGTCGGAGGTAAGTTTTGTGTCTTAATTACATAATTTTAACATGAAATCCTTGGTCAATTCCCTGTAAATGGAAGATTAAAGGTGGGTTTGAGCCCTAGGCCTAAATTGAAGAAAAACATTGATTTGAGTGGGCAAATGGAGTCCGATTTTGGTAAATTTTATATGCCTAGACTCGTATCGAGATACGGATTCCGAATATGTGACTTTTGTAATTTTTCGACAAGCGTACCAAAAGTCGGGTTTTGGCAACTTTGCCATTTTTGGTGTAAATCGAGTTGTATTGATTGGGTGTCGTCCCATTGGCCTAATTTATTGTATTTCTGCTGTATTTGATTAGATTCTACGCGTGCGGAGCTTGATTCTCGTGGCAAGGGCATTGCGGAGTAGTCGTCGCGCTATTTTGAGGTGAGTAATAGATGTGGGTGATGACCAGCGGGTTCGAAACCCCGGTATACCACTTTGTGACGCTGTATAGCGGCGAGACACGTACTCGCATGTGAGTGCGGGGTCGATTGTGATTGGGGACTATGGCTTAGTCCGACTTGTTGGCACTGTGTTATGATATTGGCTATTCTTGAGCCGTCGAACCTCCTTCTTGGATGGTTGCATACTATATATTGTGATATTGGCCACTCTTGAGCCGAGGAACCCCCTTCTTGGGTGGTTGAGTATACTTGTGGGCCGTGAGCCAGTTATTGGATCCCGCGAGGATCGTTATCATTGTCTTATCATATTGACATGTTAGTTACTACCAGTCCGTAGCTATTTCTGTTATCATGCCATTTCCAAACTCTGGAACTTGATATTACTGTCTTTCCAACTGAAAAATGATAAAAGAGTTTTCAAAACTACTTTTGAGCCTGCGAGGCTGCATTTGCATATTAGCTGACTGGTAGTGGATCGGGTTGCGCGCCGCAGCGTATATTCATGATATTGTGCTTGGGCTGTAGGAGCCCCTCCGGAGTCTGAACGTCCACGGTGAGCACGGGTACCCAAATTGGATCGGGCTACGCGCCGTAGCGGTCATATCATGCATTGCATTGCATTTAGCTACATCTGATAGATGTTATACTGTTTTGCTGGTACTTGTTGGTACAGGTACAGTTGATATTGATTCTGTGACAGGGTATTTGATTACGGCTTTACATAGTGCTTTATTGCGGATTTCTTATCTGCGCTGTCTTACCCTTGTTTATTACCACTGAGTCTGGCAGTACTCATTTTACTCCCTGCACCTTGTGTGCAGATCCAGGTACCTCTCAGCAGTGATCCGGTAGTTGTTCGAGGCGACATCTGTAGGATATTCGAGGTAGCTGCAGAGTCCGCAGGACCCGATATTCCTTCTTATTGTCTTTTGATTCTGTATTGATATTTCCTTCCGCACTTGGTATTTTGTAAACCCTTATACACTTATGTTCAGTAGAGGCTCATGACTCTTGACCCTGCGGTCTATGGGAGTTGGTATATTTTGGGACTTGGTTCCCCGTTTTCGATATATGTATCTCTGTTGTTTCGTATTTTGATATGCTTAAATGGGATAAAGCGAGCTTCTAGTTTCGTTGATGTTATTGATTGGTCAGGCTGGCCTAGCAATGTGTTGGGCGCCATCACGACCGGATTTGGGGTCGTGACATATCCCTGTCATGTCAGAGTAGGGCCAAGAAAAACAATCTAAGTTAGCTTTCAATTAACTCATGTTTTACCTCTGGTCTGAGATTGGCCCATATATACACCGTTCTAGGGTTGGTGTGCAAATAACACCACAACTTCGAGTTCTTCTATTGTGGTTTTGATGTTTTCATTTTCCTCAGGTTCTTGGATAGTATCTTGTCTTGAATCCACATCTGTTTTTCCTTCCTCGGTTAAGGTTGAAGCAGCTCCCTCCTTAACTAAATCATGTAGTTTCTAATTGGCTTCATCTTGAATAGTTGAATCTACAACGGAGTTTATGCTCCTAGATAATTTCTGATCGCCCCTAATTTGGAAAATTCCCCATGGTGAGGGAAATTTGATAACTTGATGCAATGTTGAGGGAATAGCATCCATATCATGGATCCATGGTTTCCCAAGGATTATGTTGTAAGCCATCTCCATATCTACCACCTGAAACTTAGTATCTTTGACAACAACTTCTGCAAAAGTGGTGAGGATCGTTTCACCCTTGGTTATAACCTTAGAGTTATCAAACCCTAATAAAGTATGTGTCTTTGAAACCAAGTTGTCCCCAGCTTGCATTTCATGTAACACTCGTACCAAAATTAGTATCATGTACGAGTAATGATATTACTAGTACATCATTATGTGGGGTCGTGAGGCCTTCTGCATATGTGTCATTGAATGTGATATTCTTCTCCTCCAGCACGTATCATAGTCACTTTCTGATCACAGCGGACTCAACCTTATGGAAGAGCGGGAGCTAATACTTTTACCCAATAGTAGTATCGGGGTCAATTTCCACAGGGAGCTAGAAAAGAGAGTTGAGTAATTGCTTAGTCTAGCAATGTGTTTTGGCTCCTAATTGTACTTCTACCATTTTTGGGTTTTTATAATTATCAACTACAATTGAACAACTACTAATTAAGCCTATGTTATGCTAAAATATTTATTCTAGGTTGCATGCAAGATAGAGAAAAGCACTAGGGTTGTGGCATTTACCTAAAAGGTCAACTAATGGGTAGAGATTCCTAATACAAGCATGATGATTATGGGGCTTATGCTATCACCATTGCAGGATTGCACTCACTCTCACACCTCTCGATAGAGAGAGTGATTTTGCCCAATTGACTCTCTCGAGACCAATTGGGTAGGCCAATATGCCCAAGAAACTTAGGGCTCAAGTTGAGTAATTACTCTCTCGAGGTTTAACCCATTAATTGGGACTACCATTCTCATGTGTCCATCTCAATTCCTTGTTGGGTCAATTTTGGAGTCATAGATACTATTTCTCAAGAAGAGTCAAGACCCACTAAGCTAGACTTAGTGTTTGCAACCACTAAATCCTAATTAAACTATAAAATTAACCTAAATAACAAACACCCAACATCATTCAAGCATCCAACAATCACACCCATTAATTACCCACATTAGGTTTGAGCCACAACCCTAGCTAATAGGTTTAGCTAGACATAATAGGAATAGAAATTGAAGAAATATTGATAAAATCAACATATTAATTAACTACATTGTTAATCTATAAGAATCCACGATAAAACAAGATGAAATTGCCCAAAATAGGCCAAAACTTGAGTCTCACGAGCGCATTAGCTATATCTGATTCAATCCTTAACCTAAAATTGGCAAAATATTCTATTTATACTATGCTAGAAAAATTAGACTAAAATACCCATACGAGGCTAGCGCGGACTGCACAGAAATGCAGCGCGGCCGCGTTGGGATCTTGGTCTTTAATTTCTTCTTTATGAAGCTGGGTGCACGAACTGCACAAAAAGGTAGGGCGATCGCGCTGACTGAGGAGAACGGACCGTGCAAAAATGGGGTGCGGCTGCATGGTGAACATGGCAATAATATCAAGCTTCCGAATCTCATCAACGCGGACCGCACTATTTTGGTGCATCGCCGCATCGGTTTGCCTTTGCATAATTTGGTCTCTGAACCTCCTTAGGCGCGGACTGCACAGAAATGAGCGCGGACCGTGGATGTCTCAATAGAAATGCCCAACTCTCTAGACTTCCAGCGCGGCTGCGTGGCAAAGCAGTGTGGTC
Source organism: Nicotiana noctiflora (assembly GCA_032618575.1). Taxonomy (NCBI): domain Eukaryota; kingdom Viridiplantae; phylum Streptophyta; class Magnoliopsida; order Solanales; family Solanaceae; genus Nicotiana; species Nicotiana noctiflora. The sequence goes on from JASVEL010011005.1 coordinate 244,978, forward strand.
CGCATTGGTTCTCTTTGATCCCAACTTCACTTGACTTTCACACTTGGCAAATTTTACTCTGTTTCAAGCCGATCTTTGACATTTGTCATCTTGTCGTTCAAACCTGCAATCAAGCGCAACTTGTAAGCATTTTGGGACTAATTTATGGCAATTCACGCACATAGCTTAGGCAAAATGGGTATAAAACATGTTAAAATCATAGTTATCAACTCCCCCAAACTTAAACCTTTGCTTGTCCTCAAACAAATAAAAGAAGACCTACCCCTCAGAGGAAATCAACCAATAAAATCTTGCCTATCCTACAAAAACCTCAACAACATCAACTGGGACTAACAATTGCCGTCTATGTGAATGCATCATCAACACGTCTAAGCCTTAAAAACGTGTGGATCAAGTGTGACACAAGAGCATCAAGAGTTGACACATATTTATCAAAGAACTTTTCTCAATTAATTTTGTCATTATGGAACCCAAACTCGCACATCCTCAACTTTCCCGATAGTAATCCAAACTATCCAGCTTGAGCTTCTTCCTTAGGTAAGAAGAGATTTCATACGGGACTATATCGGTCATAAGATAATTGTCTACGTCGGCAAACCACGAAATATCATGCATAGACACCACAAGAATTTGTTCATCCCGGAAAATATCATTTATCTCAACACCATTGCTTGGTCTCCCTTCTTCCTCTAGCAGGGACAAGTGATCCGCAGCTTGATTTTCACTTCCTTCTATCCACAATCTCTAGATCAAATTCCTGCAAGAGCAGTACCCATCTCATCAACCTTGTCTTTGAGTCTTTCTTTGTCATCAAATACCTAAGGGCAGCATGATAGATATGGATAATCACCTTGGCCCCCAAAAGGTTTGAGCGAAACTTTTCCATGGCGAACACAATAGCTAGAAACGCATTCTAGGTGACTGTACAGTTCTTTTGAGCCTCATTCATCGTCTTGCTTGTGTAGTATACAGGATGGAACATTTTGTTGATTCTTTGGCCAAGAACCACACCTACCGCTACATCACTAGCATCACACATAAGTTCAAAAGCCCATTCCCAATTGGGTGCGGTTATGATGGGAGTTGTGGTCAATTTAAGTTTCAACAATTCAATGGACTTCATACACCTCTCATCAAAGATGAACTTCACATCTTTTTCCAACAGTTTACACAACAGGTTCACAACTTTTGAAAAATCCTTAATGAATCGCCGGTAAAACCCAGTGTGGCCCAAGAAACACCTCACCCCTTTGACAGAAGTAGGGGAGGTAGCCTTGAGATGACCTTTATTTTCACCTTATCGACTTCAATACCATGCTTTGAAATTTTGTTCCCCAAGACAATTCCCTCTTGCACCATGAAGTCACATTTCTCCCAATTTAGTACAAGATTGGTTTCCTCATATTTTTTCAACACCTTGTCCAAGTTCACTAGGCATTCTTCAAATGAGTGAACCATCACACTAAAATTGTCTATGAAGACCTCTAGAATATCCTCCACCATGTCGGTGAAGATTGCCACCATACATCTTTGGAAGGTCGCCGAAGCATTACAAAATCTAAAAGGCATTCTTAAGAAGGCAAACGTGCCATATGGACATGTAAAAGTTGTCTTTTCTTGAACCTCTGGGGCAATGAGAATTTGGTTGTACCCCAAGTAGCCATCAAGGAAGCAATAATAATCGTGGCCCGCTAAACAATCAAGCTTTTTGTCCAAGAATGGTAGAGGGATGTGATCTTTTCTAGTGACATTGTTGAGCTTTCTATAATCCATGCACACCCTCCAACCCAAGACCGTACGGGTAGGAATCAATTCATTGTTGGCATCATATCCCCCTTCTTTGGTACACATTAGACCAGTGAGGTCCATGAACTATCCGATATTGAGTAGACTACATCGGCATCCAAACACTTGATAACCTCTTTCTTGACTACCGCTTCCATAGCTTCATTTAGTCTTCTTTGGTGTTCAAGAGACGGACTTGCATCTTTCTCCAAAATGATCTTATGCATGCAAAAAGTGGGGCTTATACCCCGAATATCCGCCAATGTCCATTCAATCAGCTGCTTATGCTTTTGGAGCACCACCAAAGTGGTGTCAACCTGCAAGTTAGTTAAGCAAGACGAAAGAATAATAGGCAAAGTGAAATTAGGACCCAAGTATTCATACTTGAGGTGAGGAGGAAGTGGTTTCAACTCCTACACTGGCGTCTCCTCAATAGATAGCTTTGTTGGGGCAGTTTTATGATTCTCAAGGTCCAATGATAACTTCATATGCTCATAAGAGTATGAGCCCATACAATGCAAAGCACTTACACATTCAATTCTCCTGGCATCATCATTAGCCTCCATGTTCAAAAGCACCGCTTCAAGTGGATCTTCAACATTTATCATCTTGCTTGTGGCATCCACTATCACCGTCGTGACAATGTCAACAAACGAGTACACCTTGGTACTATTTTGTTGCCTTATAGACTTGCACACATGGAACACCACCTTTTCATCACCAACTCAGAAGGTCAACTCTCCCGCCTCGAACCAAAGCCTTCCCCGTTCCTAGGACAGGTCTTCCAAGGATAATTGGGACTCAAAGTCTACCTCACAATCTAGTATCACGAAGTTGGCAGACAAGATGAACTTATCAACATGAACAAGGACATCGTCGATGATACCAACAAGTTGCTTCATTGACCTATCCGCTATTTGGAGCCTTATTGAAGTCGGTTAAGGTTGCCCGATTCCAAGAGTTTTATAAACCAAATATGGAATTAAGTTGATATTCACCCCCAAGTCACAAAGGGCTTTTGCAAAGTCGACGCTCCCAATAGTGCATGGGATAGTGAATGCACAGGGGTCCTCAAGTTTAGGAGCCATGGAGTGTACAATTGCGCTCACTTGATGGGTCATCATAATTGTCTCACAATCCAAAAATATCTTCTTTGTAATCAAATCCTTCATGAATTTCGCATACCCCGGCATTTGCTCGAGTGCCTCCACCAAAGGCACATTGATAGTAAAACTCTTTATCATCTCAATGAATTTCTTAAATTGGTTATCACCTTTTTGCTTGGCCAAGCATTGAGGGTAGGGCGGAGGAGGCCTAAGAAACGGTGCCTTGGCTTTTGGAACCTTCGGCTCGGGCATATCTATCACATGTTCCCTAGACGGGTTCACATTCTCTTGTGTCTCCTCCCCAACCTCATGAATGTCAATTTTCACTTCATTTCTTGCACTCGGTTCCAATACATCATCAACCCCCATATACATATCATTATTATGCAACTCATCTTCATCCACCATGACTTGATTCACTCTTGAGGCATGCGCATCGCCGCCTCGTCCACTCTGTGTGTTCACCATCACATGGTTGTTGTACCCACCCTTAGGGTTTACTACCGTGTCACTAGGTAGAGCACCCTTTGGGCGATTATTTAAGGATTGTGAAATTTTACCAAGTTGCACCTCCAAGTTACAGATGGAAGTGTTGTGTAAAGACAATTTCACATCAGAGTCTTGGTTCTTCTTCATCATTTGTTCAAACATTACCTCAATTCTCCCAAAATCGTTGCCCGAAGAAATCGACCCTTGAGATTGAAATGGTGGAAGGTTATTCGATTGATGAAATATCGGAGGTCTTTGAAAGCTTGCACCCGATTACCTTGACCACTATTGTCATTACACCCCCCTTGACCATTGTTATTATTCCAATTGTTGTTGTTGTTTCCATTCTAGTTTCCACCATTGTCACCTTGATTCCCCCAATTGTTCTCATTCAAATTTCCACCACCTTGTAGTTGATTATTGTTATTCCAATTTCCACCGTCTTGTTGATTACCCCGATTCCCTTGAGATCTCTATTGTTGGTTGCCTTGGTTTCCTCTATTTCCTTGGTTTATTGCTAACATACTGACAGTACTCACTTTGCTCATCATAGCACTCGTTCGAATAACCACTACCATCATCGTAGTTGTCACAATTTCTTTGAGGTTGTTGCCCTCTTTGCCTTTTTTCATCATATTCACTCTTTCCATGGCATTGACTTGGCACGAGTTTGAATTTGTTGCAATTGCACCTTCGCTAATTGGTTCATTGCTGTTGTAAGTTAGGCAATGACTTGGCCGTAGTCATGCAACTCCATATGCAAATGTATGACATTAGGATCACCATGAGGAACATTTACTTGGCTGTTCCATGCCGAAGAAATATCGGCTATTTCATCTAACATATCACAAGCTTCATTATACGGGAACTTCATAAAATTTCCACCGGCCAATTGGTTCACAACACATTGGTTTGTTGTATCGATTCCTCTTTAGAACGTTTGTTGAATCATCACATCATTCATATCATTATTTGGACAATCTTTGACCATATTTCTAAATCTCTCCCATATTTCATGCAAAGGTTCCATTGCCTCTTGTTGGAAAGCCAAAATCTCATCACGGAGCATCGCCATGTGACTTGGAGTAAAGAAATTGGCAATGAACTTGTCTGCCAATTCATCCTACTATGTGATTTAATGATTTGGAAGCCTTCCTAACCAATCCAATGATTTCCCCTGAAGAGAGAATGGGAAAATTCTCAATCTCAAAGCATTCTCGGACACATTGGTTTGTTTACTCCCCAACAAGTATTTACGAAACCCTTCAAGTGCTTGTATGCATTTTTGTCGGAGGCGCTCGTAAAATACCCTCTTTACTCGAGAAGTGTCAACATAACATTGATGATTTGAAAATTCCCTGCTCGTATTCGAGGAGGAACTATGGCACTTGTATAACCCTAGTTCGGAAGCACCCTTTGAGCTACTATTGGTAGAGGCGGAGGAGTATCTGGGATTCGATCATTTGGATTTGCATTAGCATTTCTACCTCTCTGTGGTACTTGTGGTGCCTGGAGCTCCGCTTGTTCAACATGATCAACCTCCTCTCCTACGACCACATTGTCAAGAGGGACATTTCCGTTTAGATCCATGTGTACCTGATGGATCGACACAAATAACTTTAGTAAAAAGAAGGAAAGAGAAGCAAAACACAAAACTAGCTATGCATATAGTCAACACCGAAAGCTCCCCAACAACGGTGCCAAAAAGTGATCGCAGCGGACTCAACCTTAGGAAAAGTGGGCACTAATACTTTTACCTAATAGTGGTATCAGGGTCAATTTCCTCAGGGAGCTAAAAAAGGGAGTTGAGTAATTGCTTAGTCTAGAAATGCGTTTTGGCTCCTAATTATACTTCTACCATTGTTGAGTTTTTATAATTATAAACTACAATTAAACAACTACTAATTAAGACTAAGTTATGCTAAAATATAGATTATAGGTTGTATGCAAGATAGAGAAAAGCACTAAGGTCGTGACATTTACGTAGGTGGTCAACTAACAGATAGAGATTACTAATACAAGCATGATGATTATGAGGCTTATGTTATAACTGTTGCACGATTGCACTCACTCTCACACCTCTCGGTAGAGAGCATGATTTTGTTTAATTGACTCTATCGAGACTAATTGGGTAGGCCAATATGCCCAAGAAACTTGGGGTTCAAGTTAGGTAATACTCTATGGAGGTTTAACCCGTTAATTGGGACTACCATTATTAGGGGTCCATCCCAATTCCTTGTTGGGTCAATTTTGGAGTCATAAACATTCTTTCTCAAGAAGAGTCAAGACCCACTAAGCTATACTTAGTGTTTGCAACCACCAAATCCTAATTAAACCATAAAATTAACCCAAATAGCAAACACCCAACATCATTCAAGCATCAAACAATCACGCCCATTAATTACTCACACTAGGGTTGAGCCAAAACCCTAGCTAATAGGTTTAGCTAGACATAATAGTAACAGAAATTAAAGAAATAGTAGATAAAATCAATATACTAATTAACTACAATGTTAATCTATAAGAATCCACGATAAAACAAGATTAAATTTCCCAAAATAGGCTAAAACTTGAGTCTCACGAGTGCAACAACTATATCTGATACAATCCTTAAACTCAAATTGGTAAAATATTCTATTTATACTAGGCTAGAAAAACTGGACAAAAATGCCCATGCAGGGGTGGCGCGGACCGCACAGAAATACAGCGCGGCCGCGTAGGGGTCTTGGTCTTCAATTTCTTCCTTCTGAAGTTGGGGATGTGGACCACACAAAAAGGTAGCACGGCCGCGGTGACTGAGGAGCGCGGACCATGCAGAAATGGGGCGCGGCCGCATGGTGAAAATGGCAAAAATATCAAGCCTCTGAATCTCATCCACGCGGATTGCACTGTTTTGGTACGCAGCCGCGTAGGTTTTCCTTTGAATAATTTAGTCTCTGAACCTCCTCAGGCGTGGACCGCACAAAAATGAGCGCGGGCCACCCATGTCTCAGTTGAAATGCCCAACTCTCTCAACTTCCAGCGCGGCCGCGTGGCAAAGCAATACGGTCCGCGTTGGGGCTCTTTGATCCCCACTTCACTTGACTTTCACACTTGATAGATTTCACTTCGTTTCGAGCAAGTCTTTGACATTTGTCATCTTGTCGTGCAAACATGCAATCAAGCGCAACTTGTAAGCATTTTTGGACTAATTTATGGCAATTTAGACTCAAAGCTTAGGCACGAATGGGTATAAAACGTGTTAAAATCATAGTTATCACTTTCCATAAGTAATCATCATTTTTTATATTTTATTGGCTGCGGTATATGAGACACCATTAATATATTCTCCTCCACTTATAACATTGACCGTCCGTTTAATAGAGGGCGGCTTCGGGGGTTCCTGTCTATTTTTCATATATGCTTTTTTGCCTTTCTTACTAAATAACTTAGTGAGGTATCATTGCTTTAACGACGGTCCACCTCACTTTGTAAAAATCTGCAATCTGCGGTTTTATGTCCGTGATCATTATGGAATTCACACCAGTGATCGGGATTTCTTCTACTCGAGTTTGATCTCAACTCCTTTGGCCACCGTACCTTATCTTCTATGCCTCTTAAAACTGCTACGAGCTCGGAAGTAGTTACATTAAAATTGTAACCACCAAACCTTGCCTTCAAACTCCCATTATCGTTCATTGTTAAATCTTGATAAAGAGCCTGACTCCCTATGTCTGGGTTTATGATCGTACCTTTCTTGTTTTGACCTTGAGTATTTTCCCGCATGTCCTAGATACGGATCATACCTATTTATCCTTGATCTCTTTTCATTATCTACACGCCTTGAACTTGTTTTCTCATCTATTTTTGGTCGCAAGATAATATCTTCCTCGATCCTTATCTTTTTAGTATACCTGTTATAGACATCGTTCCACATTGTTGCTGGGAATTCTCGAAGGCTTTCTTCGAGTCTCCTCGTGGATTCTAAAGTTTTCTCATTTAGATTACTAGCAAAATCTATGGCTTCCCATTTGTCAGGTACTCGCAGTAGCAACATTCTTTCTCATTCAAATCTATCTACAAATTCTCTCAATAACTCATAATTTTCTTTCTTAATTTTGAAGATGTCCTCCATACTCTTTTCAACCTTTTGAGCTCCCGAGTGTGCTTTAATAAACAAATTTGCAATCTTAGCAAAAGAATTTATAGAATTTTCAGGTAAAAGAGAATACTAGGTTAAAGTTCATTTGGTGAGTGTTTCGCCAAATTTTTTACCAGGACCGATTCAATTTCTTGCTTGGTCAAATCATTCCCTTTAACTCCTGTGGTGAAGGTTGTAACGTGATCTTGTTGGTCTGATGTTCCATCGTACTTAGGAATATCAGGCATTTTGAATTTCTTCGAAATTGGGAGGGGCTGCACTTGGCTTCCATGGTTGTTGAGAGTATTTGTCTATGTCCACTCCTTTAATCATGGGCGATACCCCAGGTATTTGTTCTATGCATTCATTGTGTTCCTTAAGCTGTCTCTGCAAGGTTAGTACAAAGTTTTGTAAATCAGAATTAGCTTGGTTGCGTGGGTCTCGTTCTTGCATTTCACTAGGAGTTCCACCACTGTCTGAATTAACCAATCCAGAACGGGGGTTCTCTAAAGTATTATTATTTGGAGTTGGTGTGGGCGGAGCAGCAGGTAACTAGTTAACAATGGCTTGAAGAGCTTTGCTCACTTGAGATGCAATTACTTTCTGTAATGCCTCATTCATATCTTCAACCCACACGAGATCGCCGTGGAGAGCCTCGTGAAGAATCTTGTGGTGAATTTCGAGAAGAATCTCCTTGAATTTGTTGGTTTGTTTGATTTTCTGGAAGTCCTGGGGCATTGTCGTTGTTGTTTGACATGATTGATGTGAACAAGAAAATCAAATAGAAATAACGTTGATTATCAGATTTTCAGTAACAGAACCAATTTGTTTAACAAAAAAATAAATTTTCAGTCAAATCTAGAATATAGAAGAATCGAGTTACTGATAATCGAAAAAAAAATAAAGAAAAAAAAATTCAAATGATTAGATATGAAAGCTTGTAAATCAAAAATATATTCCAATAGTGTCTTGTGTTTCCATTGATTACATGTTTCTCCTTTTATAGGTCTCTTAGAGAATCTTTGAAGATGTACGTAAGACCCAAGCTATAATGAGGTCATTATGAATATGTAATCACACTAAATGCTACGTTACACAATCATCATACTGAATGCAGATATTCCTTAACGGCTCCAGTACTTGTTTCTCTTGTAATGACGTGTATCTTCATTCCCTTATGTGTCCTGGTTCATTGTCTTTTCGTATTTCTTACATAATTGCGCTTAAATAGGTACGGGGCTCCCGAGCCTTTTAACTCGTATCTTCTCTTTGTTCCCGTATCTCTTTTTCACCCTGTTGTCTCGTACTTATTTTTATCCGCATTAGCTTAGACTTTTTGACCCAGTCATAACCTATAAGTAATTTCACGTGTAATGCCATGTCATTACGCATTCATATATTTAATTTTTTTCAATACACTCATTCCTTGACATACTGCCTTGATTAGGTTTGTTATCTCTAATGCCACCAACGGTATGTATTTATAGAACGAATTTAATTAACTAGTGTGTATAATATCTTGTTTACCATATTTACATTGCCAAAATTTTAGATGTTAGTATAAACGCTTACTTGTAAGTTGTAATACCCTAGAGCTTCAATTACTAGCTCGGTTGAACTGAATAGTTTTGGTCCGAAATTTAAATCTTATATATATCTTAAGAGATGAATAGAATATATATAAATTATTAATTTAAAGCTCTAAACACCTGTTGTTTGTCAAAGCATTGTATCATATCTTTTAGACAACAGTATCAAGCAAACTATTGTTTTCTTGGAAGTGCATTTACCTCTTAATTGTGATACACATGGCTATAGGAGAAATTCATTTCCTGGCCATACAATTCAGACTCGGCCCCCAGGCACTATAAAGATTTCGTCTACTTCTATTTAATTTTCTGAAGTGCATTTACCTCTTAATTGTGATACACATGGGAGAAGACATTTATTTCCTGCCCATACAATTCAGACTCGGTCCTCAGGCACTATAAAGATTTCGTCTACTTCTATTTAATTTTGAAAATCATATAACGTGTTGCTTATCCCGATTGGTCAAACTTCCAACAAATGATCTTGGACTAAGATCTGTAGGCCATCCCGAATATGTCATAAATCAATTGAAATCCGTTTAGAATATCAATTATCATGTTTTTAGATTAATATTTTATAGTCGAAACTATTAAAAGTACTAAAAGATATTTCATGAAACACGTTTAATCCTCCTAAAATGTGTTATTCGACCTTTCAACTACCCCTTATAGGATATGTCAAAACAATATCAACGAAAGAAATACCAAGTTAATTACTCCCTCCGGTCCAAAATAAATAATTTTTTAGTTTTTTTTTGTGATTCAAAATAAGTGATTTTTCCAAATTTCAGGAATAAATTAATTATTTTTTTCTTACATTGTCCTTGGAGTAAATATTATTGATATGTGTTAAGAGTGTTTATGTGATATAATAAAGGTTAATATGAACAATTTCAATTTTAATTAATGCTAAAAATTAAATTTCTTAATATGTATAAAAACATCCAAACAAAAAAACCTTATTTTAGACTGGAGGGAGTAAAATTTAAAAGAGTAGGTGGGGGTAGGGTGTGGGTTTAAGAAAATTGACTTGTCACAACGTTTCTCAATTAAACCAACTATACGTCAATCCCCAAGAAGAAAAGACAACTAATTAATTAATAGGTGAGAATTTCCTTGCATTGTAAACCAAAACGGATAGTGAGGAAGGAAAAAAAATTGAGTGTTTTGTATTTGTATAATTTAGTCTACAAAATACATCATCCTAACTAGAATTTGCAGAAGTGTTAGAATTATCTTCAATTGGTATTATTTTAGCGACAAACAAAGTTTATTAGCATATTTATTGCGACCAAAACACTCACGCAAGTGTACGTGATCGACAATCGTTCCCACGAGGAATTTTATTAACTTATTGACTGATATTAAATTAACTAATTCTCAATTCATGCTATGTCATTCGAAAATATATAAGAACCACTCTATAATACACTTAATAATTTCACAATAATTCAAGATAAAAATACTACAACAGCTTCACAATACTTTTATGACAATTTGGAAAAATATATTCCAGGGTCATGGACTTGCTAGTAACCTTACTATTTTTCTAACTTATAATTAATTTATTGAATTATCCGGGTTGTTGATTATAAGGTTAATCATATACATAAGAATCTTTCGGGTTCTTATGAATCTATCCAAGTTAAATTAATACATATATGTCTATGGTATTAATATTAACATGAATGCATTTACAACTCTCATTCTTAAACCAAACAAGGCAATTAAGTATATGTCTATCTTAATTGCAAATCCTTCACCCGATGCTCGGGATTCAAATCTTGTTCTATTTGATTTTATATGCAACCAAGAATTTCCTTTGTCAAGTTTAATTCATAGTTCGTAAATAATATTTCAATGTTAGCTACGCAGTAAAATAATTAAGCTCAAAATCAAATAAACATCCCATAACAATAACTTCAATAAAATCAATCTAAGCTTCAAATAACAAGATCAACTAACATCCATGACCCTAGAATATTAGAGTATTTAGCTACTCATATTCATACTAAAATCAACAATATTAATATCTAACATACTACAAAGAAAAATATAAGATGAAAGTTTAGGTGAACTCTTTATATTGTTGCTCCCAAGTCTTGATCTTCAATTCCTTCCTTGGCTTCAAGAACACTTTCAATGATTTTTCTCTCAAAATCTTCTCTCTAAAATGAATAGTGTAATCCCACTCTACCCAATAATGCATAAAATCTGATCATCTCCATAATAAAAGGTTGCATTAATTAACTTTGAGTGGAATTATGTGACTTTCCAGTTTTACCCTTAAAGACATCATTTTACCAGACCATGTTGCGCGAAGTGGTGCGCGAAATGCACACTTCACGCATCTATAATCCAAATAAATCCTTATGTGCACAAAATGGTGCACGAAATGGTCACTTCGCGCACCTGAGAGAATTTCTCATTAGTTCTTGTTTCTTGATTGTAAAGACTCAACTCCGAACGATTGTTTTTGCTCCAAAATTGTACCATAACATCTCCAATTGTAGATATAAGCTCCTTTTTATGCAAAGTGTAAAATCACAAATTAAAAGCTTATTTCTTATCAAATTCATAAATTATGTTATTGGATTATAATTAAATGGACGCATAAATAATGGCTAAACTACTTAGTTTTCGCCTATTATCAACACCACACACTTAATTCATTGCTAGTCCTCGAGCAATCATACTATACTTATAAAAGAGTCATCAACTCAACCATTTTACCTTAATGCTTTACACTTAGAACAAAAATCATATCTCACACCTAGTAATATAAAATTCTAGTCTCTAGACTAACTTTCAAGTGCTACACAATATTCACACTTCTTGAAGTACTCTATACAGAGATCAAGATTTTCTTATATGTCACGAATCATATGTCCTCACACTTTTATCAATATTACATATATCAATATGTACAAGAAATTTCCATAATTATCTACATCAAAACAAAAAAAAATTCACTCACACTCACAAAAGAAGTCACATGCATGCAAGTGGTACCATAAGCTTCCCTTAATTTAAATCTCTACAAATGCAGGCTTGCTCGATCAAAAATCAATTAGAACTTTTTCTTCTGGTTGTAATATGGGCTAAGAGGCTGGTAGGATATATCTGGGACTAGTGACTAGCACTCCTAAGCACTTTAACACATCACTTAAGCATTTTTAGCGCAAATTCTTCAACAATAACATCACTTTCATCACTCAATTCATTCCTAGCAATGTTCCATCTTTCTTTATGCATTGCTTTAATTCATACTCCACTAACAGTAACAGAATATATATAATTTTTTTTATTTATAAATTAACGCAAGTGCACCTTTCTTCCTTTTGTTGGATCACATTCAAAAACCACCCCACACTCCGTTCCTTTGGACGTATTTTAGCGCTCATTTTACAAATAAAGTGCTTTAAGAGGTAAAAAGATCAAAAATAGCAAAAAAGAACAAAAAGGGTATAGGCTTGTAATGTGGGTGCCAAATAAAGGTTTCAAGGCTAGAAATGGTTAACTAGGGATAGATTTTATTTGATTTAAGCAATTGAGTTCAAAAAGATCAAGGAAAGCCTAACATCGTTTTTAAAACCGAGTATCACCTGTAATTTCACTTCAATTCACATACTAGGCAAGTTCTAGACACACGTACGCTACATGGACTATGCAAAAACCTCACCACACATGGAATAAGACTCATTAAGATCAACTCATCAAGAGACTCTATTATGAGTATTCATTTCAGTAGCAAACATGCAATAAAATCACTTTCAGTAAAATTCCAGTAAAACTAGGCATTATACTCTAGGATCTAGTGTGTTCAAGTGTATTGACATTATGGATTACCACAAAATAAAATCTACCTAAAAAAATTAAAATTTTTACACAAACTAAAATCTATCTATACCCGGTTCAAGTTGAAACCCTTGGAAAAGAACCGTGGCCTAAAGAAAAACCAAGGGAAATTGTCATACTAATCACAAAATTAAGAAAAGAGGACAACACTCCTCAAAAATAAAATGATAATAAAATTTATTGTCATCCTAATCAAATACTAAACAAAAAAAAATTAATAACAAAGACAACCAAATTAAATTAATCTACTAATATCCATCAACTTCAAACTTAAACAAACCACACACATATAGTTAAAGAAATCCAAAACAAGCAAACATAACAATTCAAATATCCGAAACTATCCAAATATGCTAAACACACCCCCCACTTAAAGATAGGCATGTCCCCATGACTACAACTTTTTAACACAGAGATAAAAATACTTCCCCGACGATCTATTCTTGATCTGACACTGTGTCAGGGTTGACATTATAGGCTCGCCCCAACGCTCTCAGCCATCCCATGAATTTTTTCTCCGACTTGACTTGTCGGTCTGCAATTTCTTCCACACGGGTGCTTAGTGTGTTCACTGTTTGTCGCAACTCGCCTATCTCTTGCTCCCATGTGTTATGGCTTGGCATGCCAGCAGTTGTGAGCACGTGATGTTTGCAATATTTGTGGATTACATGCTCTTTTCTTATTGTTTGCATTTATGCGTGCATGTTTATTTGTTTAATTAATGAAAAAATAAAAATATGTCACATTTGCATTTAGGATTTATTAAAAGTAATCAAGTTTATTTTACAAAAAAAAAATGGAAAACCACAAAGATATGTATTTTTGCATTTTTTTTACCATTTATTGTCCAATTGTGTGGTTTTACTTTATTTTTGGTATTTAATTATGCGTATTAGAAGTTAATTAGTATTTTTAAATCAATTAGGTTTTTATAATTTAATTTAGGATTTTAGGTTCTAATTTTGGGGAAAATTAATTTAGGAAGAAAAAATAAAAGAAAATCACAAAAATAGGTAAAAATGGGATTAGGCCCAAACCCCTCACCCAATCAATTCTACCCAAAATCCACCCAAAACACTGGCCCAATTACCCGGTCCAACCCACCTGCCCGACCCGGTTTTGACCCCTAAACCAACGATCCCTTTTGTTTCTTTCATTTTTGAATTCTCCCCAAACCCTAGCCCCAAATGCCACAACCGCAGCCCCCCTCCTCTTCTCCTCCAAACAAACCAGCCCTTCTCCAACGCCCCATGACCGTCGCTCGTTACCACTCACACACTCCGTCACGCTGTAGCGGGGAGCAAATTCCGGCAGAGAAAAATTTCGGCAGTGCAAAATCATCGAATCCTCTCCCCTCAAATTCATTGCTTTTACAAGCAAATGTTTTCGCACAACAACTGAAGTTCACCGAAAACTAGGGTTTCGTTTTTACAATGGTGGGAATGATGTCTCCGATTTCACGAGAAAGGATAGCGAGTTTACTCAACACTGCCAAGCTCGCTTCCGACGTTTCGTCGAAGCTTCATAGCTTGCGCCGGTTAAATAATGAACTCGCCGACGAACCAGCCATCGACTCAAACCAACGACCCCTGTTTTCTTCGCACACAAACAGATTTGGAATCATTTATGAGTTCCGGTTCTGATCTGAAACATGGAGTTCAATTGAGGTCACGTCTGGATTTTTGAGGCGCCAATGCCAATTCGAGGTCCTCGTTTGCTCACCAATTTGAGTCGAAGTCTCCATTCAAAAATCATGGAACTAATTTGAGTTCTATCCAAGTTCCTTGATAGTATGATTTGTTCTTTGAGGTTTATTCTTTCCTCCCCTTTATTTTAATTTGATAATATTGCATGTTTGTCTCTAATTGTAGTCATGTTCTTGGCTGCTCAATGTGGTGAATATGTTCGAATTTGTTTTCTTGGCTTAAATAAACTTAATGATATAAGTAGATGGCAAGATTATCTGTTGTTTGAATTACCTGATGGTGTTTAATTGATGGTGGATTCTTACAACTGATGTAATAATTGGTACGGTTCTAGGTTGCTAGGAATTGATTCAATTGTTGTCCTTTTGAGCTGTTGAAGAGATTAGTGTTGTGATACTTAATCCTTAATTAGTTTTGAATATAAATATACACAATCCATGTATATGTTGCGATATATGTTGTGGCATTGGAATTTTATCAAAGATTAAGTTTCAGCTCCATTATAGACTGTTTCAAGCTTTTATGTGGCTCTTCATGATAATTTCTTATTTTTAGGTCAATGCCTTGGTTTCGTATATGTGGTGTCAGTATGTATTTTTTCTAGTAGATGACGTGCTGTTACTTTGTTTCAAATTGTCATTGGTTCTTTCCTTTCCATTGCCTATCATTTTTACATATGAATTCAGTTTGTTTTCGGTCAGTATGTTTACAGTGTTCATTTGTTCCTATTTAGGTTTAATCTAGAAGTGTGTTAGTTTAATCACTGAATCTTCCATCTTGTTTCTAATACATTGGTCTTCATTTTGATGCTATTTGATCTGATCTAAGTTATATCTTAAATTTTTGGTTGAGCTTGATTAGAAAATTGGTTATAGCTGATAGATTGCAATACAGATTAAAAATTGATTAGGGTAGGATAGTAATTTTAGAAGTTTCAGGGTTATTTTGGGTTTTTAAAGGTTTGAAATGATTAGTTTGAGTGCTTTGTCAGTAAGTACTAATGTGACTTTAAATTTATGATTTGTTTAATAAAAGGAGGAGCAAGACATAATGGTGTGGGGAGGCTAAAAAGGAATTGATTAAAATATGTTGCCCATACCTACTCTAACATTAAATAAAGAAAAGACATTGGTTAATGGGGAACAAAACATATAGTAGTGGAGTTGATGGGAAAAACTACTTAATTAATGGGTCTTAATGCTCTTATGAGCTGAAAAAAGGTGAATAAAGTTTGGTTATAAATGAGATGAGCTTTAGACAAAAAGGGGAGGACCTGAAGAGAGAAATAGATGGGCGCATTAAGAGGAGACTTGAACAGAAACGAAAAATAGACATTGGAGAGTATTTAAAACAAACACACTAGAGAGGTATACAGGATATAGTTTTTCTTACTGCTGCTGGTTGTTTTGTTCTACTACTGTTGTGGTGAATTGTTGCGGCTGTTGCACACTGCTGTTGTTGCTATTGTACACTGTTGTTTGCTGCCGCTTTTTATTTTGCTATTGCTGGTCGTTGTTGTGCTGTTGCTGCTGTGGTTGTTGAGGCTGTTGTTATTGTGGTGGTTGTTGTTCGTTTCTTCTGTTGCTCCTGTCGTTGCCGTTGTTCTGCTGCTCTTTTCTTCTGTTGTGCTGTTGTTGTTGAGGCTGTTGTCGTTGTGGTGGTTGTTGTTGTTCTTTTGCTGTGGTTATTGTGTCTTACTGCTGCTGCAACTGACCTCCATTCATTGTAATTGCCAGGTACACATCCTGAATTCAATATGATGTAGATCTCCAATTTTAAGAATGGAATGAAGAAGTTGATTATGATACATTTAGCCACTTTTCTGTTGAATTTGCATTTCTAAAGGATTGTTAACTGGATTGTATATTTTGGACTGATTTTGCTACTTATATTTAGATAGCCATAATACTTGACTTGTGAATAGATTTTCTAGTAACAATTAGAATTCATTGTAATATTAAAGTTAATAGTTATATTTGGAATGATTTTAAGTAATTAGTGTGTGAAATGAAATCTGGAAATTATGTTCGTTTAATCTTGTGTTTTAGGTGTAAATCGGATAATTAGAGGTTCAATTCAAACAGGATAGTCGGAACGATAACTAAATTTTGTTGTTTAATCCAGAGTTACTTTTGAACACTAGCAATTGTGATTGTATTCCCCAAATAACTTATACTGAAACAGGATGACTTTGAATGAATTTCGTTGGAACATGATAACTTGTAAATACTAAAATCTGAATAGGTAAACCAGTAAGAATAACAGTAACGCCAAAAGCATTAGGACACTCTTATTCGTCCGGACATTGGTCCAATCATATGCTAAAAGCGTTGGAATATATTGGGCTTTGATTACTATTACAAATGGCCCAAATCCGGAATAGACAGTCTAGCTCATCATCCGGACTGTCAATTATAAGAAGTAAATTCCATTTCGATTTAAAACCAATAGATGAAATAAGTAGAAAATATAGTTATGTTAGGATTGACCTTAAATAAAATAATGAGACGAGCCTCGCCAAACAAAAATACACAATTGCGGGGCCCTCAAATTAATTGTTATAAAATTTAGACTCGGAAGGATCATTTAGTAAATTTTACGGTCTTTCCCGAAGTTAACAAAGACGATAGACTCTTTAGGAACGATTTGTAAATAAAATTACTTTCCTAAATACGGGTGAGCATTTATGTGACCCAAATCTTACTCTCGGCGAAACTGAAACGCATTAAAGTCACAGGCGTACTGGTTGCGGTGTGACTCGAAATGTGTTTTCGTGACGTCGCAATTCTTCTAAAATGGAAAAGCGGAACATAAAAGCACATAATTGAAATATATAAAGAAATCAGATAAAAACAAAAATTGCAGTTGAGCGACCGTGCTAAAACCACGGAATCCGGGAGTGCCTAACACCTTCTCCCGGGTTAACAGAATTCCTTATCCAGGTTTCTAGTTTCGCAGACTGTAATACAGAGTCATAAATTTCCTCGGTTCGGGATTAAACCGGTGACTTGGGACACCATTATTTTCTCAAGTGGCGACTCTGAAAAATTAAATAAATTGATCCCGTTCCGACTGTCCTTTAAGTGGAAAAACTCCTTCCCTGATTATTATTATATCTCTTCCCGGGTGTAGTATTAAACAGTGGCACATTTACATTTATACGTTATGTGTGGTGAAAAAGGGAGGTGTGACAGCTCTGGCGACTCTGCTGGGGACAAGTAACCCGGAACTTCGGTTCGGGGTTTAAGAATTCGAGCTCAGTAAAATTGCTATTTTTGCTTATATCTGATTTCATTATATGTTTTGATTAATGTGTTACATGTTTACCGCTTTGATATTATCTGAACTGTACATATAAACTGTGCCGAAACCCTTCTTTTCTCACCCCCGGGGATGTGCTCACTGGTTGAGACTCCCTATTCCGTTAGTGTCATACCCCAAAATAAGAAAGAGGCTCGGAAAGTTTCTAAGCCGGCTGGCCTTTTGGTTCCCGGAAAGGAGCTCCTTCCTCAACTCGAGTTGTCCGCTCGGGTACACAGTCTAGAACACATACCCGGGTTTTAAACTTAGAATAACGTGACTTCATGCCGGATCCCTAGTAGGAACGCTTATTTGCATCATGTTGCATTTGACTTAGGGGACTCAACACAGGGGTTGGGTCCGTCTAGGACAAGCAACCTGAAATAAAAAAAAGACCATCCTGCTGCATCCTGTTTGTCTCACGCAATTATTTGTTTCAGACTTGCATACCGACCGACTTGTAAATATTGAGGAAAAATGAAGAAAAAAAAGGAGAAAAGAAAAATAACAGTGTAGAGAGATAACTACTCATTTTTAGAAAACAAACCAATGCCCAAGTAGTGTCGAAACTCAACCGGATTTTGAGAATAAAAAGGGAAAAAAAGAGAATTGTTATTTTTAAAATAGTTTGTTATCACTTAAAAGAAAGAAACAAAAAAAAACGTTTTATTTTAATAATTAAAAAAAAACTAGCTTTATTTTTCAATAAAAAAAGTGATTTTATTCATAAAAATATAGTCATTGGTTTGTCAATAAAATGAAAATTATAATAGTTCGTTTTATATGCCAATGAATTGAAAAAAATAATAGTTTGTTTTCAAAAATAATTCGTGTTGCTTGTTTATAATAAATATATATATATATATATATATATATATATATATATATATATATATATATATATATATATATATATATATATATATATATATATATATATATATATATATATATAATTAAAAAAAACATAAAAGAAAAGGAAATGTCATTGTTTTCAAAAGTAGTTTTCTTTATCTGACCGAACTACGCAGGTTTGATTCTCACCACTAGGTGAGATACGTAAGGCAACCCTCATTGGGTTCAACCACCCCTTCAAAAAATTAAAAAAAAAATGTCGAAGTTTTAGTTTTCAATAAAATCAAAGTGATGCCATTTTGAAAAATAGCCGAATGTTCCGAAAGAACGCCGGAAGGCTGTTTTTGCAAAAATAGCCACTTTGAATCATTTTTAATAATTTGCGGGCACAGAGCCTTGAAATATTCCTTGTGGAAATGTTGCAAGGCCATAGCCGCAAAATCAAGTTCGGGTTCACATCCCGTTTGCAAAAATAACCAAAAAAATGTCAAATTTTTGATTTTGTTATAAATAAGTTGGGTGATGCTATTCTTGCTTAAAATAAGCCGAACGTCCCTCAAAAGACGCCGGAAGGCTATTTTTGCAAGAATAGCCACTTTGGATTTTTTTAAATAATTTTGGACATAGCCTTGAAATATTCCCTCGCGGAAATGTCGAAAGGCTATATCCGCAAAAAATCAAGTTTTGAGTCATCACTCAACTTTACAAAAATAACCACTTTATCAAACAAGCCATTACATGGCCGAAATTTTACTGAAATAGCCACATTTTTGCATTTTAACTTTCTCAGTCTTGTGTTGGCCTGTGTCGGTGCTGAACGATGCCCCATAGGCCCCAGGATAAAATTTTGAATTTGCATCTTCTTACATAAAATTTTGCAAAAAGAGCCACTTTGTCTAAATAAGCCATTACATGGCTAATTTATGAAAAAATAGTTTTGTGTTGGTTTATGGTGATGCCGAACGATGCCCCATGAGCCACAGGATAAAAAAAAATTTCAAGTTTTATCTTTCTTAAATAAATTTTGCAAAAATAGCCATTTTGTCAAATAAGCCATTATGTGGCCAATTTTGTAGAAATAGTCATATGTGACACCAAAAATATTCTTATTCTTGTAGAAATCTCCTACACAAGTTTGTAGTTGGAGTCGGCTTGTACAATTTTTATTCAAAAAAAATATAATCAAATAAACATCTCTTTATTTCTTGCATTAATTTGCAAGAACTACGCTCGGTCTGATTCATGCGGGGTCATGATACGTAGGCAATCTCCATAAGATTCGACCACAACTGTATATGTATATATATATAAAAAAAAAAAGAAAAAAAAAGAAAAAAAATAAAAAATGGAAGTTAATAACAAGAGAGGTTTTCAAGGATAATGGAAAAGGAAAAGCTAGAATGATGCATGTAGCGAATACATATATGGTTAACTGACTAGGTGAATTACATCCAATGTGCGATAACATATCTGTTAAACTCTGTAAACTTACTAGTTTGTTGCATTTTCAGAAAGTTTAGCGGTTGGCTTGACATAATATTCTGGCCAATCACCATTACCATACTAGATCAAAAGGGCCAATTCTAGCAAGCATGTCTAGTTCCGGCAAAAGTCTCGATGGAGAGAAAACAGAGATACGGATAATGAAAGATGAGGTGGATCGGTTGAGACAGCAAATAACAGAGATGCACCTAGCCTGGGCTAGGGGACAGTCACCACCAAACCTTCCTACTCTTACACCAGTTCCAGAGTGTCCGCCTATTGATCCCTCGACAAGTGCACCAATCTATCCATATTATCAAGGGGAAAACCCTTATACATCCCAGGTTCCACCAGCTAGACAAAATACTCCTCCTCCGGTCACCCCTATTTTCGTGGCACCTCCGCATGCTACTTTACAGAAGTCGTCCGGTGAACCGCTTTTTCAAATACATAACAATCATTGTTATGATCCTGAGCCTACCTTTAAGACTCCTGAACCGCATTCACACACCCCTCACTGGGATAACCCGGCAGAACCGGAAAAGCACTTCAAAAGTTTGGAGCATGAGGAAGTTATTCAGAAAGTCAAAAGCCTGGAGTAATCCTTCAGGAATATGCATGGTTTAGGCAACCAAGTCAGCGTTGCTTACAAAGATCTGTGCCCATTTCCAGATGTCCAGTTGCCCGCCGGGTTCAAAATGCCCAAGTTTGATCTATACGAGGGGCATGGTGACCCAGTAGCACATCTCCGAGGTTTCTGCAGCAAAATGCGAGGAGCCGGAGGGCGAGATGAAATTCCGATAGCTTACTTCGGTCATAGTTTGGGAGGGTCTGCACTAGAGTGGTACACCAGGCAGGATCCCAGCAGATGGTTTACATGGGATGACCTGGCCCAAGCATTCATCGGCCAGTTTCAATATAATCTTGAAATAATCCCCGATCGCTTATCATTGCTCAAGCTAGAGAAGAAACCCGCTGAAAGCTTCAGAGAATTTGGGTTCCGCTGGAGGGAACAGGCAGCAAGGGTGGATCCCCCGATGAGAGAGAACGAAATGGTAGATTACTTCTTGCAGACACTGGAGCCAACTTACTTTAGTCACCTGGTGACATCGGTTGGTAAATCTTTCAATGAGGTGGTCAAAATGGGCGGAATGATAGAAGAGGGACTTAAGTCCAATAAGATATTGAGCTATTCCGCGTTGAAAGCAACGACTCAAGCTATTCAGAATGGCACAGGGGTTGCATTCGGGAAGAAGAGAAGAGAAGAAGTTGCAACGGTAGAGGAGGGTACTTGGTCCAGATCGAAAGGTCCTTCACCTCATTACCAAGCCGGACCCTACCACCCAAATCACCCTAATCACCCTCCCCGAAACACATATCCACCACCAAGGGCTTACAATAATCCTCCAGGACCAGACTTCCATGGGAATCATGCATTCAGAAAGGAAAAGGCACAAAGAACATTCACTGAGTTGGGAGAAACTTATACTGCTCTGTTCCACAAATTGAAGGAGATAGGTTTGTTGAGTCCTGTTGAGACAAGATTGCCAAATCCCCTACCCCCAAATGTGGATCGCTCAGTAAGCTGTGAGTATTGTTCAGGGGCTCTCGGGCATGATACCGAGAAATGTTGGAAACTGAAACATGCAGTGCAAAATCTTATTGACACCAATAAAATCGAAGTTCAGACACCAGAGGCACCCAACATTAATCAGAATCCATTGCCAGCTCACCCTTAGACCCAACATATAAGAAGTCATGCTTGGTAATCAGGAGGAGTTTTTGGTGGTTTGTTTTGTTGTCATTTCTTTTGTCCGAGTTGTTTTCGGGGTTGTGACCCGGATCTTGTTTTGAAGTGAAACCCTCTTATCTTTCCATTTTTTGTCATTGCAGCTTGCTTAGTCGTTGCAAGTTTCATTTCAGTTTTGTATTTTGGTTTGCTTGATTGTATTTCAACCACTTCTCCGTTTAGTGAAACTTTTGGTCTTTTATTACCCAGTTCGTCTTTTTGTTTAGTTTTTCTATCTTTAAATTTGGCATTTGTTCGAACGCCGACTCTAATGACATGGCATCGCACATAATTTTGGCCTAATATTAAGAGTTAATCATGAAGCAATTGGAAGATGATCGGGTCATCTAAAGGAAATAAAAACAATTTGAGACTATTTGGATCCGGAGTCATGTGAAACCGGGGCAAGTAAAAAGGAAACAGTCAAAGGCAAGCTGGCCAAAATTGACATGGGGTCGTTCATAATGAGAGTGTTGCCCAACAGTGCTGTAAAGATATGACGAATATTAATTGTGTTGTTTACACTTTGCATGTTTTGAAGATTGGAATGACGAAGGCATTTTGTTCTGCTATCCAAACACTTTATCCATCGTCAACCCTTTGAGGCTTATTTTAAATTCTTTCATACCCCTTATTCGGAATTAGTTGCAAAGACTAGAAACACAAGTTTGAAAGGCAAAAGAAGAAAGGGATAAAGAAAAAGTAAAGAAAAAGAAAACAACAAAAAGAGATAAAGAAAAGAAAAAGAAAAATGTATGAAAAAAAAAACTTGAAAAAAGAGGAATTGGGAACTACGTTTGACCTGATTCCTTAAAGAGGATACGTAGGCGCTTCACAACTCGGTCATAGTGTAAATAAAGAAATAAAAATCCCCAAGTAAAAAACTGGGGCAAAGAAAAATTGTGTTTATTGTAAATAAATTTAGGTCCGAAGGTTGTAAATTTTGAACCCAAAATTGATTTTGTTTTGAGCCTTCAATACCCTTTCTTTCTAGCCCTATCCAAATCCCACATTACGGTCCAAAGAAAGACCTTCCGATCAGTCTTCAAAAGATGCCGCGTCAGGCGAGGGATAGAGTCCTATCATAATATAACACGCCGATTCTCAGCAGAAAAGACGCTGATTCTCAGCAGAAAGGAAATACGAGAGAGTCTTGGCAGTGACACCCCAATCCCCAACTAAAAGTGATACAAATGAGAGAGTCTTACCGGTGAAAACCTTCACAGGCACCATAAGACGACGAAAGCCTGAGAGAAAATCAAAATGAGAGAGGCTTGAAAGTGAAAACCCTTCGGGCACTACAAGTCGAATAAATGTGATAATCAGATGGAAATCACGAGATAGAAATCGTGAAAGGAAATTAACAACGGAGGATAGGCCATATGTGCATGTCATGACCAGTAGAGTTGGTATTCGTGTTTGATAAGTTTTCATAGTTATTTCTTGTTAGAGAGTCATTTTTCTTTGTCTTCTATTTTGTTTCTTTTTATCTTTCTCATTTTTATCAAAAATTTCCCATCAAAGTCTGTCTAGTCAGAACAAGTGAGAAATGACTTCAAAACTTGCCACCAACTTTCCAATTATTATGCAAAGCAAGGAAATGCCATTGACGACAGAGAAGTAGGGTGCAAAGAAGATTATTAAACTGGGGCAGAAAATTTTCTTTTCAGTTTGAAAATTTTCTGGAAGTCAATACCCATTTGGGGAAGAAGGAAAGTCTGAAGGGAAATGGTCTTCGAACCAGTTGTCATCCTCAACAACCTTCAAGAAGAGTGAAACACCAATTTTGAGGAAATGAAAATCCACCGGCAGTGTTATCTTCAACAAGTTCCGAGGTGGTCGGACAACACAGAGTGGTAAAGGAAGAAAGGAAATCTCATCTTCAACAAAATAACCCCCAGCAAGTTGAGAAACACAGAACGAGGAAGGGATAAATGGAAAAACCCATCCCCAGCAGGAATATCATCTCCAACAAATGAAATCATTCCCCAACAAGTTTTGGGAATCCCGAGCGAGGAAAATGGGAAAAGGAAAAACCACCCCACAGGAGCGGCACAACCGCTCATAATGTTTTGAACTAACAATTTCTCTATGATTTGAAACAGGGAAAGAAAGTGCTATTGATAGCAGAAAGTCATGCCACAAGGAAGAACACCAATACTGGGGCAGAAAATTTTCTGCCGTTGCTGAAAATTTTCTCGGAGAAACGAGGAAGGCAATTCAAGATGACATGTCAGGTTTGTCCACCTTCAAATAGGATGTTTCAGGTTTGTCCACCTTCGAACATGACGTCTCAGGTTTGTTCACTTTCATACATTGATACAACGGGAGTATTCGCCCTCGAATAGGATACAATGGGAGTATTCGCCCTAAAATAGGATACAATGGGAGTATTCGACCTCGAATAGGATACGATGGGAGTATTCGCCCTCGAATAGAATACAATGGGAGTATTCGCCCTCGAATAGAATACGATGGGAGTATTCGCCCTCGAATAGGATACAATGGGAGTATTCGCCCTCGAATAGGATACAATGGGAGTATTCGCCCTCGAATAGGATACAATGGGAGTATTCGCCCTCGAATAGGATACAATGGGAGTATTCGCCCTCGAATAGGATACAATGGGAGTATTCGCCCTCGAATAGGATACATTGGGAGTATTCGCCCTCGAATAGAATACGATGGGAGTATTCACCCTCGAATAGAATACAATGGGAGTATTTGCCCTCGAATAGAATACGATGGGAGTATTCGCCCTCGAATAGAATACGATGGGAGTATCCGCCCTCAAATAGGATACGACGGGACCATCCACCCTCGAATAGGATATTTTACGTATGTTTTATCTTACATTGTCCTATGCATATTTTGTAAATTATTGCCAGCATGCATTTTAAATTCAAAAGTTGCTACTAAAAGCAGGCGCCTACCTGTATAACAAAAGGCAAGTCTTCAGTCTTTACATTGCAGGTCTTGAAACCAGTAACCCGCCATAAAACAGAGGGTTACAACAAGAGATCCCAGCGCAAATTCAAGCGCATGAGTCAAAGGAAATGAGGGAATGAAGGAAAATATTCCCAGCATCATTATCCTTAGCCGGCAAGTAAATAGTTCTAAAGATATCCCCAGCAGTCAGGAGGGAAAGCAACACGACCCAGGAAGAAAGCAATTCTGAAACAAGGAAATTTAGGAGAAATGATGGTTCAAGAGTCGATGCAGCAAGAAGAAAGTGGTGCAGGAAGCAAAGGAAGGCGACATGGATGGGATGGAGTTAGTGAGTTAATGTTGAAGTCAGGTGCCCGCCTGAAGAATGGAGTGGCGATTTATTTTCAAAAGATGTTGTTGAGGTCAGGAGCCCGCCTGAAGAATGGAGTGGCGATTTATTTTCAAAGGATGTTGTTGAAGTCAGGAGCCCGCCTGAAGAGAGGAATGGCGATTTATTTTCAAAAGATGTTGTTGAAGTCAGGAGCCCGCCTGAAGAGAGGAATGGCGATTTATTTTCAAAAGAGGTTGAAGTCAGGAGCCCACCTGAAGAGAGGAATGGCGTTTTATTTTCTAAGTTGATGTTGAAGTCAGGAGCCCGCCTGAAGAGAGGAATGGCGATTTATGTCAAAAGATGTTGTTGAGGTCAGGAGCCACCTGAAGAGAGGAATGGCGATTTATTTTGAAGTTGTAGTTGAAGTCAGGGAGCCCGCCTGAAGAATGGAGTGGCAATTTATTTTGAAGTTGTGGTTGAAGTCAGGGAGCCCGCCTGAAGAATGGAGAAGCGATTTATTTTTGAAGTTGGTTAAGGAAAGCGACAAAGTGTAACGGAAATCCCCAGCATGAATCAGAAGGAAGGCAACCAGAATGCGAGTCAACAGTCCGAGGGGATCAACAGAAGTTTAGTCACAATAAACAAAAAGAAAAAAAAAGAGGCATGAAGCCAATCCAAAATGCAGAAGTTGATGAAAGATGTGGCATGCTCAAGACATGGCCGAGGTCACAAGCACTGTATACCTGGTCTTGATTCGAAAAGCAGCACCTGCAACTAGCAAGTATCAAGGTTCAAATTTAGAGTCCGCATGAAGCACCAACCAATACTCAAGATCAAGCTTCGGAAGACTTATAGATAGGAATCTTGTAACTAGTAGCTGATAGGCTTAGTTAGTCTTTCTCATGTTTTGATTTTTGATGTAATAGCAGGACCACGGACCGGAACTTCGATGGAACAGAACCTCGACGGAACGATACCTCGACTGGCACTCCACCTCGGTATACCCCTTCCTCACTCACTTTCGAACTACACGTGGCCTGATTCCTTTATAGCCAAGGATATGTAGGCAGCTCAGATACAAGGGCTCGGTCACATTCCTCTTCTTTTAGTTTAGTCCCTCCCGATTGCATATTACAATAAATTTCACAAGTGATTTGGATGGTTTAATACCATATGTAAGATGAATCATGACACAACTAACTGTAAACGCGTGATTTTTGACCCTCCCGAGATTTTTTATATTTTTAGCGTAAAATATTTAGTTTAGTTTTAATATAGCTATTTTAGCTAAATTTGACTCTTTTACTTTATTTTTACCTTAAAATGAAAAAATAACAAAAAATATAGTTTTATTAATGTTTTCGTAGTCATTTTTAAACTTGAAAAATACAAAAATAGTACTTTATATTTTTATCTTTTTATAAAAACGAAAATAATAAAAATAGTTGCATTAACATTTTGTAGTTACTTTAATTTTGAAAGAAAAATATAAAAAATAACTTTGTTTTAATTATTAGTCTTATAGTTATTTTGCTTACGTAGGATTAATTAATAACACCGTGTTCTCATTCTCGGTTCCGGGCAAAGAATAATACTCGGGTTCAAACTACCCGATTTTATAATTTTCGGACCTAGCCCATAATAATCCGAGCCCACCACACGTGGGGGACACGGACGGAGCACGAGACGAAGCCCATAACCCTTGAAACCCACGTGGAGACCCATGACTCTTGGTCTCTCACGTGGGAATCTTCAGAATTTCCAACGGACAAATGGGGACTGCTTTCTCATTTTAAAAAAAGGAACAAATAGGATACAGGCGGGCATAAAGAGGATATACACACAAAAGGTGGTGCGGAACAGGGAAAAAGGGCTCCCGATTGGGTCTTCATCTTCCAGAGAAGACAAACTTCTCTACATGGAAAAATGAAGTAATCTCCCCAAGATCCTTGAGCAGTGAACGCTGAAAACGACTCCACCCAAAAACGACCTCTTCTCCTCTTCATCCTCTCTCAAAAAAACCGCCGACAACCTTCGGCCAAAACAGCTCTCACACCATCTCCATCTTCGCTGCTTGTGGCGCAACACACAGCCTCCCCTCACTCTCATTTCATCTTGCGAAAATGGGTCTTTCAAATGATTTAGATATGTTGAACCCGCCAGCAGATGTTGAAAAGAGGAAGCATAAGCTCAAACGTCTTGTTCAGTCTCCTAACTCTTTCTTCATGGATGTAAAGTGTCAAGGCTGCTTTAACATAACAACTGTGTTCAGCCATTCTCAGATGGTGGTTGTTTGCGGAAACTGCCAGACAGTTTTGTGCCAGCCTACTGGTGGTCGTGCTAGACTTACGAGGGACAGTACTTTGGAGATTCTTGTTAGAGATGATGGTTGGGTCATCCATCGAGAAAATGGAATTCTTTATTCTTTTGATGCTACAAAGTGCATGTTCTCATGGGGTAATCTCTCTGAGAAGCTTCGAATGGGCCACTTTGACTGCAAAGACGAAGTAATAGTAGATTTGTTTGCTGGCATTGGATACTTTGTGCTACCCTTCCTAGTGAGGGCCAAAGCCAAGCTTGTATATGCTTGTGAATGGAACCCCCATGCGGTTGAGGCACTTCGTCGTAACCTTGAAGCTAATCTTGTTGCTGATCGTTGCATATTACTCGCCGAAGGAGATAATCGAGTTACAGCGCCAAAAGGTGTAGCTGATAGAGTGTGTCTAGGTCTCATTCCCACGAGCGAGGGTAGTTGGGTTACTGCTGTCAGAGCATTAAGAGACAAGGGTGGTATATTGCATATCCATGGCAATGTCAAAGATTCGGAAGAAAATGTCTGGACAAACTATGTTTCCCAGTCAATCCAAGAAATTGCCAGATCTGAAGGTTACTACTGGGTGGTATCAGTAGAACACGTTGAGAGGGTGAAATGGTATGCGCCCCATATTCGCCATCTTGTTGCAGAAACAAAGGTGCATGTTCTTTTCCGATATTGTTCTTCTCGTTAATATTCTGGATCGTTTCGCATTTGATTTAGTTTCGTATGATTCAGATTATTTTTGTAAATATATGATTCTGTTGAACATGCAATTTCACAGTTAATGGTGGTCTTGTAGTGTCGAAATTAGCTAACGAAAATAACTAATCCTTCACATGCTCGCCAACTAGTTATGCTTCCGTTGTTTATGTAGTTGCTCGCCGTAGTCTTGAATTTGCTCACTTAGTTATCTACTCGTATGTTTACTCGAATTGGTTATAGTTGAGCATGATTTTGTCACATTATCGAAATTAGTTCCTTATTTCTCAACCGAACGGCGGAATTAGATTAAAGGAATCGGGGGTGTATTTCATGTGACCCGACTCCAATTTTGAACAAGGTAAAATAAAGCATGTCATGGACCACGGGTGCATTTCATGTAGCGTGGCTTGCAACATGTTCTAAATAATCTCGAATCAATTCTTAAATGAATATAGCGGAATGTAGTTCTCTTTTAAATTAGAATTAGAGGTTTGCCTCGCCTAACAAAATTATACAAATCGCGGGGCCCTCATAAATATATATATATATATATATATATATAAAATATTTAGACTTCGGGATCGACCGTATAGCGAATTTTACGGTGTTCTCCAAAGATAATAAACGCGTAGTTGCTTTAATCGCGTATTCTAATACTACCTTCTCAAATACGGGTGCACATTTATGTGACCCAAATCTAAATCTCAACGAAGTCGAAACGTGTCAAAAGTCACGGGTGCACTGGTGCAACGTGGTTCGAGATACGTTTCCACTGCATTGTAATTCATTTAAAACAATAAACAATAAAAGGGTAATGAGCCATTAAACAATAAGTGAGACGAGCCTCTCCAAAATAACATGCAAATTGCGGGGCCCTCAATAGATAATTTTTACAAAGATGCTTAAATTCCGGGATGTGCCGTTTAGCGGATTTCACGGCATTCCCAAAACAATAACGCGTTAGTATCTTTAGGCGCATATTTAATAATGCTATCTCCTTAAACTCGGGTGCACATTTATGTGACCCAAATCCAAATCTCAACGAAGTCGAAATGCATCGACAATCACGGGCGCACTGGTGCGACGTGGTTCGAGACGCATTTCCACAATGTTGCAATTCTTTTATTAAAATAATAATAATAATACTAAAAGTGGTTAAAAGTTAAGATTTGCACATAAGTTAAAGCATGTTATAAATTAGATAAATAAGCCAAATACGACAGTTGAGCGACCGTGCTAGAACCACGGAACTAGGGAATGCCTAACACCTTCTCCCGAGTTAACAGAATTCCTTATCCGGATTTCTGGTTCGCGGACCATTAAATAGAGTCAAACCTTTCCTCAATTCGGGATTCAAACCGGTGACTTGGGACACCATAAATCTCCCAAGTGGCGACTCCGAATCTCTCAATAAATGAATCCCGTTTTGGTTGTCCTTTAATTGGAAAAACTCACTTTTATACCTCGCTCCCTACGGATTAGCGTAAAAAGGAGGTGTGACAGCAGTTCCTGAAGATGATGCTGCTCTCGGCAATGCAACCGATGGTGCAGTGGGTGGTTGTGCTTGCTCTCCTCTGTCTATGTCCATGGGTTGATTTCCTCCCTCATTCTCGTCATCTTCTGAGCTATCATCACCAGCTCCAGCTCTTTTGGGTCGTATGTTCAATACCTTCCTTACCATTATATCCACATTAGGATTCTCCGGTACCTGTGCTTGCCTGCAAAGTAGAGTGACTAGTGATGGGAAGAAAAAGCCAAACTTACGATTCGGGCATCTAACAAACATTTCCTCATAAATGACTTTGGCCACATCAAAAGCCAGGTTCTCCACAAGACACCATATCAATGCAGCTCTAGGACCGTTAACCTCAGTTGTGTTCTTTGAAGGAAGTAGCCTACTGTTGATCACATAGAGCCAAGTCTTTGCTTCTTGAGTTAGAAATGATGAATGAATTTTTTCACCATTCTCTAACCACTCTACTTCAACTCCAAGGGTGCAAATCTTTGAAAAGAATCGATTCCATTTTGCATCATTTGGAGTTTTTCCGTACTCATAGAAATCGTGATTTTCTGGCACGGCATCAGGCAAATTGTAACTCGCTCTAATTGCCTCAATTGAGGCATTAACAGGCCTTCTACGCACAGTCACAATGTTGGCACAGTCACAATATTGTTTTCATGCTCAGGTATATTCGCATAGAATTCGCGAACTACCATTTCATTTGCAGGTCCAGGCTCATTGATAAAGATTTGGAGCCCCCGCTCAATCAATTTTTGGTACATGTTAGGGCAGATTTCCTGAAGAATTTTAGCATCGACGCCCCTTTCCGGAATTGGTTTCTTTGTTCTTTTGTTATTGAAACGGGTTTGTGCTTCGGCCGAAGTAAACCTTCTTGTGTCATAATTAGTTGCCAGATTTGCTCTTGATCGGCTAGAAGATGCTCCTGCAGTTAAATGCCTTTTTGGTGCCATAATTCCTATAAGATAATTACACATTACTTAGTTTTAGATAGGTAATGTGATTCACTGCGGTTACTCAGACTTCACACACAAAGTTGACTACAATTGCTCTATCAAACTTCTTTGAGGACTTTCCTCAAACACATTGTGTGCAAGCATATTTCATCCTTATTTTTAATGTTTTGGTTAGAGATTTCCCAACCAAATTTTAGCTATAACCAATTCATGTCCTATCCATCCCATTTATACACAAACTTAACCCCACAAGTATCTCAAACTATGCTAAAATCTATTAACATTGCACAATTATTCTAAGTTTTAACATAAAACTCTAATTTATCATAGAATAACAAAAATACTGCAAAAACAAAATACAACTTATAATTTTTAACATATATATCATCTATATACTAACAATAAACAGTTGAATATTGATATACACAAACGAAATTAAAAAAAAATAGAGAAATTAAAATTCTAGGGTTCTTACCTTGTTGGGGATGGGATGAGATTTGACTAAGGATGATAAGCTTTTACTTGTTATTGAAGAGTTTTAAAGCAATGGGGAAGAAGAAGAATGGTATTTGAGGTTAGGGTTTGGAGAAGAGAGGGAATTTTATGTTTCTTTGAGAGGAGAATGTGTTAGAGAGTGTTAAGAATCGGACCAATTGAAAAATAAACTAACTAAATAACCCATCCCGTCTCAGGTGCGCGAATAGCTGTGCGAAGTGGTCACTTCGCGCACTACTTCGCGCATCTTGCGAAGCATTCTGTTTCGGGTGCGCGAAGTGTGCGCGAAGTGATCACTTCGCGCATGGCGTCGCGCATCTGGGCGAAATTAACAATTTTGTTTTTTATATATATTTTTAACTTAAGAGAGTAATATACAATATATATTCACACCTTGGCATCCCTCATTGTTGTCCTACAATTATTAACACACAATTAACCCAAAATAAACTAAAACGAAGAAAATAACACACAATAAAAATGACAAATATAGCTACTATTGGGTTGCCTCCCAACCAGCGCCTGATTTACTGTCGCGGCACGACACCACAATTCATCAAACATCATTTAATTCTATCGAGGTCTTGTGACTGTTAATGTCACCACCCCAATAGTGTTTCACCCTTTGTCCATTCACCAGAAACGTTTCACTTGAGTTTATGTCCCTTAATTCTATTGCTCCATAAGGACTCACACTTACCACTACAAAAGGACCTGCCCAACGGGATTTGAGCTTTCCCGGAAAGAGTTTCAACCTAGAATTGAATAATAGAACTTGTTGCCCCGGCTCAAACTCACGATGTTGAATATGCTTATCATGCCATCTCTTGGTCCTTTCTTTATATAATTTGGCATTTTCATAAGCGTTCAACCTAAACTCATCAAGTTTGTTGAGTTGTAGCAGCCTTTTTTCACCATCTAAATCCATATCCACATTTAACTTTGTAATTGCCCAATACGCTTTGTGTTCAAGTTCAACAGGCAAATGACATGCCTTTCCATAAACTAACCTGTACAGAGAAGTACCTATTGGAGTCTTGTATGCAGTTCGGTAGGCCCACAAAGCATCTTCTAATTTATCAGACCAATCCTTCCTATTTGCATTAACTGTTTTCTCCAAAATCTGTTTTATCTATCGATTAGATACTTCAACTTGACCACTCGTTTGAGGGTGGTACGCAGTAGCAACCTTGTGTCTTACCCCATATTTTGATAAAACATTTTTAAGCAGTTTGTTGCAAAAGTGTGTTCCTCCATCACTTATCAACACCCTTGGAGTTCCAAAGCGTGTGAAAATGTGTTTCTTCACAAAACTTACCACAACTTTTGCATCATTCGTATGAAGAACAATGGCTTCAACCCATTTAGACACATAGTCTACTGCAACCAGAATGTATCTATGACCATTAGAACCTGGAAATGGCCCCATGAAGTCAATTCCCCATACATCAAACAATTCCACTACCAAAATATTCTGCAAAGGCATCTCATTTATCTTTGTGATTGTACCTGTTCTTTGACACCTGTCACGGGTTTTAACAAATGCATGAGCATCTTTAAATAAGGATGACCAGTAAAAACCAGATTGGAGAACCTTTTGTGTTGTTCTATCTCCACCATGATGACCTTCATATGAAGAAGCATGACAGTCGTGCAATATGGCATTCATTTCTTCTTCAGGGACACATCTTCTTACCAATTGATCAGCACATTGTTTGTAAAGAAAGGGCTCGTCCCACATGTAGGATTTCACATCATGGAAGAATCTTCTCCTTTGATCAGCTGTGATTTCTGATGGCATCACCCCACTTGCAATATAATTTATGAATTCAGCATACCATGGAGTTTCATTAGATGTGATGGCTAACAAATGTTCATCTGGAAACATTTCTTTTATTGAGTCCCCTTCAATCACATGACCCCTGTTTTCCAATCTGGACAAATGATCTGCCACTTGATTCTCAGTAACTTTCTATCTCGTAGCTCCAAGTCAAATTCCTACAAAAAAAGAACCCATCGGATTAGTCTTGGCTTTGCATCTTTCTTTGCGAATAGATACTTGATAGCCGAGTGGTCAGTATAGACTATGACTTTAGTTCCTACTAGGTAGGACCTAAACTTGTCAATTGCCCATAATACTGCAAGTAACTCTTTTTCGGTGACAGTGTAATTCATTTGAGTGGGATTGAGAGTTCTGCTCACATAATGAATGGAGTAAAAGATTTTCTCCTTCCGTTGTCCCAACACAGCACCAATGGCTATGTCACTTGCATCACACATTAACTCAAAAGGCACTTCCCAATCTAGGGCAACAATAATTGGTGCAGTGACTAATCTTCGTTTAAGCTCTTCAAATGCTTTCAGACGAGCATCATCAAACTTGAATGGGGTATCTTTCTCAAGGAGCCTGCAAAGAGGAGATGAAATTTTTGAGAAATCTTTAATGAAGCGTCGATAAAAACCTGCATGGCCTAGAAAACTGCGTATGCCCTTGACAGATATGGGTGGGGGCAATTTTTCAATTGCTTCCACCTTTGCTTTGTCTACTTGCAATCCATTCTTGGACACTTTGTGTCCTAGGACAATACCTTCTCTTACCATGAAATGGCATTTTTCCCAGTTTAGGACCAAGTTAGTCTCTTCACATCTGGCTAGCACTTTATCGCGGTTCGTTAAACATTTATCAAAAGAACATCCGAAAACAGAGAAATCATCCATAAATACTTTTACAAACCTCTCGACCATATCAGTGAAAACGTCTATCATACACATTTGAAATGTCGCAGGTGCATTGCAAAGACCAAATGGCATTCTCTTGAACGCATACGTGCCATAAGGACACGTAAAAGTGGTCTTTTCTTGGTCCTCTGAGGCTATAGTAATTTGATTGTATCCAGAGTAACCATCCAGGAAGCAGTAGTATTCCTGGCCAGCCAATCTATCAAGCATTTGGTCCATGAATGGGAGAGGAAAGTGGTCCTTCCTGGTGGTATTATTCAATTTTCTATAGTCAATGCAAATTCTCCACCCTGTAACAGTTCTTGTTGGGATTAAATCATTATTCTCATTAACTATCACAGTTATTCCTCCTTTCTTAGGGACACATTGCACTGGACTCACCCATTTGTTGTCAGAGATAGGGAATAAAATACCTGCATCAAGCCATTTGATCACCTCTTTTCTTACCACTTCTTTCATGTTGGGATTTAGGCGACGTTGGTGTTTTATACTTGGCTTGTGTCCTTCCTCCATTAGGATTGTGTGCATGCAAAAAGCAGGACTGATACCTTTGATGTCTGACATTGTCCACCCAATGGATTTCTTATGCTCTCGCAATACTCTCAACAATTTTTCCTCCTGCAATTTAGATAAATCAGAAGAAATGATAACAGGAAATGTATCATAACTACCCAAATAAGCGTAATGCAAGTGAGATGGGAGTGGTTTAAGTTCCAATTTCGGTGCTTCCTCAATTGACGGCTTTGGAGGAGGTCCATGTGGCATGTTTAACGGTTCAAAGGGATATGTCCCTTGCAAGTACGCACAAGATGTATCAAGGATGTACATTATCTCCCCAACCTCTTCATCAGTTGCCAAATTATCAAACATCGTAAGTGTTTTCTATAACGAATCGTCGAGATACGCACTTGGATCATGATTTTGTTCATCATCCTCAATAACTGATATCATAGATAGTTCCTCATATTGACAAGGAAGTTGGATTGCTTTGTAGACATTGAACACCGCTTCCTCGTCATCTACCCTCAAGATCATCTTTCCTTCTTTTACTTTGATAATTGCATCACCAGTATCTAAGAGAGGTCGCCCTAATATGATTGGAACCACTTCATCAGCTTTATAATCAAGAATAATAAAATCAGCAGGGAAGATGAATTTTCTAATTTGTAGCAACACATCTTCAATCACCCCTTCAGGGTGTGCTATAGACCTGTCTGCCAGCTGTAACATCACAGTAGTTGGCCTAGGAGCTCCGAGACCCAATTGTTTGAATAATGATAAGGGCATCAAATTTATTCTTGCCCCCAAATCGCAAAGAACACGGCCCACATCAATATCACCAATGCGCACAGGAATTGTAAAGCTGCCCGAATCTTTAAGCTTTTGAGGAAGCTTGTTTCGGACCCTGTCAGTGCACTCCTTAGTAAGTGCAACTGTCTCATATTCAGTTAATCTTCTCTCGTGAGCCACTATATCTGTAATGTACTTAGCATACTTAGGAATTTCACGAAGTACATCAACAAGTGGAATATTCAATTGAACCTGACTCAACATAGAAAGGAATTTGCTGAACATGCGATCATCATTCTTCTTTTGAAGTCTCTGGGGAAAAGGTGGTGGTGGCCTTGGAACTTCCACTGGTTCAAGACTTTCAGTAGTCTTCTTTGGCTCATTTGTCACTTTAGGGATTAACTCTCCCTCAGGCAGAAACATATATTTCTTTTTCTTTGGCACTTCTTCAAGTTCTTTCCCCCTTCGAAGTGTAATAGCACTTACCTGTGGGTTCTTTTCTGTATCACTGGGGAGAGCTCCTGTAGGTCTAGTATTCTGACTCGTTACTATCTGAACCATCTGCCTCTCAAGATTTCTGACATCAGTCCTAAGTTGCTGATTGTCACTCAACAACTTTTTCAATAAATCATTTGTGCTCTCTTCCACTTGCTGAGGTGGTCTCTGAGGTTGGTTAAAACCCCATTGCGGTCTGTATTAATTTTGATTCTGCTGATTTTCACCCCACGAGAAGTTAGGATGATTCCTCCAATTTTGATTGTAGGAATTTCCATATTGTGCATGCTGATTTGGTGGGCCTTTATTTTGTTGTCCCACATAATAGATGGATTCTGGATTCGTAGGGAACATATCACTTGTATGGCTATCACCACACATTTCACAGCAAATAGTCATCTGTTGTACCCGTTGCATGGGTTGTGGTTGTTGCATTGTCATCCTTGCCATCTGATTGGACATCCTTGCAATTTCAGCTCTCATTGTCGATACATCATCAAGCCCAAGTAACCCTGTTGATTTTTGTTTCAATGCCTTTCGTGAATCTCTATCACCCTGCCAATTATTGTCATTTGCGGTGAATGTATTCAACAAGTGTTGGATTTCAGTGTAGGATTTGGCCATGCAACTTCCTCCACATGCGGAATCAAGATTCATCTTTGAAGCTTCATCTAATCCATCTACAAAAGTGTGACCTAACACCTCGCCTGTTTGGCAATGATAAGGACAGTCTCTGAGCAACTTCTTGTACCTTTCCCATGCTTGACGAAGTGTCTCTCCACAGCGTTCTTCAATCCCAAGAATTTGACTCCTCGGCATCTTTGTCTTCTTGGTAGAAAAGAATTTAATTAAGAACTTCCTTGCTAGATCATCCCATGTGCGGATTGAATTTAATGGCTCCTTATTTAACCACTCCTTAGCTTCCCCAAGCAGAGAAAAGGGGGAAGAGTGTCAGACTTACATAGTCCTTGGAAACATTCGGGTAATTGTAAGTATCCGTAATTTCCAGAAAATTCTGAATATGTCTTTGTGGATCTTCATGAGGTAGACCCACAAATTACCCTGTAGACTGAATCAGCTGCACCATATATTATTTCAGCTCAAAGTGCCCAATAATATCAGGCTTCACAATAGCCTGAGTCATATTAGCCAGACTGGGTCTTGCGGCTTCAATCACCGCTCGTTCCTCATTTCCTGCCATCACCGTTGGCTTTGGTTGAATTTGAATGTTCAACTCTCCTTCGGTTCTATATCGAGCTTCCCACTCTCTCCTTGTTCTATGAATTGTTCTTTCAATTTCAGGATCAAATGGAAAGAGATTGTCTGTGCTTCTGCTCCTCCGCATTCAAGAGAAGAACCTGTATAACACAAACAAATAGATGAAATTTTTTTTTATATTTTCTATTAACAACTACAAAATAGTAAAACAGTCAAGGAGCTAATTTCAAATTCCCCAGCAATGGCGCCAAAAAACTTGTTGCGACCAAAACACTCACGCAAGTATACGTGATCGACAAGTAGTATAGTAATAAGTAAAGTATCGTTCCCACAACGAATTTTTATTAACTTATTGACTGATATTAAATTAACTAATTCTCAATTCATGCTATGTCATTCGAAAATATATAAGAACCACTTTATAATACACTTAATAATTTCACAATAATTCAAGATAAAAATACTACAACAGCTTCACAATACTTTTATGACAATTTGGAAAAATATATTCCAGGGTCATGGACTTGCTAGTAACCTTGCTATTTTTCTAACTTATAATTGATTTATTGAGTTATCCGGGTTGTTGATTATAAGGTTAATCATATACATAAGAATCTTTCGAGTTCTTATGAATATATCCAAGTTAAATTAATACCTATATGTCTATGGTATTAATATTAACATGAATGCATTTACAACTATTATTCTTAAACCAAACAAGGCAATTAAGTATATGTCTATCTTAATTGCAAATCATTCACCCAGTGCCCGGGATTCAAATCTTGTTCTATTTGATTTTATATGCAACCAAGAATTTTCTTTGTCAAGTTTAATTCATAGTTCGTAAATAATATTTCACTGTTAGCTACGCAGTAAAATAATTAAGCTCAAAATCAAATAAACATCCCATAACAATAACTTTAATAAAATCAATCTAAGCTTCAAATAACAAGATCAACTAACATCCATGACCCTAGAATATTAGATGAAAGTTTAGATGAACTATTTATATTGTTGCTCCCAAGTCTTGATCTTCAATTCCTCCCTTGGCTTCAAGAACACTTTCAATGGTTTTTCTCTCAAAATCTTCTCTCTAAAATGAATAGTGTAATTCCACTCTACTCAATAATGCATAAAATCTGATCATCTCCATAATAAAAGGTTGCATTAATTAACTTTGAGTGGAATTATGTGACTTTCCAGTTTTACCCTTAAAGACATCATTTTACCGGACCATGTTGCGAGAAGTGGTGCGCGAAGTGGTGCGCGAAATGCACACTTCGAGCATCTATAATCCAAATAAATCCTTATGTGCGCGAAATGGTCACTTCGCACACCTGGGAGAATTTCTCATTTCTTGTTTCTTGATTGTAAAGACTCAACTCCGAAGGATTGTTTTTGCTCCAAAATTGTACCTTAACATCTCCAATTGTAGATATAAGCTCCTTTTTCTGCAAAGTGTACAAATCACAAATTAAAAGCTTATTTCTTATCAAATTCATAAATTATGTTATTAGATTATAATTAAATGGACGCATAAATAATGGCTATACTACTTAGTTTTCGCCTATTATCAATATTTTAAGATTCATACTTTATTTGTCTAAAAACCCGACCATCCGATTTAATTATTATTGAAGACATTTAGAGAGGCATTTTTTGCGTCTCAACCTGTGTATTTCTAGTTTCTGAACCACCCTGTCGGTCTCCCTACTCTTTATTTGGCATTTTTGCTTGCTAGACTCGATTTTTCTTCCTAATGTTTTTTTCTTTTCCTCTTAGCCACTTCTTGGTAAGGTTCCTCCATTGTTTTTGTAGTAATCATTCTATAGTTTTCAGAGTCATGGCCAAATTTTATGCAATCTACACAAAAACTTAGCCTCCAATCATATGTTTCCTGCGGTTGAAATACATCAAAAAGTGTATTAATCTCAATACATTCTGGTTAGGGTTGGGAAACATCTGCTTTAACAAGTACTCTAGCATATGGGTTCTGTCACGACCCTAGTTCACCAATTGTGAACATGTCGTGATGGCACCCAGTCCCCACGACTAGGTAAGCCTAACACGTTGCGGAATATACAGGTTATAAAATACTTAAATAAGGAACAGCGGAAAATAACACAAAAAGGTATGTAATCCGTGCCGCTTGGCACATACATCCGTCACACAATAAATAGAACACTACCAAGAATCCGGAACCCCACGGTAACACAGACTAAAAGAGAAATACAACTGGGGCTCTATGTATAAAGAGTTTCTAACAACGAAATGAGGAAAAATGCCAACTAAAAATACTAGAATAGAAGAGAAGCCTCCGGATCCGCGGACGTAGCAGATCATACCTCGAAGTCTCCCAGAAAGCTGCAGAATCACCTAGTACGAGCCTCCTCTGATGTACCTGGATCTGCACAACAAAAGTGTGCAGAAGAGTAGCATGAGTACACCACGGCGGTACTCAGTAAGTGCCAAGCCTAACCTCGATGGAGTAGTGACGAGGAAGGTCAGGGCCCTACTGAGAACAATAATAATATGATGATAACAAAATAAACCGTTTAACAGATAACAACAAAATTTCCAAAATAACAACATTTACTGAAACCGTCTACAATCAAGCTAATAACAAATAACCAACTCAATAAACAAGTCCAGGATCTGTGGGAATTGAACCCACAGTCCCATTCTCAGTACCCCTGGGTCTCCGGGAATCGAACCCGCAGCCCATGTCTCAATAATATCTCAATAACTCAGGATCTCCGGGAATCGAACCCGCAGTCCTTACCAATAATCAATAAATCTCAGGATCTCGGGAATCGAACCCGTAGTCCACATTTCAATAAATCTCGGGATCTCGGGAATCGAACCCGTAGTCCACATTTCAATAAATCTCAGGATCTCGGGAATCGAACCCGTAGTCCACATTTCAATATCACTCCGGGTCTCTGGGAATCGAACCCACAGCCCTGGGTCTCCGGGAATCGAACCCGCAGTCCACAAGCACAGCAATTAAAGGAATACACAGAGAGAATAAATTATGCTTAACTATAACTTCGCCGAAAAATAGTGCCAATAATTATCAAGGAGTTCAAATAAGGCAATTAGGCAACTAAATAGTTAAGGGCTACCTAATCATGTTTTTCTATCCACTACCGGTAAAACATCAAATTAACAGCCAAAGACAGAAATACCGCTCATCGAACATTTTTAATAAATACGTGTTCAACAACCAGCGCATGTACACGCCCGTCACCTCGCGTACAAGGCATTAAAACTATCACATAATATCCTAAGGGTGAAAATTCCCCCACACGAGGTTAGACAAGCCACTTACCTCAATTCCGGTACAATACCGCTAAGCAATAACCCTCTTGCCACGAATGTCGGCCTCCACAAGTGTAGAATCTGATAAAAATCAATAGAATCACATCAAAATAGGCCAATTGGGCATTACCCAATCAAATTAACTCAAAATACACCAAAACCCACAAGTTGCCAAAACCCGACTTCCGGTACGCTTATCGAAAAATCACGAAAATTATATATTCGTTTTCCTTATCTCAATACGAGTCCGTGCATATAAAATTTATCGAAATCGGACTCCGTTTGCCCATTCAAATCAAAGATTTTCTAACATTTAGGCCTAGGGCTCAAACCCACCTTTAATCTTCCAATTTCAGTGAAATAATCACGGATTTCATGATAAACCAACGAATTAAGGTCAAGAAACTTACCCCCGATGATTTCCCGATGATATCCCAACGTTTTCCCTTTCAAAAACCTCTCTTGGAGCTCAAAAATGGCGTTTTTGTGTATGGGGGTCGCGGGTGTTATGTTCTGAACTTAAGCTCACTGCCAGACATTTTCCTTCATCGCGTTCGCGTGGCCTGTCACGCGTTCGCGATGCTCTAACCCATTTACCCTTCGCGTTCGCGTGACGCCGCTCGCGTCCGCGATGCACAGCCGGCTAAACCTTCGCGAACGCGGCGCTAGTCCACGCGTTCGCGATGACCTTATTTCCCATCCAACTCGCCTTGCTCTTCGCGAACGCGACGCCTTGGACGCGAACGCGGTGCCTCCCCTCCTTCCACTACGCGAACGCGACGCCTTGGACGCGAACGCGATGCTCTGCAGCACCCAGCCTACGCGAACGCGAACAAGGCCCTCGCGAACGCGATGGCTTAAATCTTGCCCAGTGATCTGCAGTTTTTCTGCAGATTTTTCATGCCCCAAAGTGCCGGATGATGGTCCGAATTCATCCCGAGGCCTCCGGGACCCCAACGAAAACCACCAACATACTCCAAAACACGATACGAACTTATTCCAATCATAAAAACATGTCTAACAACATCAAAACCCATAAATCACATCGATTCAAGCCTAAGTTTCTTAAAACTTTCCGAATTGCATATTTGATCAAAAACCCGACCAAACGACGTCCGAATGACCTGAAAATTTGCGGACATATCCAAAATCACATAACGAAGCTACAGAAATTGTCGAATTCCATTCCGACCCCCGGATCAAAATCTCACCTATCGATCGGATTCGCCAAAATTTCAACCTTCGGCATTTCAAGCCTAATTGAGCTACGGACCTCCAAAATACCTTCCGAACGCGCTCCTAACCCCGAAATCACCTAACGGAGCTAATGGAACCATCGGATTTCCGTTCCGAGATCGTCTTAACACTGTTCCGGCTATGGACCATTTTCTAGTTTCAAAGCTCTTATTTGGGGACTAAGTGTCCCAAAATGCTCAAATTTTCTGAACCGACTCTCCCGGCAACCCACAATAGCAGAAATGAGCTTTGGGGAACAGTTAAATTAGGGATAGGGGCGTAATTTCCTAAAACGACCGGTCGGGTCGTTACATCTTCCCACACTTAAAGATTCGTTCGTCCTCGAACGAGCATAGAAAACATACCTGGAGTAGTGAAGAGATGAGGGTACTGGCTGCGCATATCCTGCTCGGTCTCCCAAGTCGCCTCCTCGACCGGCCGACCCCGCCACCGAACCTTTGCTGAAGCGATTTTCTTTGACATTAGCTTCCTGACTTGCCTGTCTAGAATGGCTACTGGCTCCTCAACGTAAGACAGATCCTCGTCTAGCTGAACAGAAGTGAAATCCAACACATGCGACGGGTCACCATGGTATCTCCGGAGCATGGAGACATGAAATACGGAGTGAACTCCGGCTAGGCTGGGAGGTAAGGCCAACTCATAAGCAACCTCCCCAACACGCCTCAAAATCTCAAAAGGGCCAATAAATCTAGGACTCAGCTTTCCTTTCTTCCCAAACCTCATAACGCCCTTCATGGGCGAGACTCGACGCAGAACCCGCTCACCAACCATAAAAGCCACATCGCGAACCTTCTTGTCCGTATAACTCTTCTGTCTAGACTGGGCTGTACGAAGTCTGTCCTGAATCACCTTGACCTTGTCCATAGCCTCCTGAACCATATCAGTACCTAGCAACCTGGCCTCGCCCGGCTCAAACCAACCCACGGGAGACCTGCACCTCCTACCATATAGGGCCTCGTACGGTGCCATCTGAATACTAGACTGGTAGCTGTTGTTATAAGCAAACTCCGCCAGTGGCAAGAAGTGATCCCATGCACCTCCAAACTCAATCACGCACGCACGGAGCATATCCTCCAAAATCTGAATAGTGCGCTCGGACTGCCCATCAGTCTGGGGGTGAAATGCTGTGCTCAGCTCCACCCGAGTACCTAACTCCTGCTGTACAGCTCTCCAGAACCGTGAAGTGAACTGAGTGCCTCTATCTGAAATGATGGAAACTGGAATACCATGCAGCCGAACTATCTCCTTGATATAGATCTCCGCCGGTCGCTCCGATGAATAAGTAGTGCTCACCGGTATAAAATGGGCGGACTTGGTCAGCCGATCCACAATAACCCAAATGGAATCAAACTTCCTAACAGTCCGTGGAAGCCCAGATACAAAGTCCATGGTGATGCGCTCCCATTTCCACTCCGGAATCTCAATCCGCTGCATCAATCCACCCGGGCGCCTGATGCTCATACTTCACCTGCTGGCAGCT
This sequence comes from Nicotiana noctiflora, assembly GCA_032618575.1. Classification (NCBI taxonomy): domain Eukaryota; kingdom Viridiplantae; phylum Streptophyta; class Magnoliopsida; order Solanales; family Solanaceae; genus Nicotiana; species Nicotiana noctiflora. The sequence continues at coordinate 288,105 of JASVEL010011005.1, forward strand.
GAGGCATCTAGAAACATAATCAACTATATCCCTCTTCATCCGCCTCCACCAGGTAATGTTGTTTCAAGTCCCGATACATCTTCGCGGCACCCGGATGGATGGAATACCGCGAACTATGGGCCTCTGCTAGAATCAGTTCTCGAAGATCATCTACATTGGGCACACAGATACGCCCCTGCATCCTCATAACTCCATCATCCCCGATGGTAACATCTCGAGCATCACCACGCCGAACTCTATCCTGAAGGACAAGCAAATGAGGGTCGTCGAACTGACGCTCCCTGATGCGGTCAAATAGAGAAGACCGAGAAACCACACAAGCCAGAACCCGGCTGGGCTCCGAAAGATCCAGTCTAACAAACTGCCTGGCTAAAGCCTGAACATCCATCGCCATAGGCCTCTCCGAAGCTGGTAGATATGCCAAACTCCCCAAACTCTCTGCCCGACGACTCAAGGCATCAGCAACCACATTAGCCTTGCCTGGATGATAGAGAATAGTAATATCATAGTCCTTCAATAGTTCCAACCATCTCCTCTGACGCATATTCAGGTCCTTCTGCTTAAGCAAGTGCTGCAAGCTCCGGTGATCAGTGTAGATCTCACAAGGAACCCCATATAAATAATGACGCCAAATTTTCAAGGCGTGAACAATGGCAGCCAGCTCCAAATCATGAACAGGGTAATTCTTCTCATGCACCTTCAGCTGTCTCGACGCGTAGGCAATCACCCTACCGTCCCGCATCAATACCGCACCGAGTCCAACTCGTGAGGCATCACAATATACAGTATAGGACCCCGAACCTGTAGGCAACATCAATATAGGGGCCGAAGTCAAAGCTGTCTTGAGCTTCTGAAAGCTCGCCTCACACTCGTCTGTCCACCGAAAAGGGGCACCCTTTTGGGTCAATCTAGTCATAGGTGCTGCAATCGAAGAGAACCCCTCTACGAAACGACGGTAGTAGCCCGCCAAACCAAGGAAACTGCGTATCTCGGTAGCGGAGGAGGGTCTGGGCCAACTCTGCACGGCCTCCACCTTCCTCGGATCTACTCGAATACCATCACTCGACACCACGTGGCCCAAAAATGCCACAGAACTCAACCAAAATTCACATTTAGAGAACTTGGCATAAAGTTGCTTCTCCCTCAGGATCTGAAGCACTATCCTCAAATGTTGCTCGTGCTCTTCCCGGCTCCGAGAATATACTAGAATATCATCAATGAAGACAATCACGAACGAGTCCAGATAAGGCCTGAACACACTGTGCATCAAATGCATAAATGCTGCTGGAGCATTAGTCAACCCAAAAGACATCACGAGGAACTCATAGTGACCATACCGGGTCCTGAAGGCAGTCTTCGGGATATCTGGCTCCCGAATCTTCAGCTGGTGATACCCAGAGCGCAAATCAATCTTAGAAAACCTCCATTAACACACCCCCAATTCCTCCAATTTCAGTCAAAAACACCATAGTTTAGCAAGGAAATGACATAATATAAATCCATAGATGATTACCTGATGACCCCTTTTGGTTTCTCTGAAAATCGCCCCTAAATCGCCTCTCACTGGGTCGAATGAAACCCTTACCCAACAACTACTATAACTAATCCTTCAACTTCTTCAACACAGGAGGAGCCATACGGTACGGTGGAATAGAAATGGGCCGAGTGCCCGCAACAAATCAATAGCAAAATCAATATCTCTGTCGGGCGGCATGCCCGGGAGATCAGCTGGAAATACATTAGCGAAATCATGTACCACTGGAACAGAATCAATAGAAGGAGTGTCAATACTGACATCCCGCACATAGGCTAGATAAGCAGCACACCCCTTCTCAACCATACGCTGAGCTCTGAGAAAAGAAATAACACGGCTAGGGGTGTGATCTAGAGTACCACTCCACTCAATACGTGGAATGCCTGGCATAGCCAGCGTCAAGGTCTTGGCGTGACAATCAAGAATAGCATAATGGGGCGACAACCAGTCCATGCCCAGAATAATATCAAAATCGACCATCCCGAGCAACAATAGATCCGCTCTGGTCTCAAAATCACAAATGGTAACCAAACACGACCGATATACACGGTCCACGACCAAAGAATCACCCACCGGAGTGGAAACATAAATGGGGGCACTCAAAGAATCCCGAGGCACACCCAGATGAGAAGCAAAGTAAGAAGACACATATGAAAAAGTGGAACCAGGGTCGAATAGAACCGATGCCTCCCCGTGACTAACCAGAATAATACCTGTGATAACAGAGTCAGATGCAACAGCCGCAGCGCGATCAGGAATAGCATAGAATCTGGCCTGTCCCCCCTCTCGAGGGCGGCCTCTATCACCCTAATCCCCACCCCTGGCTGGCTGGGCAGGTGGGGTGGCAGCTTGAGTTGGAACGGTGGCCTGCTAACCCTGTAGAGCATGCTGAGGCTGTGAAGTCTGTGAAGGCACACCCGTCCCGCGCCCGGGGCACTCCCTAACCAGATGACGAGTATCCTCGCACTCGAAACAAGCTCTGGGATGGTGCAACGGATGTGACTGACTGGCCCCGCTCCCGCTGGACTGACCCTTGGAGGGACCCCGCGCAGGAGGTGCACTGGAAACTGGGGGAGCATAATAAGGCTCCTGTGGTGCTGGAAGACCTGGAGTGCTACCGGCTGCGGGCAATGCTGAGTGAACCGGACGACCGGAATATCCCCTGCTAAAACGACCGGCTGCTGAAGTGCGGGCACCAGAGAAATGGCCCGACTCACGAGACCTCTTGGCCTCTCTATCTCCACGCTCTCTAGGGAGCATACTCTCGATCCTCCTGGCAATGCTAACTGCCTGCTGATAAGATATATCTGTCTCCAACTCTCTGGCCATGCTGGATCGGATAGGCGGAATCAGACCCTCAATAAATCTCCGCACTCTCTCCCGAACCGTGGCTACCAAGGCCGGTGCATGCCTGGCCAGACGGGTGAAACTGATGGCATACTCCGATACTGACATGGAGCCCCTGTCGCAACCGCTCAAACTCCGAGCGCCAAGAATCCCTAAGGCTCTGTGGAACAAACTCCCTCAAAAATAGATCTGAAAACTGCGTCCAAGTCAATGAAGCAGACTCCTCCGGACTATCCAACTCATACGTGCGCCACCAATCATAAGCGGCCCCACGAAACTGAAAGGCAGTGAAGGAAACCCCGCTGGTCTCCACAATCCCCATAGTACGAAGAATACGATGACACTCCTCCGGAAAACCCAATGCATCATCTGAAGCCAACCTACTGAACACTGGAGGGTCATATTTCTTGAACCTCTCCAATCTACGCTGCTCGTCCTCAGAGGCAGCTGGCCCACCTCCGGGCTGTGCTGGGGCGGCAGGAGGCATAACCAAAACATCTGGAACCTGTCCCACCGGCACACGCTGCTCCGGTGTAACGGCTGCGGGAGTCTGGGCCCCTCCCCCGGCCTGAGATGTAGCTGCGACGAGAGGAAGCAGTCCTGCCTGAGCTAAAGTGGTATACATGCTCATGAACTGAGCCAGGGTCTCCTGTAGTGCTGGAGTAGTAGCAGCTGTAGTCGGTGTACCAGGTGCCTGCGCTCCAACCTGGTCTACCGGTGGCACCTCGGCGGCAGCGCGCGATGGTGCTGTGGCTGCACCTCGGGCGCGTCCTCGTCCTCTACCTCGGCCCCGGCCTCTGACGGCAGCAACAGGGGGCGCGGGTACCCGATCATCGCGGTTAGCTCGTGTCCTCACCATCTGTGAGAGAATAGAAAGCAGTAGTTTAGATTTTTGATGCCAAAAATGTCGCACGACAAGGAATCCAAAAGAAATGAAGAGTTTCCTAAACGGTTACATAGCCCCTCGTAGATAAATACAGACGTCTCCGTATCGATCAGCGAGACTCTAAGTAACCGGTCTGTGTCCCGTGACTCCTATGAACCTAGAGCTCTGATACCAACTTGTCACGACCCTAGTTCACCAATTGTGAACATGTCGTGATGGCACCCAGTCCCCACGACTAGGTAAGCCTAACACGTTGCGGAATATACAGGTTATAAAATACTTAAATAAGGAACAGCGGAAAATAACACAAAAAGGTATGTAATCCGTGCCGCTTGGCACATACATCCGTCACACAATAAATAGAACACTACCAAGATCCGGAACCCCACGGTAACACAGACTAAAAGAGAAATACAACTGTGGCTCTATGTGTAAAGAGTATCTAACAACGAAATGAAGAAAATGTCAACTAGTACTACTAGAATAGATGGGAAGCCTCCGGATCCGCGGACGTAGCAGATCATACCTCGAAGTCTCCCAGAAAGCTGCGGAATCACCTAGTACGAGCCTCCTCTGATGTACCCGGATCTGCACAACAAAAGTGTGCAGAAGAGTAGCATGAGTACACCACGGCGGTACTCAGTAAGTGCCAAGCCTAACCTCGATGGAGTAGTGACGATGAAGGTCGGGGCCCTACTGAGAGAAACAATAATATAATGATGATAACATTAATAAGCAGTTTAAAAGATAGTAATTCCGAAATAACAACAATAAACTGATTACTCAAACCGTCTACAATCAAGCTAATAACAAATAACCAACTCAATAAACAAGTCCAGGATCTGTGGGAATTGAACCCACAGTCCCACTCTCAGTACCTCTGGGTCTCCGGGAATCGAACCCGCAACCCATGTCTCAATAGTATCTCAATAGCTCAGGATCTCCGGGAATCGAACCCGCAGTCCTTACCAATAATCAATAAATCTCAGGATCTCGGGAATCGAACCCGTAGTCCACATTTCAATAAATCTCGGGATCTCGGGAATCGAACCCGTAGTCCACATTTCAATAAATCTCAGGATCTCGGGAATCGAACCCGTAGTCCACATTTCAATAAATCTCAGGATCTCGGGAATCGAACCCGTAGTCCCTACCAATATCACTCCGGGTCTCTGGGAATCGAACCCACAGCCCTGGGTCTCCGGGAATCGAACCCGCAGTCCACAAGCACAACAATTAAAGGAATACACAGAGAGAATAAATTATGCTTAACTATAACTTCGCCGAAAAATAGTGCCAATAATTATCAAGGAGTTCAAATAAGGCAATTAGGCAACTAAATAGTTAAGGGCTACCTAATCATGTTTTTCTATCCACTACCGGTAAAACATCAAATTAACAGCCAAAGACAGAAATACCGCTCATCGAACATTTTTAATAAATACGTGTTCAACAACCAGCGCATGTACACGCCCGTCACCTCGCGTACAAGGCATTAAAACTATCACATAATATCCTAAGGGTGAAAATTCCCCCACACGAGGTTAGACAAGCCACTTACCTCAATTCCGGTACAATACCGCTAAGCAATAACCCTCTTGCCACGAATGTCGGCCTCCACAAGTGTAGAATCTGATAAAAATCAATATAATCACATCAAAATAGGCCAATTGGGCATTACCCAATCAAATTAACTCAAAATACACCAAAACCCACAAGTTGCCAAAACCCGACTTCCGGTACGCTTATCGAAAAATCACGAAAATTATATATTCGTTTTCCTTATCTCAATACGAGTCCGTGCATATAAAATTTATCGAAATCGGACTCCGTTTGCCCATTCAAATCAAAGATTTTCTAACATTTAGGCCTAGGGCTCAAACCCACCTTTAATCTTCCAATTTCAGTGAAATAATCACGGATTTCATGATAAACCAACGAATTAAGGTCAAGAAACTTACCCCCGATGATTTCCCGATGATATCCCAACGTTTTCCCTTTCAAAAACCTCTCTTGGAGCTCAAAAATGGCGTTTTTGTGTATGGGGGTCGCGGGTGTTATGTTCTGAACTTAAGCTCACTGCCAGACATTTTCCTTCATCGCGTTCGCGTGGCCTGTCACGCGTTCGCGATGCTCTAACCCATTTACCCTTCGCGTTCGCGTGACGCCGCTCGCGTCCGCGATGCACAGCCGGCTAAACCTTCGCGAACGCGGCGCTAGTCCACGCGTTCGCGATGACCTTATTTCCCATCCAACTCGCCTTGCTCTTCGCGAACGCGACACAGGGATCGCGAACGCGGTGCCTCCCCTCCTTCCACTACGCGAACGCGACGCCTTGGACGCGAACGCGATGCTCTGCAGCACCCAGCCTACGCGAACGCGAACAAGGCCCTCGCGAACGCGATGGCTTAAATCTTGCCCAGTGATCTGCAGTTTTTCTGCAGATTTTTCATGCCCCAAAGTGCCGGATGATGGTCCGAATTCATCCCGAGGCCTCCGGGACCCCAACGAAAACCACCAACATACTCCAAAACACGATACGAACTTATTCCAATCATAAAAACATGTCTAACAACATCAAAACCCATAAATCACATCGATTCAAGCCTAAGTTTCTTAAAACTTTCCGAATTGCATATTTGATCAAAAACCCGACCAAACGACGTCCGAATGACCTGAAAATTTGCGGACATATCCAAAATCACATAACGAAGCTACAGAAATTGTCGGAATTCCATTCCGACCCCCGATCAAAATCTCACCTATCGATCGGATTCGCCAAAATTTCAACCTTCGGCATTTCAAGCCTAATTGAGCTACGGACCTCCAAAATACCTTCCGAACGCGCTCCTAACCCCGAAATCACCTAACGGAGCTAATGGAACCATCGGATTTCCGTTCCGAGATCGTCTTAACACTGTTCCGGCTATGGACCATTTTCTAGTTTCAAAGCTCTTATTTGGGGACTAAGTGTCCCAAAATGCTCAAATTTTCGGAACCGACTCTCCCGGCAACCCACAATAGCAGAAATGAGCTTTGGGGAACAGTTAAATTAGGGATAGGGGCATAATTTCCTAAAACGACCGGTCGGGTAGTTACAGGTTCTTCTCCATTTCTGCAGTAAAATTGTCTGTATACAGGAGACTAGTCCACTAACCAAGTTGCTTAAGGCTTCAGGAGACTAATACCCCACTGGTAAGCCTGTGAATTTTACCCACAATCGAATAATACTAAGACATTCTGCCATGATCCTAAACCCAACCCGGTCATGATGGCGCCTCTTGTGAAGACAAGGCCAGCCGACTCACTTTCAATTCCTATTTAACAGTATAATTTGTGAAAATAAAATCTAACACAGTCCGATACCGGGGTGACACTAGTCATGAGCATATACTAAGGTCCAAATACAAGTAGAGTAAAAAATGTACTAAATACAGTCTAATGAAATCGAGAGGGATAAAAGTAGTGTTGTGAATGTCGTCCAACTACCTTGCTAAACTCTGATAACTGCCTCTGAGCAATCAATACCTGCTATCGGGTTCAGAAATACCTGAATGCATACAAGGTGCAGCGAGTAAAGTGATTACTTCCAACTCAGTGAGTAATAATCATAACTAAACTCTGAATGGTATGAAATCACAAAAAGTGCATCGACATGGTGTATAGAAGCAGTTCAAAAACCAGTAAGAAAGCAATGAAGCCGTAAAATCTCTTAAAGTATCTTACCTCAGTTTAAACTTCTTTGAAAATGACTTTTTCAATAGTTACACAAATAAATACAAAATAATTAGTGTACATAAGGACAGAAATTCGCCCATCGAGCACAAATACACAATTACACAAGTAAATGACGGGAAAATGAGAAAGACAAGCACATAAGGTTCGCCCCTCGGGCACAATGTCAACAAATCCGCCCCTCGGACAATATCTCAGAACAATACCAACCCTTCGGGCAATCACATAAAACAATACCAGCCCCTCGAGTTATATCACATGGAACTCTACCAGTCCCTCGGGCTATATCTCACATCATAATTGGTACCTGCACATATTGGGGGTATGCAGACTCCTGGAAGGGCCCCTTACGGCCCAAGCACATAATCAAGCCATCTCGTGGCATCATAAACAAGCTCTCAGCCTCATCTAAATCTTAAGCCACTTTGTGGCGTACAAATCTCAGGAACTCGGCCTCATTATCATAACCAATATACCACTCATGTGGCGTGCAGTCCAATCCAAATATATCCTCACAAATATAGGCCATCGACCTTAGTCAGAAACTCATAAGCCACTCGGGCAACATTAAAATATGATGCTCAGCCCAAAATATCAGTTCAAGTGTTAAAACAAAGTAAACTTAGCTGAGTTTTGAAAATAGTAGGAAATAACATGACTGAGTTCAAGTATAAAGTCTTTTTAGTAAGGAAATATCATTAACAAGCCCTGAAGGGTTCAAATAGTTGGCACTAGTCCCAAATATGGCATTTAACCCAAATAACAATGATGACAAATAGTTTTAAACCAAATACGTGGTAAAATCATCAATCGGGATGGACCAAGTCACAATCCCCAATAGTGCATGAACCCACGCTGATCATCAAGCATGTGCCTTACCTTAATATAGCACTACGATGTGCAATCCAATGTTTCAAACCTTCAGAAAATCATTTACAATCATTTCTCACCTCGAACAGGTTAAATCTCCAGCTCGTTATGCCTTTGGACGCATGAGTCGACCTTCGAATGCTCCAAACCTAGCCACAATCAGTACATAATTATTAAAATATTCCAAGAGAATGAAGCCCACTAAAAAATATCCAATTTAACATCAAAATCCCGAAATTGCTCAAACCTGGCCCCCGAGCCCACGTCTCGGAATCCGATAAAATTAACATCAATGGAATTCTCATCCTCTCACGAGTTTATACATATCAAGAACATCAAAATCAGACCTCAAATGGACCCTCAAATTCCCACTCAAGGATCTCTTAATCTCAAGCACTTATTACCCATTTATGCGACTGATTTTCCATGGATTTCAAGTTACAATATTAAAATTCATCACAGAAACAAGTTTAGGATCCAAAAATTATACCTCCATGAAATCCTCTTGAATTCCCTCTTCAATTAGCTCTCCCAAGCTTTCTCCTGAATGAAATATGGTGTAAACCCTTTCAAAATCGTGAAGGGTGAAATGTATACATTCTGACCATGCATTTCCACAACTGCGATCAATTCACCGCATCTGTGGTACCGTTTTTGCGATCAAAGAGCCGCTTTTGAGGCTCTTCACTTAAACTGCCGAAATCACATTTGCGATGAAGTAGCCGTACCTGCGCCTTTGCAGATGCGGTCCCATAACCACTTCAGCGATTCCTGCCGACCTCACTAGCTTTCGCTTCTACGACCAATGCTCCGCATATGCAGTGTCGCACATGCGGTCCCCAATCCGTATGTGCGGAAATACCGGAAGCAGAAAATCTGCAGCTTCTTCAAAATTCCAAACTTTCCGCCAAACATGTGAAATCACCCCGAGGCACCTGGGACCTCAACCAAAAGCACAAACATTAGCCATATTCTGATTCAAACTTGTATCAATCTTTGAAATGCTCAAAACAACACTAAAACACCGAATCTGATTGGATTCAAGCCTAAGAATTTCAACAACAACAACAACAATAATAATCCAATATAATCCCACAAGTGGGGTCTGTGGAGGGTAATATGGTACGCAGACCTTATCCCGACCCGGGGGGAGAGAGGATGTTTCCAGGAGACCCTCGACTCAAGACATTAACAAGAGATGATAAGTTAGCACTATCAATAGGCTCATACTAAAAATAACATAAAATAACAACATAACACAAAATAATAAAGTAGCAGCAATATAAGAAATATAAAAAATACGAAATAGATGAAAGGTATACTAATATCCAACAAATAACTTCCTGTATCGGTAGCTGATCATTAACCTCCTACGATTACCTCCTAACTAGCTAATCTCACTCTAGTGCGCTGTGGAAATATCCACAACTTCCCGCCAACCGAAAACTTTAATGCTCGACTTCCACAACCCCCTATCAAGGGCCATGTCCTCAATAATCCTAAGACGCACTAAGTCATGCCTTATCACCTCTCCCCAATACTTCTTAGGCATAGCTTCTCACCGGTGCATCAGTGCTCTTCCTCCGAATGTGCCCGAACTATCTGAGTCTAGCTTCCCACATCTTGTCCTCTATAGGGGCCACACCCACCTTCTCTCTAATATCTTCATTCCTAATCTTATCCATCCTTGTATGCCCGCACATCCAACTCAACATCCTCATCTCTGCTACTTGCATCTTCTGGATGTGTGAGTTCTTAACCGGCCAACACTCGATCTCATACAACATTGCAGGCCTAACCACAACTTTATATACCCTAAGAATTTCAAGAACTTTCAAAATTATGCTTTTGATAAAAAAAACCCAATCAACCGTATCTGAATGACCTATAATTTTGCATAGACATCGCAAATGACACAACGGTACTACTGCAACTTCCCCAATTCCATTATGACCTCTATATCAAAATCTCACCTATCAATCGAAAAATGCCGAAATCTCAATTTCACCAATTCAATCCTAAACCTTCTACGGACTTCCAAAATGCATCCCGATCATGCTCCTATGTCCCAAATCACCCAAAGGAGCTAACTAAATCATAAAAATTTTGATTCGAGATGATCTACAAGCAAGTCAAATCTTTCAAATTTCAAGCAACAAATTGAGAACTATTCTTCAAACTTCATTTCGGTTTCCCTGAAAACCAAAATCAACAATTTACATAAGTCATAATACGTCACACGGGGCAAGCCATGCCTGAGAACTGGCGAGAAATGTGCAAAAGCTCAAAATTACCGGTAGGATCATTACATCCTCCCTTACTTAAATATATGTTCGTCCTCGAATGTGCCTAGAGTTGTTCCAAAAGCCAACCAATCGCTGAATAACCTAACCATGCATATACCCGGGGGTGATCCCATGTCACCCTATCTCATATTGGTCCGATAACATAAAAAGGGCAACCCGGTGCACTAAGCTCCCGCTATGCGCGGGGTCTGGGGAAGGGCCGGACCACAAGGGTCTATAGTACGTAGCCTTACCCTGCATTTCTGCAAGAGGCTGTTTCCACGGCTCGAACCCGTGACCTTCAGGTCACATGGTAGCAACTTTACTAGTTACGCCAAGGCTCCCCTTCATAACATAATGTAACTAAAATTTCATAATCCAACCAAGCCCATAAACCTTAGAACCACATTTCCATTATTGAAATCATCCATAAGGCTTACATTTATACTCTGAATAAGCTAATGATACTGCTAATGATAACTAAAACACGCGGTAAGCCCTAATCATTTTCCAGATCAACCATTCATGAAGCCGCTTCTCCTAAATGTTGAAATCGAATCTGTTGTATTCATTAAAGATCCTACGATATCATCTAATCCAACACAACTACCCTCGTGACATAACACCTCAATACCAACTAAAGCCATAAGTTACGCAATACGCACATTTATAAGCAATAATCTGAACATACTCAAATCATAAAAATGACCCAAATGAAAGAGCTGTACAACAAGCTCACCAATACCACCACAGCACAAGGTTAAGAACCCATCGCACATCATAGGAATAGAACACGCGAGTCTAACTCGCAAGGTCATACACCCACATAACTTCACTGTAATGCGCGATCCTATCCAACACTGCTCCACATGAACACCTCACGTCAGTATGCTCGAGATTAACAACCACGCGCAATTTGATGTCTGGAACCAAAGCAAATCATCATACTACCCCCGATGAAGCAAATAACATACACCACACAAACCCAAAAGGACATAGCTGTTACACCTCCTTTTTTCACTACACTCCCGGGAGGGCATAATAAAGGGAGTTATTTCCAACTTGAAGTGATAATAAAAAAAATTATTTATTTAAAGAATTCAGAGTCGCCACTTGGGATAATTTATGGTGTCCCAAGTCATTGGTTTAAATCCCAAATCGAGAAAAGGATTGACTCTGTATTATAGTCCGCGAAGACATAAACCTGGATAAGGAATTCTGTTAACCCAAGAGAAGGGGTTAGGCATTCCTGAGTTTCGTGTTTCTAGCACGGTCGCTCAACTGTTATTATTGGCCTATCATCTGATTTTAAACATGTTTTAAACATATGTGCAGTTTTAACTTTATAACTGCTTTTATTTAATTATTTTTTAGAAAGATTCAACGTCATCTAAAATACATCTTGTACTACATCACATAAATGCACTCGCGGTCCACGATACATTTTATCTAACATTATTGAGATTTGAATTTTGGTCATATAAATGCACACCCGAGTTTAGGAAGGTAAATTATTAAATAGCGCGCCTAAAGCAGCTACGTATTTGCAAATTTGCAATTACCACAGAAATTCTCCTAGGTGGAACACCTCGAAATCTAAGGATCAAGACAAGGTTAACTAAACGAGGGCCATGCAATTGTTATTTTTGTTTGAAACGGCACACCTTAATTCCAATTTTTAAAAGAAAGAAAGAAAGTTCAAGCTAAATATTTGAGGGCCATAAACCATTTGTGTTATCTAGTATGGCTCACTTCCACTAATTAATGGGTCTAAGCATATTCCTGATGGTCCAGTTAAATAAGATAAAATGGCAACAAAAAATAAATTAGCCAAGGTCTAACATTCTGTTCGAACTCTCATGGGCCACGTTCACTTAACCAAAAATGTGGCTAGGCCCATTATTTGATAAAGAAGATGGTTTCTGGGCAGGCCTAACGGTATCCAGTAACCCAGCACAAGGCAAAATGGCAACATTTAACCAAAAATATGCTCAACACATTGTGAGTTTCCATAGCAGTATCAACAGAATATTCAGTAAAGTGAATTACATCACACATAAGTAACCAAGAAAGCAACAGAGAACTAAAGAATCATTCAGTCTGCAATTTCCATTCTCTAGAACCATATCCTCACACCCATATTACTGCTATTTTAATAAACCGAAGGAAATAAAGCTCTTACTCCAATCAAAGTACTACCTATCAAATTATTAGAAAATGCCGGGGAAGAGTGAAGATGGAGGAGAAGAGGAGGCAAACAACTAACCAACAAACCTCAATAATCTAAGGTTAATGCCAAATGAAATGTAAACCAAGTTTTTGAACTTCTATACATATCTACTAAGGGATAGGGGATGGGGGAGGGATGAAGGTCCTCTAATGAAGTAAGTGATTAGAGTGGCCAACCAACTTCGAAACCAATATTTGAATTCCTAAAAACTGGTTATTGTAAAGACTTGTGTTGAAAATGAGTTAACACAATCAAACACTGACTCCATCCAAACATACCAGGAAGATCATTTTTCTAAATTTCTGTGACAACAGAAGCTTTTGGCAGTTTTTCCCTTAAAAAAAAGTAAATCAACATGACCACGCATTACACTACTGGCAAATCACACCTTTTAGGACCCTACTTATTCATTGTCAAAATCATCACAATTTAACTCACCTTATACTACCACGCACTCACACTTTTACCAGAAGCTTAGTAAAGAAATTCAATATTGCAACAGAAGGAAAAGAAACACTGAGAAGGACAGATGTGTCGAAGACCATCTAACTACAACAACTGAAACATGAGTGTGAATGTGTGAGCCAGCTTGTGCAGAATGAATGGACTGAGGTAGATATTTGCTAGCAAATATAAAATGATCTCAAAGGTGACAAATCCACACTATTACACAAGCTTCAAATGATATTTTGTTAAAAGATTGGTGGAACAGTTCAGGGATAAGAAGAAGGACCTGCATATGGTATTTATTGACTTGGAGAAGGCGTATGACACGGTCCAAACAGAGGTGTTATGGAGGTGCCTGGAGGCGAACAGCGTGCCGAAAGCCTATATCAGAACAATCAAGGACATGTACGATGGAGCGAAGTCAAGGGTTAGGACGGTGGGTGGAGACTCAAACCACTTCCCGGTGGATATGGGGCTTCATCAAGGATCAACCCTTAGCCCTTTCTTATTTGCCTTGGTGATGGATGCACTGACACGCCATATTCAAGGGGATGTGCCTTGGTGTAGGCTATTTGCTGATGACATAGTTGTGATAGACGAGACGAGGGTCGGCATTAACGCGAGGTTGGAGATCTGGAGACAGACCCTCGAGTCTAAGGGTTTCAAACTGAGCAGGTCTATGACAGAATACCTAGAGTGCAACTTTAGCGCCGAGTCGAGCGAAGTAGGCAGGGATGTGAAGCTTGGAGCCCAGGTTATCCCCAAGAGGGACAGTTTCAAATATCTTGGGTCGGTGATCCAGGCATACGGTGAGATCGACGTGGATGTCACCCACCATATAGGGGCGGGATGGTCGGAAATAGAGGCTTGCATCAGGAGTCTTGTGTGATAAGAAAGTACCACCGAAACTTAAGAGAAAGTTTAATAGAGCTATGGTTAGACCAGCCATGTTGTATGGGGCGGACTGCTAGCCGGTTAAGAACTCTCATGTTCAGAGAGTGAAGGTTGCGGAGATAAAGATGCTCAGGTAGATGTGCGGGCACACCGGATTAGATAAGATTAAGAATGAAGTTATTCGGAAGAAGGTTGGGGTGGCCCCAGTGGATGAGAAGATGCGGGAAGCGAGGCTCAGGTAGTTCGGGCATGTGCGGAGGAGAAGCCCTGATGCCCAGGTGAGGAGTTGTGAGCGGCTGGCGGTGGTTGGCACGGGGCGAGGGAGAGGGAGAAGTGATTAGGCAGGTTATGACAATAATGCAGATTTCCGAGGACATGACCCTTGGTAGGAAAGTGTGGAGGTCTAGAATTAGGGTTGTAGGATAGGGGCTTCTAGAGTTTTTCGTACTTCTTTCTTGAGGCTAGGTGTAGTTTGGTAGGGCCCTCCATAGATGTCTTGCGTTTTGTATCGTGCTCCCTTTGGTAGTTCCTGTTAGGTGTTATTGCATGCCTTTTAATTTACGATTTTATGTGTAGTTATCTGTTTATACATTTTCTGCTGGAGTCACTAATGCTCTTTTATTTTTCCTTTTCTTTTTCTCTTTCTTTCTCTTCCCTTTCACTTGAGCCGAGGGTCGATTGGAAACAGCCTCTCTACCCTTTCAGGTAGAGGTAAGTCTTGTGTACGTATTACCCTCCCCATACCCCACTTTGTGGGAATACAAAGGGTAGTGGCCAGTTTAGTGACAGAATTTTCATGCTGGAAACAAACATGAACAACCACGGATCTATCCAGCATAACGAGCTTCAAATAGCAAATATATCAAAAGGGAACTTCAACAGATTCAGACTAGCAAGACATACAAAAATGATCATAAGATTAGAGAAAAGGGAAACTCTTCAGTGCTTCATGTCGAACATGTTGAGATCGAGACCGAAGACTCAAGCAGATCACCATGAACATCAAAACATATTGCAAAGGAAAATCACCAAAAGAAACTGAACACATAGTTCAATTAAACGCGATGAAATCTTAACACAGAATATACTAGTCACAACATACAGGAAATGGAAGACGACTACTCAAATCAGCTCTTATTGACTATAAATGCCCAAGCACATCCCACCACTGAGAAGAGATTCATTCAACAAGAAATTCGATCACAGCACAAAACAGACCACTCTAGATTGAATCTCATAGCTCAAGAGCACTGAAACAAAAATAGAGTTGCACAGAATAAAAAAAAAGGAAAATCAAACCTGAAGTTGTAAATTTCCTTTATAATAATTATAGAACCAGCAAATACACTTTTTGACACCAAAATCCTAGCGAGGTTCAACACCAAATCAGCAGAACAACAGTAGAAACAAAATCAACCAAATTGAACCTCATGAACATTCAATAGACCTCGGTTCACTTCCCTTCGAGTTAAACCCAAACTCATCAGTGAAGAATGAAAATTTTCTGAACTTCCAAATACAGAGAACAAAGAGGCTCAGATTAAACAAAAATAAAAATCAGATTTTTTTTGTATTTTTCCATTGTAACTCGAATTAAACTAAGATGGTTTCAAATCAATAAAAATGAAAATAAAGCCTCACTCCAATTCAGATTGCTAGGTGACCTCCCCTTTTCCCAAATGAAAAATCCCCGAAAAAAGCCCATCTCTTCAAAATCGGATCCAGTTCCTTTTGAGAACGAACCCCTTGATGAATGTGGGGCTCAGATTGAGTGAAATCAATCCAACGCCTCACACTCATCTAGCGAATCCCCCTCCAGAACCTTCCAATCGTGAGATATATCCAATTTCAAGCGAGTGAGAGGAAAAGGGAATCTTGACATCAGAGACCGTTAGAACGGCAAGAGGAGAGATGGAGGGACTATACGGCTATATGCGTATTTGTTTGAGATGGGTCGGGTTTGGGAACGATTTGGGCCGGTTTTACACGGGTTTGGGAAGGAGAAATGTTTGGGCTAGGTGGAAAAGCTAAAGAATGGCCCAACTAATTCCTTCTCTCATTAAACTCCTTTTGTTTTCTCTCTTTTTTTTTTTTTTTTTTGTTCTTTTCAAAATTAAGTTAATTCCTAAATTAATCCTTAGAACCTAATTAACTAAAATAAAAATACTAACTAAACCTAAATGATAATTAATAAAATTAATTAAAACAAATTAAAAGAAGAACTACTCACAAGAAAAGTTAAAATTGAAAAATGCAAATTAAACTATTTTTTGTGATTTTTCCCCTTAATAAAATAACTCAACTATTTAATTAATCCTAACATGTCAAATTAAATCCTAAATGCAAATGCACATATATTTTTTGTAATTTTTTATTAATTAAAACAAAATAAATATGCACACACTAGTGCAAACAATTAATAGAAAATACTACGAAAATACATAAAAATACAAATAATGAAAAAAAATTATTGTTTTTGCAAAATTATGGGAGAAATTCATATAAGAAAAAAATCACGTGCTCAGAGCTGCCCCTCTTTGCTCGGAAACACGAAGAGATTTTGTGCAAAGATAAAGTGAGCGGATACAAGCGATTTTTGTCCGTTTGAATACTCCGTGGGAAATATTTTTGAAAGATTTGACAGCACCCTGCTTCTGAGGTTGCCTGCATATCCTTGGCAAAAAAGGAATCAGGTTAGTGTAGTTCAGGAATGTTTGGTAGCTGGGACTACCATGAAGCTGCGATTCACTATTGCTGTTGCTGCTTACTGAACTCCCTTATTACACCATGAGAAAATAAAAAGAAGCTATACTAAACTATGATCTATGAATTACAAAAGCTATCTATATCTTCAAACCTAATCCTGCAGCTCTTGTTGCCATGCTCACTTGTATTCTCCTAGTGAAATTCCTTTGTTTTCGACTTGAATTGTAATCTCAAATGTTTTTCCTTTCTTCAGGTGGGTGCCTGACTGCCAAAACTTTAACTACATTCTAAGATGCTTTCCTTTTCTCCAAGTGGACACCTGACTACTGAACTTGAATTGTATTCCTTGCTCTCCAAACGGGCTCTTGACTGCTGATCTGGAATTGTATTTTGAGTTGTTGCCCCTTTCTCCGGGTGGGCACCTGATTGCTAAACTCAAATTATATTTATATGCTCCTCAGGTGGGCTCCTGATTGCTAAACTTGAAATGTATTCCCATGCTCTCCGGGCGGGCATCTGACTGCTAAACTTGAAATGTATTCCCATGCTCTCCAGGCGGACCCCTAATTGCTAAACTTGAAATGTATTTCCATGCTCTCTAGGCGGTCTCCAGATTTCTAAACTTGAAATGTATTCCCATTTTCTCCAGGCAAGCTCCGTACTCCTAAACTTGAAATGTATTCTCGTGCTCTCTAGGCGGACTTGTGACTGCTAAACTAGAAATGTATACCCATGCTCTCCAAGCGGGCTCCTGATTGTTAAACCTGAAATGTATTCCCATGCTCTCCAGGCGAGCTCCTAATTTCTGAACTTGAAATGTATTCTCATTCTCTCCAGGTGGGCTCCTGATTACTGAACATGAAATGTATTCCCTTACTTTCCAGGCGGGCTTCTGACTGCTAAACTTGAAATATACTCCCTTGCTTTCCAAGTGGGTCCCTGACTGCTAAACTTGAATGTATTTCAGTGCTCTCCAAGCGGGCTCCTGATTGCTAAACTTGAAATATATTCCCATGCTCTCCAATTGGGCTCCTAATTTCTAAACTTGAATGTATTCCCATGATTTCTAGGAGGGCTCCTGATTGCTTAACTTGAAATGTACTCCCTTGTTCTCTAGGCAGACTCCTGACTGCTAAACTTGAAATGTATTCCCATGCTCTCCAGGCGGGCTCCTGACTGCTAAAGTTGAAATGTATTTCCCTGCTCTCCAGGCGGGCTCTTGACTGCTAAACTTGAAATGTATTCCCATGCTCTCCAGGCAAGATCCTGACTGCGGAACTTGAAACGTATTCCCATTCTTTCCAAGCGGGCTCCTGATTGCTAAACTTGAAATGTACTCCCTTGATTTCCAGGAAGGTTCTTGGCTGCTAAACTTGAATGTATTTCCATGCTCTCCAAGCGGGCTCCTGATTACTAAAATGAAATATATTCACATGCTCTCGAGGAGGGCTCCTGACTGCTAAACTAGAAATTGAAATGTACTCTCATGCTCTCCAGCGGGATCCTGATTGCTAAACTTGAATGTATTCCCATGCTTTCCAGGCGGGCTCATGATTGCTTAACTTGAAATATATTCCCTTATTTTTCAGGCGGGCTCCTGACTGCTAACTTGAAATGTATTCCCTGCTTTCCAAGTGGGCTTCTGATTGCTAAATCGAATGTATTCCTTGTTCTCCAGACGGGTCCCTGATTGCTAAACTTGAATGTATTCCAGTGTTCTCCAGGCGGGCTCCTGACTGCTGACTTGAACTTTTCTCCCTGTTCTCCAAGCAGGTACCTGATTACAAAAATAGACAAAACAAAGGAAATTTTCTACCAATATTGAAAGTTAGGTCCTATTATCTAGGGAGGTCCTGACAACTCTTAATTGAACGACAATTATAATCCTAAGTTTTATCTTCTATAGGTATTACTTCTGCTAAGTCTTGTTATCTAAGAGGGTCTTAAACTACTCCTCATTATCCAGAAGGGTCCTCAAAAGCAATGTTTATCTTAAAAGTGAGAATTTTTACAGCTGAATTATACTACCCTACAACAGAACTTTTATGGTTGAATTATACCCCCCTACAATAGATATTATGCTAAATCTTGTTATCTAACGAATCTAAAAATTAGGTCCTATTATTCGGGGGGGGGGGGGTCCTGAAAACTCCTAATTGAATCCTATCTTACACATGCAAACTTTGAAGCCAACTTATATTCCTTGGGGGTATATTTATGCTAGATTATGCTACTCATGATTGTTTTGAATTTTAAACTAGGTCTCATTTTCTAGGAGGGTCCTAAGAATTTACGGTCACACCTATCTGGTGCTTGCCTTTCCCTACAGTAGGTTTCTCTGAAACAAACGAGATTTTCTGCCCCTATTTCAAATCAAAGAAAAATCTTGTCAGTTTTTAAAACATATGGTGTTTGGTTTGTAGCCTTGACTTTGACAGTGATTGCTCCTTCTCTTTTTATGATAACGGATTTCCACTCGAAGACCTTGCTTATTTATTGACTAACCATTTTCTCTGTCACCCTTATCACGGAAAATACCTCTTCTCCATTCAGACTCAATATCTTCCATCTATTGCATTGCTCATGACCTGTCATTTCACCAAACCTTTATGTTTGACATGAACTCCAAAGCATATTGATTGTTACCAACTCAATGCACTTGTTGTTCTTTCTTGATTTAAATCACTAGCCTTGGCCTCGAGGTCTATTGTTCCTTCACTTGCCATGATAACTTTGATTTCCACTTGAAGCCCCAGCTTGTCACTGGTCAACCACCTTTTTCTCAATCCTACCACAAAAAATACCTCTGATCCATTCACCAAATATCCTCCATTTTGTTGCATTGTTCATGAATTGATATGTACCCAAACCTTTGTGTTTCACTGAAAATACCTTTGATCTATTCACCTAACACCCTCCATTTGTTGCATTGTTCCTGAATTGATATGTACAAAACCTTTGTATTTCATAAGGATCCCAAAGCATGTTGATTGTTACCAACTTAGTGTGCTTGATGTTCTTTCATGACTTTATGATGCTTTGATGTGCTAGCCAGATCTGTTTTGTTCAATCGGAAACCTGATGGCAGATTTTGAAGTCATTGCTCACTTGTTATGACCAAACTGACTCAAGAAGAGGAAATAAATAAAACAAAAGGAACTGGGTAAAGGATAAAGGAAAAAGATGATTCATAACAAGAAAGATACAAAGTAAAAACCTATCAGATGTGGATACCAACTCTAATGACCATGACACACACTTGTGGATATTCTGTCAAGCAAGTCTGATGTTCAACTCCTGTTTTACCCCCCAAACCGTGAAACTGGGCTTTGATGCTCCGTCATTAGTCATCTTTCATAATCTCCGTCTCGTGATTTTCTATCTGATTCTCAATCCTTATTCGACTTGTAGTTCCCGTAGGGTTTTCACCATCAAGCCTCTGTCATTTTGTTCTCTCTCTCAACGTACCGTCGCCTTAAGGTGCCCGTGAAGGTTTTCCCTAATAAAACTCTCTCATTTATGATTTCTCTCAGTTTTTGTCGCCTTACGGTGCGTGTAAGGGTAATACTCTCTCCTTTTTTCATCTTCCTTGTTTAGATCAGAGTGTTGCCCCTGATACGAATCACTTCAACTTGCTCGACTTAGCATCTCTTGAAGACTGGTCGAAAGGTCTTTCTTTGGACTGTACTATGGGCTTTTGGATAGGTTTAGAAACAAAGGGTATTAAAGGCTCAAAACAGTTCAAATGGTTTCAAAATTATAACTTTCAGAATCAGATTTCTTACAACAACCACAACTTCTATCCCAGTTTCATGCTTGGGGACTTTTGAATTTTTATTTTGATGGGACCGAACTGTAAGGCTGCCTACGTATCCTTGAAAGGAATCAGGTCGAACGTAGTTAAGATCATAGGAATTACTTTATTGTTGTGATTTTTCTTTTCTTTTTCTCCCTCTTTCTCTTCTTTTCTTTTCTTCCTTCATTTTCTCTTTTTGTTTTTTTTGTTTTTTCTTCTCTTTTTCTTTTTTTTCTTTTCTCATTCTTTTTTCTCTCTCTTTTCATTATTTTTCTTTTTTCTTTTTCCTTACTTATCTTTCATGCTTGTATTTTTGATCTTTGCTATTGATTCTGAAAGAGGGGTATGAAAAAAAAATAAGGCTCAAGGGGTAACGAAGGATAAGGTATTTAGATAGCATAACAAAATGCCTTCGTCATTTCAATCTTCAAAACATGCCAAGTACAAACAACACAATTAAGCAAATGAGAGAAAACATTCGTAACATCTTTTATTGTGCCAGAGTTGATAACCATATTAACACATTCGCCTTTTGTATCTGTTAAACACAAAGCACCATTGGACAACACTATTACTCTCGTTACCGCGAATGGCCCCTATTTGTTTGGGAAAAAATTGCCATTAATTTCAACTCGATACAACATGGTGTATTTAATAGTGTTTCTTTATGTTATATTTTCTGCGGTTTCACATGGTTCGGGCTTCAAATGATCTTAAAATGTCCAAATCTGCTCTTATTTTCCTCAAGTGTCCCTATCATCTTCAAAACTATTTCATTGCTTCATGACTAAGATAACTTTCCAGCCTAGGATAAGAACGATATAGCAACAGCAATGAAATGATTCAATCACAACAAACAGCTACCAAAACTCCAAATATGGAACCCAGCAAATCAACCCAAGTAAAATCAGAGAACCCAGCGAAGTCGAGATGAAATAGTGAAGAATCGACCCACAAAAATCCCCAGAATAGAACTCAAGTTAATCAGCTTTCCTAAACGTATGTAACCCTTAGTTGTATATTTCAGAATTTTCGGTTGTATATTTCATAATTTTCGAACTCTTTTTCTGAACTCCAACCATTTTTATTTCAAAATGTGGACCCTTTTTCAGGCTTATTAGAAGCCTATTTATAGAGTTATTTTGGGGGAAATTTCAAATAAATTAATTCTATTTCCCTCCCCTTATTCTTTTCAATTAATTACAGTATAGTCCATTAAAATTGTATCGAAATGCCCTAGAACCCCTGCTAGAAGGTTCTGGGCAGTTTTATTGGGTTATATTAGGCAGGTTTTACCCAATTACCCCCACTTGCTAAGATTTATTACACAAATCCCTTTTAACTCTACCTAGTATACCTCTGTTTATTCAAGTAATTTCAGAAATACCAAGCACTAAAGTCATTTTTATCATTATAGGCTCTATTTAATCCACAATAATGCTATTTACCCTTCCCCTTTTACCCCTTGTATTTAATCATTATTATCCGACCTGCCTTAGGTCTGGCAGAACTAGGGTAACACTTATTTCACAAATAGCCACTAATCAGACATGTCTTAAAACTTAACCAGTTTAGACCACACCTCTTTTCATTATTAGCCACCTTTCAGAACATAACCACTTATAAAAAATATAGCCACTATTAAAAACATAGCCACTTAATCAACACCCAGACTTAACTCACACACGTAACCGCAAGACCTTTATACTCATGACCCAAATAACACAAGCACTCAAAGGTTCAGAATAAACTCACATACAAATCAAGTTACACATATAGCCACATTCATGTTGTTTTGCACATATAGCCTGTCACGACCCAAAATCTACCACGGTCGTGATGGCGCCTATCATGTTACAAGGCAAGCCTATTCCCAAAATATTACTACTAAATCGATAATAAAATATTTTCAATATTTGAATTAATCATAAACTAATCAACTCCAAATATAATTAATATAAAATACGGAAACGAGTCCCAAACATCGGGGTGTCACTAAGTCATGAGCGTCTAAAACTAGGAACTAAGAATATAATTGTCTAAAACAAGAAGATGATTAACAAGGTCATGCGGACGCTAGCAGCTACCTTGCAGTCTTCAAAGATAGTCGGCATGAACTCAACGATCGCCGCGCTCTAACTCACCTGGATCTGCACATATATTGAAGGGAGTACTATGAGTACTACCACCTTAGTAGTAACAAAAATAACTAAGGAACTGAGCAGTATTGATGAGCTGAGAAAAGTAGTCCAATTATTTATTTTACCAATTTAATAAACATGAATAAATAGGTAAATTTCATAAAACCAACAAATATCACAAAGAAATCAATAGGTAAGTGCAGCAACAACAAAAGTAAATGCAACCTCATAGCAATGTCACTCCATCACTCAGCACTCGCACTCAACACTCTGTGCTCACTGGGGTGTATACAGACTCCGGAGGGGTTCCCAAAGCCCAAGCGCTAAGCACGGACAACTCACGTGCCATCATATCAAAAACTGGATCCGCATGGTCAACTCACATGCCACGCGAACAACTCACGCGCTATGGTATTAATACCTGGATCCGCACGGTCAACTCACGTGCTACGCGGACAACTCATGCGCTATGGTATTAATATCCTCATAACCAGGCCCTCAGCCTCACTCAATCATGTACCTCACTAGCCTCACCATCATCAACAAATAAGGGAACACAGTCCACATCAAGTATCACAACATATTAGCGAATAATAGATACTAAGGTAAACAAGTACGATAATTTATGTGACTGAGTACAAATAAAGTGAGCATGAAATAATTAAGCCTAAGAATGATCTCTAACATAAAGCCACACAAGTTCAACAACAAGTTACTACGTAAACACAGATGATGGCCATAAGGCCTCACGGGATGGACCAAGTCTCAATCCCCCGCAGTGCACACCCACACGCCCGTCACCTAGCGTTGGTATCACCACCAAACAATCACATAATATTAATTTCTCCAGGTTTATACCCTCAAAGCCAGAGTTAAAATTGTTACTTACCTCAATCGCGTAAAATCCTACTACGGGATGCCCTCGTCCCTCGACTCGGTCTCCAAAAACTCCGGATCTATTCAAAATATTGAATAACACGTTCTAATTAATTCAGGCGAATAATTTCATGAACGTAGGATGAGTCAAAATCAAAATGAAACTAGATCCACTTAATAAAAACTAGTACAACAAATTGTCAACCAAAATAGCCAAAACATTAGCTTCTGAAATAACTCTACGATTCCATAATACTATTTCTTATGCTGGGAATCCACCACTCTCTTAATATACTATTTCACATGTCATCATCATTTCATATTGATGTGCCTTCTTCATTATTAACTATTTAGTAGATAATCTCTTTGTATTTTACGTATAGAAGTTCCTTTCCAGTATGTTTTCATTTTATATGCACTGCATCAATATTAGTTTTCCATGGCAAGATTTTACTTCCACCAACCATTAGCTTATTATTACTATCAATCATGACATCCTGGTTCCTATAGTTTTATTCTTAAATATAGTAGTAGGGATTTCAAGTAGTAGTAGTTTCATATTGCTTTTGCAGAATTTCATAAAGGCATTGACGGGACGGAGTCGGCGTCCAGTTTTCAATCCCAATTCATCTTTATGGTTACCAATCCTTATATAATCACTACCATATTATTATTATATATTAATTATTATTCCTATTGTTCATGTCATAAGCATAAATACATATCTCCTATACTACTATAATTATCAATTTCCCAAAATTAATTGAACAAAATACACTGAAATCTTATAATACTTGAACAAACCAATGTCTCTAGTTTTTTGTAGTTTTTCTCCCGATGCTAATGTGTCGTAGCCCTTTTCTTCTCAAAAGTGCTGCCGTCAAATTTCCAAGGCTAAACGGCTATTTATCTTTCTTTTTTTCTTTCTAAAGTTAATACCCTAACGGTTCATCTATTCCCACTTTGGAGAGGCTTTGGACGTGAAGTCATTAAAAGGTGGCTTGGTCCACTATTTATTTATATAATATAACACCTTATATATATACAAGTAATAAAGCCCAATTTTTAACTTTTGCCATTTAGCGAGCCTTCCTGTGGGCATAGGCTTCTGGAATATATACTTTAGTGGATCCAACAGAGATATCAGATAAGTGGTGTAAGCCGGCAAATAATGTTTCAATTTTTGCGCAACCCATGTTAAAGCACAACATGTTCTCTCCAACTGGGTGTATTTTACCTCGTAAGATGTAAACTTCTTACTGAGATAATATATTGCTTTCTCTTTCTTCCCTGTTTCATCATGCTGCAACAGTACACAACCAAAAGAATTATCCAATACAGTTAGATAAAGGATTAGAGGTCTTCCTGGTTCTGGAGGAACCAATACAGGAGGATTAGCCAGATATTCCTTAATTTTGTCAAATGCTTCTTGACATTCATCAGTCCAATTTACCGCAACATCTTTCTTCAACAATTTGAAAATGGGCTCACAAGTCGATGTTAACTGAGCAATAAATCTGCTGATATAATTCAACCTGCCCAATAAACTCATTACCACGCCGACTTCCTCGGCGGAGGCAAATTCTGGATTGCTTTTATCTTTGACGGATCTAATTCAATACCACGCCGACTTACTATGAACCCCAATAACTTTCCTGACGGCACCCCAAATGCACACTTTGCTGGATTAAGCTTGACATTATATCTTCGGAGCATCTGGAAAAACTTTCTTAAATCCTTGACATGGTCACATTGCTTTTTGGACTTGATAATGACATTGTCCACATATATTTCAATCTCTCGGTGTATCATATCATGATATTTTTTTCTAGTTTCATTCGATGTGATTGAGATACTATTTAGGGTATAATGTAATCATCATCACAATAGTATTATTTGTTGAGACTATTTTAAAAATATTAATTGTATATTTATCTATTTTAAAAAAATTATAATAGTGAATTCTAATTGAATAGAGTATGTACTCAACTAACTTCGATCATAGAGGGAGAAGTATAATATTGTATGACGATATATACTTCTCATACTTCTTAATATATAACAATTTTTAAAAGATAATAATTTCACAAATTAGTTGTCTTCATTTTTACTTCAGATATTCTCAACTCATATTTTTAGAGAGGGGATAATTATTATAATTTTTTATATTCTATAATCAAAAAGGGAACTTGAAACTATATTTTATTCTTAAATAAAAAAATTTCCGAATTTTATGAAGTATTCCAATTGAAATTTGTATAAAATGATATCAATTGATAATGATATAATAACATTTGAATGTCAATCTACATATAGTATCATTAATTTTTTTAATGAAATCTTCTTTATTGAAATAGTTAATAAATAAAATGATATTTCTTAAGAAAATAATAAAATTGTCATATATATATATATATATATATATATATATATATATATATATATATATATATATATATATATATATATATGTGTGTGTGTGTGTGTGTGTGTGTGTGTGTGACTTTAGTATTTTTAATCGGGCAAAAATTTGAGTTATAAATTATCAAAAAAATAATTATTCTAGTTAATAGCGGAAATCCATGGCTGTTGTTGCTATGGTTTTGTCTAATTCTCTATGTTCTTTGGTATTTGTTTTAATTTGCATGATTGTTATTTTTATTTAAATTTTCAAAGACTCCTCTTTCAGTTCTTTTGGTTTCTCAGTTGGGTGTTACAATTAATTTTGATTATATTTTTTGTTTAAATTTTACCCAATCTTTTTCCAGTTTAAATAATGTATTTAATAAAGATAATAAATGTTGAATGGAAAGTGAGGTATACCTAAAGAATTTAATAGCTTATGGGCACGTTAGTTTTGGTTTTTTCGGTTATTAAGAACACACAACAAAATTTTTGAGCCTAATATACAAACAAACAATGCACTAACATATTTAAAATGATCAGTATGCCCTTGGTCAACCTCCTCTTCTCTTTTCTATATAATAGACTATATGATGTACCCGTGCGATGCACGGGCCCAATTGTTATTTCTTTTTATTTTTTATTTATCTTTTTAATATTTCTTGGTCTATTGTTAATTTTACACTTTTCTCCTGGAAACAACCTCTCTATTCCTCGGGGTAGGGGTAAGGCATGCGTATATATTCCCCTCCCCAGCCCACATTTGTGGGATCACACTGGGCCATTGTTGTTGTTGTTATTATTGTTGTTGTTAATTACACACTTTATACGCCTTCAGGGAAAGAAGAAATAGAATAGGTTTTTCTATAATAACGTATAGAATATTTATCTTTTGCATTATGTGCATTTTAATTTTTCTAAAATCGTATTACTATACCAATCACTTTGAAACACTTGTCGAGTTTAATGCTTTATTATACAATGATTAGATAATAATTCAAGTAGAATTTAAATTATTTCTACATAGGGCTTTTTTTATTTTAATATATATTTTTACATCACTAAGCCTTAAGTTAATTATTATTAGATAGTAATAAAAAAGTCAGCTGAGAAATAATTTATCATATATTTTTCTCATTTTTAAATTGAATGATATATAGTTTTATTCAACCGCGATCGAATTAAATACCAAAAATGACTTATTGCAAGAAGGTCCTATAAATTGAAAAAGAAAAGAGAAGGCCAAAGACGTACAACCAAGGACAAATCAATTGTTCCATTCAAAGGAAAAATAACTTCTTACAAAGAGCCAAAAGGAGGCCCCCACCCAACTAAGCATAGAAAAGCTAAATACAAGAGGAAAAGCTTAGTACAAAAGCTTCACTCAGCAGTATCTCCTTCCACGTTGTCATTTTTCTTTTTGCTTAGTTCATCGGCTTCACCTTCACCACCACCCTCTCCATCAGAATGTTTATCATCAAAGGTAAGCCCGTCCCCGACCTCATCGTCTCCACCGACCTCTGATGTTGCTTGTTCATAGCCGTAGGCAAGGCACTTATCCCGCGCTTTAACATGAGCTTCTTCAAAAGCGGCTTCAGGAACATTCTCCGCTACCAACAAGCCCTTATATAGATCTCGCTGAGCCTTAGCATGGATCCACATCTCCAACAAGGGGCGAGGAACGTCAATTGAGAAAGATGCAGGAGGAGTCAAAGACAACAATTGCACCCTTTCAGCCTTGAGCGCAACAATTTGAGAACCCAAGCTCGAGACATCTCTCTCAAGCCCGCAATTTACTCATTACGTTGCGCCTCTCTTAGAGCAACCATTTCCAGTTTTCAATCCCAATTCATCTTTATGGTTACCAATCCTTATATAATCACTACCATATTATTATTATATATTAATTATTATTCCTATTGTTCATGTCATAAGCATAAATACATATCTCCTATACTACTATAATTATCAATTTCCCAAAATTAATTGAACAAAATACACTGAAATCTTATAATACTTGAACAAACCAATGTCTCTAGTTTTTTGTAGTTTTTCTCCCGATGCTAATGTGTCGTAGCCCTTTTCTTCTCAAAAGTGCTGCCGTCAAATTTCCAAGGCTAAACGGCTATTTATCTTTCTTTTTTTCTTTCTAAAGTTAATACCCTAACGGTTCATCTATTCCCACTTTGGAGAGGCTTTGGACGTGAAGTCATTAAAAGGTGGCTTGGTCCACTATTTATTTATATAATATAACACCTTATATATATATAAGTAATAAAGCCCAATTTTTAACTTTTGTCAATTCAAGCCTAATTTTATCGCAGACCTCCAAAAATACATTTTGGACGCACTCCTAAGTTTAAAATCACCCAACAAATCTAACTGACTCATAAAAATTCAAAAATCAGAATTCGTTTACTCATAAGTCAACTTCAAGTTGACTTTTATAGCTTAGCTTTCTAACTAAAAGATTAAGTATTCATTTCACTCAAAACTACTCCAGACCCAAACCTACCGACTCAATACAACTCAACAACTGAACAACACATAAAGAAGAAGAAATATAGAAAACGGGGCTACAATTCTCGAAACGAATGATCGGGTCGTTACATAGCCTTAATCACGAATCAATATCTAATTAATCAGAACTCAGAGGAGAAATTTGATAATGGTTGAATTCTAACTAACTAAAACCTAATCGAGACAAAGTATAATGAACAATTACATAAAACTGACTAATTAGCACATGATTCATGCGTAGTTAATATCAAAACCCTAAGAATACTTAGATAATGTTTAGGTTATGTAAGATTCAGGGCTCGAATGAACAAGTATGAATGAAAAGCAGAGAGAGATTCATATTTTTAAGCATGCATAAAAAACAGGTTTAGATAAACACAGTAGGCAGGTAAATAAACACTTTTTCAGAACATATAACAAAGATGGGAATACTTAGCTTTTTCAAGCTTTTCTTTTTTCCTTTTTTTTCTTTCTTTTCTTCTTTCTTTCTTCTTTGTTCTTTTCATTTTTCTTGATTTGCAGAGCTTTGAAGACGGTTAGTCTTCTGAGTACTGGATCTTTTAAACGGGGCTTTGGGGTTTGATTTGAGTGTGTGAGGGGTAGTCTAGAGACCTGGGATAGTGTTTTAGAGATGGGGTTTGTTTTTGGTACCGCCAGAGTAGGGTTCCGGCAAGTGTTTTTCTAGTATTTAATGAATTTGGGAGTTATTCGAGGGAAACCACCTAGATAGGGTGGTAGATCACCTCAATGCGGTTTGAGGGTGTTAATCTGGGACTTTGGTTCATACTTTGGGAGGTCACCGGCTAGGGTTCCGGCGATCGAAATTTCAAGAACAAGGGACTGTTGGGTTTTTTGGTCAGGGTTTATGGTGGTTGAAGGTTATTTGGGTGGTGGAAGGTGTTTGGGGTTTGGCCTGAGCCGGAGACAAAGGTTGGGGGGTGATTTTCCGGTGGTCTCCATGAGAGACTGGAGGAGGAGGGTAGAAACCTTGGTGGCTTGGGTTTCATTATGAGATGTGTGTATGTGTAATGGTTTGAATGAACGGGGGGATATAGTTTATATATTATATTTGTGTTATTATTTTTCAACCTCTAGATTGGCTAGGATGAACGGTCCGGATCATTTGGCCTTCAAAACGGCGACGTATGGTTTAATGAATCCTTATTCCCATCCGTTGGATTAATGAGATAAACGACTGGGATTTAATTGCTAGACTACGTCGTTTGGATTAATTGAGACGCTGGTCTCATCCGTTTGATTTACTGAGATGGACGGCTGAGATTTAATTCGTCCACAGTGTCGTTTTATGCACAAGGCCACCGCCTTATCTGGTCCATTCGATTCAGATCATCAACGGTCCAGATCTTGCGTGTTTATACGGTGTCGTTTGACTTTATTAGGAGACTGGCTGGTCTTTTGACCTTGGGCCTGGTTCGTGATTATTACATTTGGGCTTAATATGTTTGTGTATTTGGCTCAATTTGTGTATTTCAAATTGTATTTTTGTATTTTTATTATTTTTGAATTGTATTTATTTAATTTTCTGTATTTTCCCTTATATTTTAGACTTATTTTCCTTGTGTATTTTATACTAATGTATTTTCTTTGATTTTAAAAATTTGTATTTTTCCTTAATTTTTCAACTTCCTACTATTTACCTTATATTTTTTGTGATATTTTCTTAATTGATTTCTTTTTGTATTTTCATTTTTATTTTCAAACAAAAATACTAGTATTTCAACTAAATCACACAATTACAAACAAAAATTATTTTTGTATATATATATATATATATATATATATATATATATATATATATTGGAATTTAATTGCTTAGCCCCTCACTAATTAACTTGCTCCTCAAGTTAGTGCACTATATTTCTTGCAATTACAAATAAAGCTCAGTCTAGAAGGTCCTAGAAGACTATAATATTAACTACCATGTTCTACTCAATTCCAAATGTCTAAACTATCCCTGAACTTACACCTAAACTACCGCTATAACCAAATAATTTCTGAAGTTTCGAATTGAACTACTGAGGAGATTAATTCTAAAATCAGTGAATAGCAAAATACAACAAAATTGAAAATTAATCTAACCACCAAACAAAATTAATCTTACTAATCTAATTAGTGACATTTAACTCTCATTAATGCTAATGTTCTAAGGCTAGTTCTAGCAAGTAAAAACAAACAACAATACTCAAAAAAAATCATGGTTAACCAAATGAATGTAATTTTATCTGAAATCCAATACTAATCATAAATCAATATGAATCAAAGAAGAAAGAAAGAAGAAATCAGGCACTTAAAAAAATACAAAAATCATAACTATTAATTTCTTCCATAGTAGGAAAATAACGAAGCATGGATTTAATCAAAAGCCAATGAATGAGAGAAGGAGGAAAAGACAAACTCACTTGTACAGGACCAGTCTCAAAAACATTTGAGCAAGGATTTGGCAAAATGACCTCTTAGGGTTCCACCGACTCTATAATTTAAGATTCGAGCCGTTCAAGTGATATTTGAACAAATCCAGTTGGATATTAGGAATGAGCAAGGTTAGGGGGTAATGTGGTGTTATTTTGGAGTTGTTTGGATGTCGGAACCGCCGTGTGTGGCGAAGATGGGGTTAGGGTTTCGCAAATTTGGAGCGTTTGGTTGGGTTCTGAAGTAAACGAAGGGTGAATTTGGAAAGAGAGGAACGGGGAGAGTGGATGGTGTGAATTTGATACGGTTTGGACAACTGTCGCCGCCGTGGGCGATTTTCGGCGGCAGCGTGCGGTGGTGTTACAGGGTCTGTGGGTAGGGTGTGTTTGAGATAATGAAACGGGGGTGGGGGTGCTCCGACTATTAAATATTAAGGCTTCCCTAGTTCTCAGCCGTTGGATCAAAGATCCTCGACGGCTGAGATTTACTTGACCTAGGAACGACGATGTTTTATCTTAAAGGGGCAGGCCGGGTCTGGAGTATTGGGCTGTGGACTTGGGGGTTGGTGTGGTCCAGTTTTGGACTAGGCTATTTGCTTTTGGGCTAACCAGCCTTTTTGTTTATTGCTTCCTTTTATATCTTTTCACTTCTTTTGTTTATTTTTCATTTTGTATATATATTTTTTATATTTTTCTAATTTTATTAAATGCTAAATTAAAACTTAAGACCAAGTTAGTACTAAAATTATATTTCCTAATTTCCATTACACTAAATCCTAATTTAAACACAAACTAAGACAAATTTAAACTAAAAATACAAAAAGCCTATTTTTTTTATTTTCTTTAAATTTTCTTTAACTACTAATTAATCCTAAACTATGGAATCAAATCCTAAACAAATGCCAAGTGTATTTTTTATTTTTCATATGAATGTACAAATGAAAATGCAAATAATTAACATAAAATATCATAAAAATTCACAAAATTGCAAATAATGAAAGAAATTATTTTGTTTGAATTTTTGGGAGTAATTCACTTAGGAAAAATTACGTGCTCACATTACTGATTGATTCCTTTTCCTTTTTTACAAAATTGTTTACTATTGGTCTGTTTCCTTAAATAGATTCTATGTATTTACCCTTTATTATGCTGCTGGGAAAATATTCTTTCAAAATCTCTTCTCTTAATTGTTTTACCCATTTGAATTTGAATCCCTTAGTTAAAAGGGTCTCTTATATGGTTGATTGGAAACCCGACTCTGATTACTTTCTTACCTTATTTCTCACAACTTTCACACTATAAATACTCTTCTCCCTTCTCTTTAAACACACACGAATACATAACAATCTGAGTTCACAATTCACTTCTCTCTCTTTCTGATACTTGCACTTTGTGGACTGTATTTGCTTTCTTCTGCACTCTTTTGCTTCTATACTGGTATGACTCGACAATAATGTGTTTAATTCTGCTCTTTTGTCTCTAGCATATTATCGTATGTTCTCCCTTTCCTTTATAGTTATTCATTATTTAAATTATGTATGCAATCAATTATTTGTCATGAATTTGTTACTTTCTGAATTCCCTTACCCTTTACCCTTTGCGTGTGAGTTATGGTTCAGGGCATAATACCACTACAAATTGTTGTCTATGATCCTGAACTAGATTCTTTGAATCCCAAACCCAATCAACACCCATTCATTTCCCCCCTCTATGTGTCTGAGCCTTGGACTTAGGTCTGATAGTGTCCTAATCAGTATCCATTAGTCCGACCTTCAAAAGGTCTGATCCCAACTTGTTCAACCAAACAAGTGGTCTGGGGTGTGCTGGCCTACTTTGTGGCTATGTATGACCACCACCTGTCATGGCTCCCTAATTTCCTTTCACTTTTCATTTACTCCTAGTTGTAAGTTGTGCCCCTCTCTTGCAAGCCATACTTTGGGACCCCTGAGCTCCCTTTGAACTTGGATGCTTAAGAGCTGGCTCTTCCACACTGCACTATTCTAATTCTGATAGTATCCTGGGTGTAAGCAATGCCTGGAATCCCTAAGATTCCTTAGAACTTTGAAACACCTTGGATAAAGAGAAGGCTTTGGAAATCTGGATCCCGAAAATGGCTCAATTGCATGTTATTAGATATTAAGGTTTAATTAGGTTCCTTGGATACAGCTGTAGCTTTTGATCTATCTTTAAATTTTCAGTTTGATTCATTGGGTTGTAATAATTTTGTATGAAACTTGGGGAGTATAGTAAAAGGGTGTGGGAGGGGTCTTTACTTTTCTTGCATCCAAAGGGGTAGAAATTATGATTTAGGATTTTATTTTTATCAAACTAGAAATTCTACATGTAGGGTCTTTAATACCGATTCAATCACATATAGACCATGCCTATAGGATTTAACGCTTAACTTTACCAAAATCACCTAAAAATCATGTCTACATGATTTAATATTCATGTTCTGTAATTACACATATAGAAACCATGTTTATAGGCTCTTGCAATTTTGCATACACAACTGTTATTAGGAAAACCGTTATAGGCTTAATAACAAAGTTGCATATAGACATCATGTGTATAAGACTCCTATTAATGTCATTAAAGGGTGTTAAAATCAGCGAACGTATAGAAAGCATGCCTATAGGAAATCTCGTCCTCAATAGCCTTATTTGTTTCTAAAACAGTACCAATTATTGAAACTCGTATCTATCTTTACGAAAACTGGTAATTTTCTACTTATTTTCTGAAACCCGCTAAAATTGGTAAACTCTGTCTAATAATCAATCTGCACTTTCCTCAAGCTCGTAAACCTTTTAATCAGTCTGCATTTTTTCTCAAACAACTAGTAATTCTTTTCTAAAATCAGTTTGCATCTTTTCTCTTTGTTAAAACTGAGGATTCTTTTTCTAAAATCAACTTGCATCTTTTCTTAAACTACTGGTAACTCTTTACATCTTTCCTGAAATTAATAGATCTTATGCCTAGTTATTATTCAACAAAAGGTTGGCTAATTAATGAATTGGGTCAGTCTCTCACAATTGTATTCAAGTTGCCTAATGCAGACTTTGTGTCTAAATATATGTGTTGAACCAGTCTGTTCGCTGCTTAACTTAAATCTAAGACCAAATCAGTATTTGTCAAGGCATGCTAGACTAAATGATTATTTGAACTCTAGGGTTAATTTGAGCCTTGTTTGCTTGTTTGTTCTACCCTTTTATTTAATACTTGTTTTGAATGTCGAGCTAGAATCTTATCCTTTAAACTCCATAAAGGCCTCCATCCCTTTATTTTCCCTTTAGGATTAGAAGTCCTAATACCCCGGGACTGATAGGACTGGGACGGGTAGTAGCATGCTATAAGTAAACGATATCATTCCGCACTTTAATACCTTAATGGGGTGGGAAGGGTAGACATGGAGATGATGATTACACGATAACACTCCGCGTACAATTAAGTACCAGTGTTGCGCAAATGATCCATGTAATGTATAAACCTAGGACCCATTTTCCTTCTTTATTAGATTAACAAATTTTTCTGAATCTCTAAAGCTATTGCATTTTCAAATTTCTACTTACTACATGATTTTCGGATTATTTGCACTAAGTACTTGACTTTTTCCTCTACTTGCACATTTTTCAAAATTGCTCCTTTAAATTTCAGCACTTGTTTTAATCTTTTGTGCTTCTTGTACTTGTTTATTTACATTTGCATTTAAAATCACAATTGTAGCATGGCTGGGAACCACACTAGTGGATCTTGAGGGGTTCCTAACACCTTCCCCTCGAGATAATTTTAAGCCCTTACCCAAAGTCTGGTTTTTATCTTTAATTTTTTCTAATAGTGTACCTAATGCACTATAATCATTGCGTGGCGACTCTCCAAACTCTCAAAAAATCTAATTCCCAAAGTGGGAAAAGAATTTGTCTTCCTAAATGTCATGAACCCGATTTCGCGAGGAAAAAGGGGGTGTTGACAAGTGTACGGTATATGTTAGCATGCCTCGCTTAACATGAGCTGAGAGCAAAAAGATTTCCTTCCTCTCGAAATTTGCTCTCCCAGTACTTTTCTTTATTCATTAGAGTTACATAAACAATGAGAATAGAGCCATTTAGTTGATTAGCAAGCTAAGGTTAATATCAAAAAATTAAGCATGAAATGGAAATAAAAAATAGTATATTATACTGGTACCTATTACATCAAGACAAACATATTGACATAAGTCATAAGATAATTATATGTTTATTCACAAAAGATAAAGGCGAATATAGTGTTTCGGCTCGAAGCATAATCTTATGCATAAGAATATGCTAAAATAACAACAAATAATAGGTCTGAACCTAAATTTTAA
This sequence comes from Nicotiana noctiflora, assembly GCA_032618575.1. Classification (NCBI taxonomy): domain Eukaryota; kingdom Viridiplantae; phylum Streptophyta; class Magnoliopsida; order Solanales; family Solanaceae; genus Nicotiana; species Nicotiana noctiflora. The sequence goes on from JASVEL010011005.1 coordinate 323,546, forward strand.
AATAAATAAGTTCAATGCTTTGAACCTTAAATGATAAACAAGTCTTATTGAATCACGAGCATAGTGTAAGCCAAGACTTTACTAAGGGTAGATTTCAATAAGAGACCTTGAGCCGAGAAAGGGAGTTATTTTGTATTGAGTGAAACCAGATTCGGTGAAGAGCTTCTCCCATTCCTCCTTAGTTTTCTCTTTGGCAGCACAAAGAACCATCATTAACAAATCCATATTATGTTGTGCTCGAACAAATTCCCCCTCGCTAATTAGTTTTGGATCGTCAATCACCATGTCTATGATTATTACTTTCCCTCCTTTCTCCCTACATGGAATTGCCTCTTTGCATTTCTTCAGTATCTTCACACAATCTTCATCACTCCAGTCATGCAGAATCCACTATTTAACCAAGAAATCAAGGAGATAGAATTTTAAAAGTCAGAAATTACTAATTGCAAATTCTCATAGATATGCAAGTACATGTAATTGAAGTAAATCTGTCCATTTACATGATCATGTTTACCTAGGCTTAAAATTTTAAAAAAAACTTTCACAACTTATGGTCTAAAACAAATTGTACGCAATCATTAATTATGTAGTTTATAACCCATTTTATTAAGGACAAAATTGGGTTTAAATCTAAATTATTTCTTGATACAGAGATGAATTATTCTTTTTTTGACAGACTAAAAAGAAATGTGTTCCCACAAAATGAAATAGGTATATTACTTAGTCGTGATTGAGGGATAAAAATGGATTTGTAAAAGACACAAATCACATAATAACATAAAAATATATACCTTGAGTAATATGGCATTAGCATTAGGAATCTTATCAAACATACTTCCTCCGACAAACTCCAAGTTCCCACCTCCCTTGAGATCGCCAATAACATGAGGAAGATCAAATACAGTACAATTTATCATAGGAAAAGCTTTGGCTATTGCAATTGCAACAGTGCCAGTGCCCCCTCCAACGTCCACCAAAGAGGTCAAGCCCTCGAATACATATTTGCACTCTGTAATAAGCACATTAGCAACCAACATAGAGTCTCTGGCCATTGAAACATTGAAACTTTCACCTAACTTTGGGTTTTCCACAAAAGAATCCCACAAAGATATTCCATGAGCAGTATGAAAAGCAGTTGGGGAATCATTTTGGAACCAACTAGTTAATTCAAACGATGCTTTTTGAAACAGTTGAATATGGTTGATGAGAAAGTGTGACCTCGCACCTGATGGATTATTCATCGCAAGAAGTCGACTCGCTGGGGTTAGAGAATAATGATTTTGATCATGTCGATTTAGAAATCCAGAATGAACTAAAAATCGCATTAAGATTGTCAAGAAGGAAACTTTCGAAGGGTGCACGAGGGGAAGTTCAGCCGAGAGATCGGAAAGAGACATGGGATTGCCATGTTTGCAGAGGACATCTGGGATGCCTAGTTGAACTGCACATTTTGTTGCTGAAGAGTCTATGAAGCTGAACATATGGTTCCAGAATTGAGCTTGAGCTCGGAGAATATCAGTGGATCCATGCTCATTCCTTGACATACTGCCTTGATTTGGTTTGTTATCTCTAATGCCACCAATGGTATGCATTTAAACACCTTTTTAATCCTCCTAAAATGTGTAATTCGACCTTTCAACTGCTCCTAATAATACAGAATATGTCAAAACAATATGAAGGAAAGAAATACCAAGTTAATTGAAATTTAAAAGAGTGGGTGGGGGTGGGGTATGGTTTTAAGAAAATTGACTTGTCACAATGTTTCTGAATTAAACCAACTATACGTTAACAACCAAGAAGAAAACACAACTAATTAAAAGCTGAGAATTACCTTGCATTGTAAACCAAACGGATAGTGAGGAAGGACAAAAAATTGAGTGTTTTGTATTTGTATAATTTAGTCTACAAAATACATCATCCTAACTAAAATTTGCAGAAGTGTTAGAATTATCTTCAATTGATGTCTATCAACTTAACTATATATTATTATTTTAGCGATAAACAAAGTTTGTTAGCATATTTTTTAATGACCGATCTCTATTGCAGCAAAATAGTGACTATTTTTGAATGACTTGACAAATACTGGCTATTTTTGAATGACCAGTCCAAAAATTGACTAGTCAATGCTATTTTGACAAGCTTATTAGCATATTTTAAGATTCATAGCTTATTTGTGTAAAAGGTGTTGGCGTAGGATGAAGGTTGATCCGTGAAAGAGAAGGAAGCCCGATCTAGTAATTTGTGTGATCGAGAAGGGGTTTCGTGACAACAGTAACCCCTAAGTATTTAAGAGACAGTAATCGTGAAATTTCTAACTCTTCTTACATTGTTAGGAACTTTGATCAATCTAAATAGCCATATTTCATATAGTCGCCAGCTAGATCTGTAAGCTTCTCTTTATGCTATTACCATCCTATCAAGAGTTCATCCGCTCCATATACTTATCATCAAAGATATAATTAAGTAAATAAAAATATATTTCTTTTATCAGCTTAAATGTTAGATGATATGGTTACACTCTTCAATATGATATTAGAGCAAGCAGAGACCAAGGGTTCGAGTCTCGCCGCCACCCCAACTCAAAAAAAAAATTCACGTGATTGGCTCATAAAAAAGAATCCAGCCCGCACATGAGGAAGACTGTTGAAGACAATATTAAGTAAATAAAAATATATTCTCTATAACAACTTAAGATTTTAAATAAGATGGTCACACAATTCAACAAATACAAATCAAATATTAAATATGATAGCATAAAAGAAACCTTTCGATGAATTTTATGAAACCACATCCTCCCTCAACTCTTAAGCTAAAAGGAGACAAATTCATGTTTTGGCTGGAAAACCCGTCTGAAAGAAGCAAAATTACAACAAATAAATTACTAACTTTTAGGTAAGGAACATATTAACGATAGAAACAAAATAAAAACATAAAGTATCTCGCCGGCAGTAACAACAACAACAGCAACAATAGTCCAGTATATTTTCATAAGTGAGGTGTTGGAAGCAAGGGGAAGAATATATGTAATCTTACACTTACCCTAAAATGATAGAAAGATTGTTTCCGATATACTCGCACTTACAGTAAACCACTTTAAATAAAAAAAGAAGCAAAAATATTTTTCTCAGACAAGAATATATTGCTAATGTTTGTGCATAAAAAATCAAAAGAAGTTCAATTTTGTATTATTTTAGTATCAATATACTCTTCAGATTTTCATAATGTATTCTTTAAGTTTTAAAGAATAAAAAAGGGACCAACAATGCCAGTAGACAAAGTGAGTTAATGCTATAGATTTTTAAAATGCAAAAAATCAACCTACATTAGGTGATTTTTGCCGTCTTACGACTCCTCAATTGAGCAAAAGTAAAATCAGCTAGCAAACACCAAAAGTAGTCACATTCAATATTAGTGAATGATATAAAAATGTGGCGTATCCAAAGGAGGATTTAAAGTATATGGATTTCTATCATATTTTTTATTAATATATAATAATAACTAGGTTCGCAGTTAGATTTTATAAATATTTAATAGAATTTTAATAGAAATATAAGGTCTATGCAAAAGTTACTGGGTTCCTGGAAACTCAGTAATTGCACTCTAAATCCTTCACTGGGCGCATCTAATAGCAGATGATGGAACCAAGAAGTAATACAAGCAGCATGAGGTAGTTAGGAACCAGAAAATAACTGGTGATGGACCACCAATTTGTGGAATTTTCAAGTACTTGTAACAACCTCAATAATTTGTAGTTTTAATATATAATATTCCCCTATTATAAAATATAAAAAAAAAGAATAATAATATCCAAAATTTAATTGTTGACTAAAACAAAGCAAGAAGAATAACAGCAACAACAACAACAAC